>OY992888.1:71874685-71884685 GCA_963921405.1 Cepaea hortensis | reverse complement strand
TCCGCAAACCGAGTTCAAGAATATGATTGGCACCTTGCCGTCTTGACAGACGATAGTTTGTAAAATGGAGTTATACCTCTCCATAACACAAAACCTGGGCTGAATTTAGAGACCACGTGTTGCCCATGCAGCGTGATCCCTCTCTCGGCCTGTCTTGTTTACTCCCGAGGATAGGTAACATCAATACGTCTGGAACACGACGTCTTGAAAAGGATATGCAACTAACTCAAACTAAATCTTTCTGTAACGATTTTGCTGATACATCCAATGAAGAAACGTTCGCTACAGACAAATTCTTTGAACACCCCCGGGGAGGAATTTGTTTTTCGCTGTTGACAAAATTTTGCGTGTTATAACTTAGGGTGGGGCAGGAACTGTGAGCTGAAAAATCGAAGACAAGTGTAAATATTACGTCGGTGGTAATACTTTGTGGATTCTTTTTCTTCTCGGTTTTCTTCTTCTTAATTTCTTAATCGTGTTCTTGTTGTTCTTCGTTTTGTTGTTCACTGTTTCTGGTTTTTCTTGTTCTTTTTGTAATGGTTCTTCTTCTAGTTCTGTTTCTTCTTCATGTTATGGTTCTTTTCGTGTTCTTCTTCTTGTTAGCGTTTTTCTTCTTTGCTATGGTTCTTCTTCTTGTTATGGTTCTTCTTCTTGTTATGGTTCTTCTTCTTGTTCTTTTTGTTCTTGTTCTTCTTCTAGTTATGGCTTTTCTTATCATTTTCATAATCGTGTTCTTGTTGTTCTTTCTTTTATTGTTTTTGTTATTCTTGTTCTTCTTGTACCAGTTCTTCTTTTAATTTTTGTTTTCTTTCAAGTTCTTCTTCTTGTTATGAATGTGATGACACCGTCTTGATAGGAACACGTCAGAAGGATCTACAGGAATTGACAGATACAGTAGTTGTAGAAAGTGAAAATAGTGGACCTTAGTTTGAATAATAGAAAGACAGAAGTCATGGTGATATCACAGAAACAGATTGTGCCTAAATGTGCAATTACAGTACAGGACGTTATTTTTGCGGCAAGTGCAGAAATTCAGATATCTAGGCACATGGATAATATCAGATGGAAGATGTATTACTGAGATAAAGAACAGAATAGAACACGAAAAAACTGCATTCTATCAAATGAAGAACTTTTTGTACAATAAGTCATTGTCCTTGAAAGGTAGAAAGAAAGTTCTTGCATGTTACATAGAATACATACGGCTGAGAATCCTTGACAATTAGCAAACAGGCAACAACAACAAAATCCATGGAAGCCTTGGAGATGTAGTTTTATAGAAGAATGCTTAAAATTAATTGGATAGCCAAAATAAGCAATGTGGACAGTATGAGGGAGGCTGAGTCACAAACATCAGAAAGAGGTAGTCATCGTCTTTTTTGGCCTCATTATGAGAAGACACAAATTGAAACAATTCGTGGCAAACGGAAAGATATGCGAAAAGAAGGATAGAGGAAGACAGCGTGAGAAGATTCTTGACAATGTTGTGTCATGGCACGGAAAGGAGTCAAAACTCGAATTGATCCATGACGTCTGAGATCGCAATTTGTAGAGAGGCATGATCGCCTATGCCAGCCGGCAAGTCACTGGATGATGATGATGATGATGATGACGATAAAGCCCCTCTAACCTTCTGTATTCTTATTCCAGCTGTACGTGTTCCACCCACATTGTCTACATTGCTACTTAAGTAGCTGTAAGATTCTGTCTTTTGAAGTGAGGTTTCTCCAACAATGATTATATTCTTGAAAAAAGGAGAGTAAGGCATATGAGTTTACAAATAGAGGTGGAAGCAGTCACAGCGGCATTCCGTTGGTTAGAGGAGACCACTGCAACATTGTCTTCATCACGGACTCAAAGTAGTATGATTAGTAAGGTGGAGAAAAGAATGTTTCGTGTGGAATGGCTAACCTCGCCTCAGAGATCACAGATTGTGAGAATTGTATGGAATTTTTGTCCCGCCATGCAGTGCGGGGAGAATGAACAGGCTGATAGTCTGGCAGGGAATGCACCTATTGGTGGTAAATTATCTGTAGACAAGGGAGAGGTGGTCGTGCGCCTGTGGGACCAGGTGGAGAATGTGGATGAACAGATTGAGAACCCTTATGTGGAAAGAATGAAATTGCGGGGGTGTGACAGGGGTTCGGGTAGAATCTCAAAACTGAGAGGGAAGACCAGGAGAACTTTCAATCAAATAGCGGTTGGAACGATTAATTGTGTGAGTCTTCGCTGGCTGTCGAATGAGGGACGGAGCGCATATGGGAATGTCCTGCGTGCAGTGATGTCGGTTCTTAGCTCAATTCAACTCAACTCAACAACTCAAGATCATATTATCATTTGTTTGACTTATTCTCATTATCTTCGTCTGTCCTGTTTGAATTTTTAAACCTAATTATTGTGATCTCCTATCCAATGCTGTTAATTTTTGTGACCTTCCATCCATTGTGGTTAATTGTTGTGACCTTCCATTCATTGTGGTTAATTGTTGTGACCTCACTTGCAATGTTGTTAATTGTTGTGACCTCCCATCAATTGTGGTTAATTGTTGTAACCTCCCTTGCAATGTTGTTAATTGTTGTGACCTCCCATCAATGGTGGTTAATTGTTGTAACCTCCCTTGCAATGTTGTTATTTGTTGTGACCTCCCATTCATAGTGGTTAATTGTTGTAACCTCCCTTGCAATGTTGTTAATTGTTGTGACCTCCCATCAATTGTGGTTAATTGTTGTGACCTCCCATCAATTGTGGTTAATTGTTGTGACCGCACTTGCAATGTTGTTAATTGTTGTGACCTCCCATCAATTGTGGTTAATTGTTGTGACCTCCCATCAATTGTGGTTAATTGTTGTGACCTCACTTGCAATGTTGTTAATTGTTGTGACCTCCCATCAATTGTGGTTAATTGTTGTGACCTCCCATCAATTGTGGTTAATTGTTGTGACCTCACTTGCAATGTTGTTAATTGTTGTGATCTCCCATTCATTGTGGTTAATTGTTGTAACCTCCCTTGCAATGTTGTTAATTGTTGTGACCTACCATCAATTGTGGTTAATTGTTGTTACCTCCCTTGCAATGTTGTTAATTGTTGTGACCTCCCATCCAATGTTGTTAATTATATTGTGCTAGCTCCTATATGTTTAAGGGAGTGACGATCTCGTCGCGGCTAGGCTCTAACCTGCTGACTCGGTTGTCATTGGTTTAAATTCCCATCCAGGTCTAGCTCCCAGGTTGAGTCAGTTTTTAATCATCATCATCATGTACCATGCGGATTAGTGTCGAGGGTCATGTTTCGCCATCTCACTCGATCACCAGAGTCGTGGATCAGCTCCGTGTTCTTGTCTCGACCATGCCACGTGGCCAAGCCATCCAGGTATTTACTTCTCTGCCTTCCCCTTGTTCTTTTCACCTCTTTCTTGCCAATTATCACACAGTTCTCATATTTATTTCTTCTCATAACGTGTCCAAAAATTGTGACTGTCTTCCTCTAATTTTTCTAATAGTTTACGGTTTTCATGTGTTTCTTGTAGGACTTGCTCGTCAGTTTTTCTGTCCGTTCATTGTATTCTTAGCATTCTTCTCAGAAACCACAACTCCACAGCTATTAGATGTTTTTCAGTTCTATAATGGGTACGGGGAATTGCCAAGGGAAAATAAGGCGGTCGGCCTGATGGTGACCCACAGAGTTCAGACTGATCTAGAATATAGGCCCACCACCTTATGTCAATGGGCATTAAGTCTTATGAAAGGTTCCTTTACTTCTGCCTACATCTGTATTGAACGATCCGCTCTAACTGGGGTGCCTTATGCCTAATGTGTGGCTGCTGGTTTTCTAGTTACTGCTGCTTCCATCGACGATGAACTGTATTTTTCGTGGCGGACTTTTGTGCTTCGAAACACAGCGGTGCTAGTTTTTTCGAAAAAGGTATAGGTACCGGTCGTTCAGAAAGCAATAGTAAACCACTGAACGTAAAACTTGCCCAGAAATCACGAACAGCCAAAATGCTTGGGTTTACTGCTACGTCCTGTGAAGGACATGCAACTAATTTTTTTTTTTTTAATTCTGGTAGCAGCATTATGCAAAGTATACATGTGCAGGCTGTTGGTTTGACGACAACTCCTGTCTTTTCCACCTTTCACATCCGACAGTGAGGCGCATTTTGTGTGATATTCACTGGCACAGGAACGGAGCATAATGGGGCGTGAAGTTGGAGCCCCGATTAACGACTAACGAGAACAATCGGTTCTACATTGGTGATGTGGTCAATGTCACATCGGCCGTCTTTATTTCCCAGCACATCCCATGGTACTTCTTTTAGTCGGGATCGAGTCTGAAGCCCACGTCCATTTGTAAAAATCCTTGCATTGAGGGTGGATTTAAATACACAACTACCGGGTGGGCAGATAAGCTTACCTTTGATGTATATCCGTCTGTCTATACATAGGTCTCCGTGGGCCAAAGGCTAAAAAAACTTGCCTAGTACATCAACAGCAGCCAAAAATTGCTGGTGTTGACTGCAACGTCCTGTAAGAGATATGCAACGTTAATAATAAAATATGTTTGTCAGCTTTGCTGACCCGGCAGCTTCTGCAGCTGGGTGTGTTCCAGATGTATTGGTGTTACATTTCTTTTGGGGTAAGCTAGGCCGGCCGAGAGTGCGATCATGGTGCATGGGCAACACAGGGTCTCTAAATTCAGCACAGGCTTGATATTATGGAGAGGTATAACTCTATTTTACAAATTATCGTCCGTCAAGACGGCAAGGTGCCAATCAGTCAGTCAGTCATATGTCTGTCAAACTGTCTGTCTGTGTGTTTGCTGTCTCTCTAAATTATGAAAACTACAAGACAAAACGACAAATTTGCTACATCGGCGAACCCGAACTTAAAAACCCAATCCTCGGTAGACAGACTGACTGTCACACTTTGGTACAAACATAATAGCTAAGTTTAGAATCACGCGCCAACAGACATATCGATATTTATAGCTCCTGGCATTTCCCGGTCGAATGCTGTGTTATTTTGAACGTTATTGACTTTGAGTTTAGTTTAGTTAAGACAGTTGAGATCAGTTGAGTTGAGATAAGTTAAGATGAGTTGAGCTGAATTTACTTGAACTGAGTTGAGCTGAGTTGAACTGAGTTGAGATGAGTTAAATTTAGATTAGATTAGATGAGTTGAGTTGAGTTGAGTTAAACTGGAATGAGTTAAGATGAGATGATTTGAGATGAGTTAAGCTGGAATGAGTTAAGATGAGATGAGATGAGTTGAGCTGAGTTAGGCTATAATATGTTAAGATGAGATGAGATGAGTTGAGTTGAATTAAGCTGGAATGAGTTAAGTTGAAGTGAGATGAGATGAGTTGAGTTAAGCTGGAATGAGTTAAGATGAGATTAAATGAATTGAGATGAGTTAAGCTACCATGAGTAAAGATGAGATGAGATGAGATGCGTTGAGTTACGATGAACTGAGATGAGTTGCTTTGAGTTGACGTAAATTGAGTTGAGTTGAGTTGAACTGAGTTGAGATTAGTTGGGTTTAGATTAGATTAGATGAGCTGAATTGAGATGACATGAGTTAAGGTGAGATGGGTTAAGATGATATGGGTTAAGATGATATGGCATGCGATAAGCTAAGTTGAATTGAGTTGAAGTGAGATGAGTTGAGTTCTTATGTAATGAGTTGATTTGAGTTGAATTGTGTTGCGTTGAGTTGAGCTGAGATGATGTCGTGTGTGTAAAGAAGGAATGTAGTATTAGTTACTTGTTCTTCTTTACCACTTTAGTGTCGTCCCTGGATTGAAGGGAATCAACACCCACATTATTTTTTTTTATCCAATATCTCTATCCTGGAGATATCCAGCAGACTCCATCCACACACTCCTTCAATCTGAAGACACCTTCCTCTCACTCTTACTCACCCCTGGATCATGCCCCCTCTCATTCTTCCCCAACATAATATACTTGACAACTCTAGCTTCAACAAATAAAAAAACAAGAAATTTATTAAAGCACAGAGTATATGTAGGAGAAGTGTGTGTGTGTGTGTGTATAAGGTGTAGAATGTGTGTCGAATATTCTAATGGTAGACCAGTGATTTAGAAGCAAAGTCTGTAACATCATAGTGCTTAGCACACAACAGCACCATTTATTCCGGACAGTGAACCTCACCCAGAAGATGACAACTTTCTCCAATAACTCGAACAAACAGGATGCTGGTAATCCGATAGACACTGTTGATCTTGGTCTTAACTCTACCACACAGTGAAGTTACTCTGTTTCATAATGTTTGTTGAACTGATAATCTTCCAATTAACTGAAATGTCACTTGGGGAAAATCTAATGTTCATAAGTCTCTGATTATAACATTTTCCCCTCTTTTAGAACACAACCTATTAATGTTTGTTAGGTAGATGAGTGTGTGTGTATATATATATATATATATATATATATATATATATATATATATATATATATATATGTCCTTGGTATGCGAGTTATTAATCTTCGGTGATGAAGCTTATCACTCATTAAACACAACACTAATGTTCATTAAATCCTGCTCAGCAGAAGCCAGGTTTCTGCGGAACAACTAGGTTCTGAGCCCCGTGTAAAACCCTCTCAGCAACCTCTGTCTTCTTTCCATGAGCCATCATTGTATAAAACTTTGAACTACTTCTTCGTAATAAATCATCTCACACTCACGTGGAACACTCAAGGGGAACTGTAAATGGAACCTGTAGAGTAGAGAACATCATGTGAGGGCAACTCAATCCTGACCGTAATTAGGTGATTGTCGGCCAATAGCAGCACTCAGATCTATAACAGAGATCCGATCTCTGTCATACGGCCAAATCGCGCATCACAATGGTCGTATACATGGCAACACCAGGAAAGAATAAAGGAACGGGTAGAAACCCAGCAGATGCCCTACTGGAAGATCCTACCATTTCACATTCCCCTCCTCCCTCTCAACCATCCTTAATCTCTCTAATTATTATTCTACTACATTGTCCTCAACTCCCCGAGTAAAATGATATATCACACAAGCTAGTTGAGACCACACAATAGGATACCAGTGCCGACGCTCCTATGATACTTTCTAGCACCGCACTAATAGAAGATTCTATCACTAATCATAAGACATTATATCACTGCACCTATAATACATTAGATCACCGCACAGCACTGTACTCTATTCCTAATCATACTCTTAAATTAGATATTATTAATAGCCTACCATATGCCTATTTTGGTTGCCACTCGAGAAACTATGCAATCAGATTGGATCTATGTCCGTGGAAAACTATCACCACTTAGACATTATAGTTTCCCTCATGTAACGCAACTCAAAATAATGCCCCGATCCTAACACTTCAGAATGTTTTTCTCGACTCCCTCCACCTGTTTACCGCACTGGGTTTTATATGGGTGCTTGAGTGACGTCACCAAAAAGTCCAGACGCCAATCAGTCCAGAATCTGGCTTTGTCCCCCTGTTTCTAGACTAACCAGAGTCAATTCGCTGTCAGGTTCACTTTCATCTGGGAAATTCTTTGTCTCATACAACAAAGATCCTGGCTGTTTGTGAGCCAGAGAACTTTCCCCCCATATGACAGAATCCTTCCGACCTCTGGCAGACATTCTGTCCATCACTTTCAACGGCCGATTTCAACGGCAGACAGATGACGCCAGTGCACGTCTCTCGAACAACAACCTGTCAACAAACTGTCAACCATGTGTAGACATCGTGACGTGACTCACTTTGATCTCATACAAAAAAGCCGACCCGGTGCAGACAGTTCCAACGACGTATTTTCTCAGTCTGGTCAACAACACAGGGTCTATTGTGTTTGCAGACCAATGTCGGGCTTGGTTGTCATTGATCGCAACTAACAAGTTTATTTAACTCGCGACAGATGAGATGAGTTGAGATGAGATGAGATGAGATTAAGTGAGCTGTGTGGAGCTAAACTGAGCTGAGTTAACTTGAGTCAAGAACCGACACCACATCTCTCAGCATATCCCCATACGCGCTCATCTTCAACAGCAAGCAAGGAGTCCCAATACTAGTGCTACCAGTTGCATTCTGATGATGTCTTTTAAGACAATTCCTGGGAGTGCCAATTGTCAGCGATATCCTCTGGTCAACCCTCCTCCCCCATCGCACCATTTTCTTAAGTCATTGATGTTGTGTCTGTTCTTCCACACTATACGCATGGCCATAAAAGGCCCTAACTACACCTGCCTTATCATGCACCAGGACCTCCTGCAGCCAGACTGCCTGCCTGCTCGTTTCCCAGCACACCAGCATCAAGCCCAATACGTCTTACCGCATTTAACAGGATCATTGATTTACTTAAAGGGTCGCTTTTCGGCGTATACAGCTTAACTGATTAAATGTCATGGGATGATTAATCGTCTTAAGTGACATCCCGTATGAGCAATGGAATTACATATATAGTCGAAATGTTGTCATTGCGAAATGTTTTCTCAATTAAAATATAAATACAGTAATTTTCCATAAGGAACCTTCTTTAATTTGGTATAAAATATAACACATCTGCTACCATATTAACAACTTTTAAGTCATAATTGTGACACATCTCTACTTCCGTTTTCCGCCATCCATGTTTGTTTGGTCCAAACCTACGTTTTGTTTGTTACTGAATCTGTTAAGGGTGTTTATCTTAAACCCACTGGTTAGCAACAAATAATGGTGTTTGTTTATCAAGTATGATGATGAACAGTCATTTAATCCAGTCTGCTTAATAGTTTTGAGCCGTGAGTTCTAAGATAACTGGCAAGGCTATAAATGTTCTTTGACAATGTGGGCAAAGAATGCTTGACGTCCCAGGAGGACGATCTCCAACGGTGACTTTTTGGGGGGACTTTTTTGTCCAGTCTTGTGTGTGTGTGTGTGTGTGTGTGTGTGTGTGTGTGTGTGTGTGTTTGTGTCTGTCTGTGTGTGTGTGTGCGCGCGCGCGCGCGCGTGTGTGTGACAGCTCTTACGCTCTGGTTTGCTTTGCAAGTGACCATACCCACGTGTAATGATGTAAGCCGTGAATGTCGATCTTTGACATCGGTCTCCTATGTGTCATGATGAATTCCAAAATCGTTGAGAGATATCTTCAGAGCGTCTTCGAATCGCTTCCACTGGCCGCCTTAGGAGCGTTTACCACAACGCAGCTCGCCGTAAAAAAATCGTTTAGGGAGCCTGTGATCTGGCATGCGAGTCAGGTGACCAGCCCAGTGAATCTGATTCTTCATTAGTACAGTGTGGATACTGGGCATGGACGCTCTTTCTAAGACTTCAGTGTCTGGGATCTTATCTTGAAATGTGATCTTCAGTAGCTTCGTAAGGCAGACTGTGTGGAAGCGGTTTAATTTCCTAGCGTGTCGCTGATATACAGCCCAGGTTTCACAAGCATAGAGCAGTGTGGATAATACAACTGCTTTGTATACTTTCAGCTTTGTTTGCAGGCTTATTCCACTAGCGTGCCTTTAATTGCATCTCCTGTACACTAAACATGTATTAGTATTATTTGCATCTGGGTGACGGGGTAGGAGTATTCTCTATAAAAGGAGAGGTAAGATGCCTTCTTCCCTCCGCTAGCCTACGGGACACCCTTGGGCAAGGTGGAGTACCCGTTTAGCCAACCGATCAGGGTTACGTGAAGCCATTGGTGCAGGTGGTGGGTGAAGTTGAAGAGCAGCCAACAGATAGTTGTAGGTTATGGTCTTCAGCTTCACGACGGTAGGAAGAGGATCTTATTTTTTTTTTTTTTTTTTGGGGGGGGGGGGGGGGAGACAATGCCTACGGTCATCGATCAGTATGGTCACTGCTAGGAAGGAAAGCAATGGCAAACTACCTTCTTTACAGATGCCAAGAATATCATGTACTGCAGTCTTATCGATCATCAGAGAAACGGCGTAAATGGGTGCTCCATAGGAACACGGAGCTGATCCACGACTCTGGTGATCGAGTGCGATGGTAGAACATGAC
>OY992888.1:71862185-71869685 GCA_963921405.1 Cepaea hortensis | reverse complement strand
CTAATATGATATCTCCGTCCTGTAACTAAAGATCTCGTTTACGAGAGATCCCACTGTCCAAAGATCCCGTTTACGAGAGGTCCCGCTGTCTAAAGATCCCGTTTACGATCCCCCAATAATGTCGTGTATCCGTTTAAAGTGTCGTCCCTGGACTGAGAGGAATCAACACCCACATTATATTTTAACCCCTTATCATTATCTTGGAGAATCCACTAGAATCCGTCTACAAAACTCCGTCAGTTTATGGACACCTCTTTCTCTCTCTCTCTCTCTCTCTATCACTGCTGTATCATGCCCCCTCTCATTCTTCCCCAACGCAACATACTCAACAACTCTAGCTTCTAAAAATTAATAACAATTAATTTATTAAAAGAAAAGTGTACTGTATGTGAGAAGCGTGTGCGAAGAATGTGTGACGTGTTTTATAATGTGTGTAGAATCGGACCCTCAGATCAATAGCACAGTCAGTTCATCCTTGCAAGGACACACCACAGCACGTTAGGTCAGCACAAGACAACCTCACCCAGTGATGTATCTCTCCTTCCAGACACTGACTTTCTTCTGTAGCTACCTGGTAATCCATGTACATGATCATCCGAAATAGATACAGTCTATAATTTACCACCGATCATGGACCGGTTGCACACTACAATTATAAGTCCCTATAGTTCTTAAAATGTACAAATCTCTGTACTGTGAAAATTGATATCACTGTTGTTGGTAATAGACTTGATCCTATCTATTGTCTATATTGTCTCAATTACAATGTCCCTTGTAATATTTCACTGGAATCTACCACACCATGTGAATGTTAAATTTAAAGTTCTCGTTTAGTTACTATTGTTCGTATGATATGTGGTGTATCAACAAACATCACCCATCCTAGGTGAACCTTATCACACAGGAATCGTTATATGGTTTCGCTCATCTGAGCCCTGTTCTGGTGGACCCTCCTCATCATGGGCCCAGCGTAGACACTATTGTCCAGACTTTCTTCTCGAACGTTATTCATTTTCCGTAAGAAAACATTATTGACTGTTCAACTGGTGTTCTTCCCAATCGGAGTAAAACTTCTTCAAAACGAGTGTAGAGCTTCCTCGTAACTGGCAGGGAACCTGTTAGAGAAATAACACACCTGGTGAGAGCACTAGTCACTGATCCTACCAGCTGAGTGTAGGCCTACGGCCTCGCTCAGATATTTATCAGCAAACTAAAGTTTGTCATAGAGCAGATGAGCTCATCACCTAGGTCCGAATCAGGCTATGACAAGGAAAGACCAATAAACAGAGTGCAGAACCCCAGTGGGCACCCCACTGAAAGATCCCACTATTGGACCACTTCCCCCATCTCCCAACCCATCCTCAATCTTTCCAAATATCACCCCACTACACTATTCTCACTAGCAGAGCTAATTCTCACTTCACTTCTCTATTCTCAACTAACAGAGCTAATCATCACTTCACTACTCTATTCTCAACTAGCAGAGCTAATTATTTCCTCACCCTAGCTAGTTTTAACAAGGCTACTGCCTATATTAATTAGGCCTAAATACACTATATGTTTTTCCTTATGGAACACCGCATCACTCCTGGATGGCCTCTACAATTTGCCATAAAGACACATGTTATTTAATCTTTAATTAAATCTAACATTGTAGATGCTCTTCGAATTCCTAACAACGGTTCAGAAACACGTCAGCTCAAGTCAACTTTCTTGTCTACACTAACTGTAAACAAGTCATGTTTTTGTCTAAGAGCCTTGGAGTGTTCTAGTGAAGTTCTTTGATGTCAACACATCAGAGGGTTTCAGGGGCAGACTATCAATTTCAGAAATCTTCTCTCCCCTTTGTTTAATCAATGCAAAAGTGGTCTCTCTTGTTTCAACAACCAAAACAAGCTAGCCCGTTTCCTGCATTTTCCCAATCGGGTCACAATAACAAGCCTACAATTTTCTGTCTTGTGGGGAATTTTCAAAGACTACTGTATTGTTTGATCTCACCGACTCCCCGTAGTAAACAACTTGTAGTTGCGAATCAAACTGTCTTTGGTATTTTTATCATCTGATTGTTAAATTACAGTGATTTCACGACACCCTCCCTAACTCACTCACTCCCTACCTCCTTCCTTCCCTCCCTCCCTCACTCCCTCCCTCCCTCTCTCTCTCCCTCCCTCCCTCACTCACTTACTCACTCACTCACTCACGTTGGCCCTACTGAATCGAGCCAAAAATCATTCTGACAGACTTACGCCAACATATCACTGCATAGATAACTTACGTGACGTAAAACCTAAACACAAACAAGAGAATGTTTTCACAGCTAATAACACGGAGATATCTCAAACATTACCAATGGCTCTGCTATAATTTAGGACACATGTGTAAAACTCAAGGCCCACGGGCCACATCAGGCCCGGCGTACAATTATATCAGGCCCGAGAGGTCTCAACCGACGTACAAATATATTCGGCCAAAGAGAGAATTTTAGGCAAAAATATTTTTTAATGGCCACGAAATAAAGCGCAAACCAAATTCCCTAATTAGCAGCCTTGGCGAATGATAGGCTACCTGAGAGAGTTCCCGCTTCGATCATAATAAGCGAAAATAAAAGTTGTGTAGTGAGTGGATGTTCGTCGTTATAGTGACCTAGCAATGTTCAGTTGCTCGTTTTGGATTGGCGCTAAATGTAATTTGTGTGTCAGGTCTTAGTCAGATATGACTGAGCTACCGTATGGCAGTAGATGGTACTACCTGCTTTCTGTTAGCGCCGAACGTTGGGCGGCGCTTACCAAACCCGACACCCCACATTGTGCCAACTGCTTCGGGTGGAAGAGCTCAAGTGGGAGGGTACAAGCCTTATCCTGGTGCGAGGAAATGCAACCTAAAGACAAAATGTCATGGCAGGGCAGACCAGGCCCTAAGCTTGGTTGGCAGCTGGTCTAGTATCGAAGCTTCGACAGGCGGACAGTTAGAGCATTGCTTTGCTGATCCGACAGCTTCTACAGCTTGTATTGTTACAGATGTATTGGTGTTACCATTCCTCTGGAATGAACTAGGCAGGCCGAGAGAGGGATCATTTACCTGCCATCCCACAGAACTGTGTGACTTATTGACTCGCCCTCGTAACGTTTTCTACCCAGCTATGCACCGCTTTACGGGACAAACATTTGTCAGCATAAACACTGACCACTGACAACCTACCTTAGCGGGAGACATTTCGCGAATGACGCCGAAGTTGAATGTGAAGAGAAAACGTGGTTTAGAAAACAGAGCACGCAGTTCTAGGCAGCCGGTTTGGGAGGACTGATAAAACCATGGGATAAGTGCATCAATGGTAGTGGAAATTATGTTTAGAAATAAAGGGACAATGTATGTATACAAATAAATTCGTTTCAAGTTGTTATCATATTTAGTTTTGTTTCTACAGCCATTTGTGACTTACTTATTAACTTACCCTCGTATAATTATTTCTGCAGCAAGGCGCTATAGTGAGTGTTTTAGGGGTAACAGGTTCAAATTTCGGTCAGTAACTATAGCTTTTAATGTTTAAAGGATTGCCTGCTATGCATATATTATAATATATGTAACAGACAGACGCCGGTCTCCCTGGCTAGGTGTTAACGTCTTTCTGTGAAATCCCGTGTACGTTCGTGAGTAACGTGACGTGCGCGAGAATCGGTAGTGGTTCTCGCCGCGTCGGTAACTTAAGGGGTATGTGCGCCGGTCGCTGAGAAAGCAATGGCAAACTACCGAGCGTGATCTTGCCAAGAAATCAACAATCAGTTGAAAGATGCTGATATTGACAGCGATGTCCTTTAAAGGATATGCGAAAAAAACACAACAGACAGACAGACAGAAAGACAGACAGACAGACAGACAGACAGACAGATAGACAGACAGACAGACAGATAGACAGACAGACAGACAGATAGACAGATAGATAGACAGATAGATAGATAGATAGATAGATAGATAGATAGATAGATAGATAGATAGATAGATAGATAGATAGATAGATAGATAGATAGATAGATAGATAGATAGATAGATAGATAGATAGATAGATAGATAGATATGAAGGCAGGTAGGTAGGTAGGTAGGTAGGTAGCCAAACATTATACAATTAACAACTATGCACCAATAATCATTAGGCTTGTGCAGGCAGCACAAATCTGGCCAGGTCAACTACTGTATCAAACGGTGTTTACCGTCGTTTTAGCTAAGGGAATTTGTTGACTCAACACCGCCAAGCGCGTTGGTCAATTAAATTGACTGTTAAATTCAATCAATAGGCTCAATCTGATAAGCAAGTCCACACATTTTGAAACCCAACCTATTTCACTATCATCATGTGCTATGCCGATAAATGTAGGCAGTCGTGGAGTGCCATTTGACATGATGATCAGAGTTGAGTCAAGGCTGTGTCCTTGTATCAATTTTTCCATGTGGCCAACTCACCCAGGTAATTATTTCTTTGGCCTTCCTGTGCTCTTTCTCCTTCAAGCTTGTCAGTTGTTACTAACTTTTTAAGATTCATAGATGGAGTGGTAAAGACACTGTCGGATAAGGCGGGTAAAGGTTTATTAGAAGTTATTGTTAATTATACTTTTTGTTTAAAAAAAAATGTGACTTGGTAGATGGATGAATGGACAACAGAAAGGGAGATATTTAGAAAGAAGGAAAGATATACAAGAACACACACATACATACACATATGCAAACATACACACACACATACACACACACACACAAGAAGAAGAAGAGGGAGAATGAGGAGGAAGAGATGATGATGATGATGATGATGATGATGATAATGGTGATGATAATGATGATGATGTTGATGATAAAGAGACAAAAGAAGCAGCAGCAACAACAAAAGCAGCAGCAGCAGCAAAAAAAAACAACATAGACGCGGGAGAGGGGAGGGAAGAGAAGGAGGAGGAAGAAGAGGAAACTGAAAAGAAGACGAACAAATGGGAGAAGAATAAGAAGAAGTTGAAGAAGAGGAGGAGGAGGTGAAGGAGGAGGACCAAGAAGAAGAAGGAGAAGTTCTTCTTCTTCTTCTTCTTCTTCTTCTTCTTCTTCTTCTTCTTCTTCTTCTTCTTCTTCTTCTTCTTCTTCTTCTTCTTCTTCTTCTTCTTCTTCTTCTTCTTCTTCTTCTTCTTCTTCTTCTTCTTCTTCTTCTTCGTTCTCCTTTTCTTCTTTTCTTCACACTCCTCATCCTCCATTATACCCTCTTCCCCCCCCCCCTCCTTCTTCTTCGCTCCTCCTCCTTCTTATTCTTCTTGTTCCACCGCTTAGCTTCCAGGTCGATTCAACCTAAATTGTGTACCAGAAAAATTACGTTGGAAGAAAAGGTTGCCGGTGCGATATTGAGCACACCACTCATAGAGTGCCCAGCAATATAAAAATATGACGCTAAAACCACACACTTTCTTTGTCTCGTAAGATGAAAAGATTTTTTTAAAAGCCCCAGCTTTGTGGTGCAGGGTGCTATTCGTAATCCCGCATACCGCGTTAGAAACACAACGATGAATATTTGGAAGCAGACCGAATTTTGTTGGCTTTCATACAATGGTATGAGTACCGGTCGCTCAGAAAGCAATGGCAAACTACTGAACGTAAACTTGGCAAGAAATCACAAACAGCCACAAAATTCTGAGTTCGACTACGACGTCCAGTAAAGGACTTTTAACGTGAAAAGGGCTCCTGAATTTCAAATACTTATGGTGTAGAAGCATATCGGGTAGGTTGGACGTCAACGTTGTCGTCTCGTTCAGAAAGAAATGGCAAGCTACTGAACGTAAAATTGCTGAAAAAATCAACTGGAGTTGAAATTAATAGCAACGGCTCGCAAAACACATGCAACATTCTAGAAGCACACCCATTCCTTCTCTATCGTCATATGCGGGCGGTAGGTGTTGCCGCGCTGTAGCCTTCAATTTTTATATTGTTTTGCGTCGTCTCTCATCGCTACAATTTTCTTAACTTCTACTAGTCAGTCTGTCAGTCTCGGTTCCAACTTCACGGCAAAGGGTCGCCCGATTATATTCCGTTCCTGTGCCAGTGAATATCACACAAAATGCTCCTCACTGCCTCGTGTGAAAAGTGGAACAGACAGGAGTTTCGACAAACTAACAGCCCGCACAGGTATACGATGCATAATGCCGCTGCCATAATGCCAACACTACAGTTCGCCGCGAAAAATACAGTTCATGGAAGCGGTAGTGACTAGAAAACCAGCAGCCACACATTACTGCATAAGGTAAACCCAGTTAGTTCAGCAACCGCATGGCCGCCATTTTCTGAACATGCAATTCAGATACAAACAACCGCGGACAGATGTATAAGCAGACTTCTTTGAGTCTTGATCAATACTTGTAATTTATTTCTCATGTTATTTCGATTACCTCAAGTATTTTCAGCAATGCACATTTACGTTTAGTCATCATCAGCCGGCTTTGTGGCGATTGGGTTACGGGCGCAATTTGTAAAATCCCGCATACCGCGTTCGAAACAGCGGCGGGCGATTTGAAAGCAGACCACCTTGAGTTGGTTCCAATACGAAGGTATGAGTGACTGTCGTTCAGAAAACAATGGCCAACTACTGAACGTAAATTTGCGAAGAAATCACAAACAGCCAAAAAAAAAAAAAGCTGGGGTAGGCTGCCACATCCCGTAAAAGATAAGAAACTGACTTTTAGTCATCATCCTCCAGTAGCTTGTTCTCTCCAGATTTTCGCCCCTAATAACAGCCTTTCTCCATAACTCATTTGGCTGCTACAGTTTTCTAGTCATCTGTAGAGGATGTTCCAGTCTAGGAAATTGCTAGTACTGTGGACACAGCTATCTGAACTAGGCAGCCAGTGTAAGGTCATCATCATACAGTGGATACCATCTTACTGTGGAGTACCCAGACACGAGAGAGCTGATTGATTAGCTGTCGTCATATTTAAGTGACAGGTTCGAATCCCGGTCTGTAACTATAGCTTTAAATTGTAATGTTGTTCTTACCCCTACTTCTATTAGCGCCAAGAAACACGTGTGTATTTATTTGTGAACTGTCTTAGTGGCCTCACAGGGTTTCCCCACTTGATGTTTATGGGCTATAATAAGATTGGCAGTACACGAGACAGAAGGTTGTGGACAGACATGATCACCAACGCCTCATGGCATGGATTATAAGATCCTACCAATATTTGACCTCATAAATATTAGAAGAATAGAATGATGTTTATTGTAACGCGATATTTTCTAAATTTAGATATCTATTTACGATCCTCACGAGATTACGAAATTATCTAGCAAATGGCGCAGCGAGAAATCAGAAAAGGCATTTAACATCTGAAACACATTGTCGACAATACAATTTACTCATGTCTTTATCTGTCTGTCTGTCTGTCTGCCTGCCTGCCTGCCTGCCTGCCTGCCTGCCTGCCTGTCTGTCTGTCTGTCTGTCTGTCTGTCTGTCTGTCTGTCTGTCTGTCTGTCTGTCTGTCTGTC
>OY992888.1:71849845-71856985 GCA_963921405.1 Cepaea hortensis | reverse complement strand
TGCACATGTCACATTGTTGGTGGCCAGATAATTCAACAGACCTACAACAATTATTGGACATTGTAGAACAGAGAGTGCAAATAAATGACTCTCCTTGAATATCAAGAAAACAGTAACTATAGTGATATCAAAGAAAATGACACCACAATGTGAAATGGAAATAGAAGGGAAAATTCTTAACTAAGTGGATAATTTTAAATACCTAAGGGTATTTATGCCGGCCTCGTGGCTTAGAGGTTATGACTTTTCTCCGTAATCTCGTAAACTCTCGTGGGTAACGTGATGACGGTGAGAATCAGCAGTGGTTCGAATCGCATCGGGAAACTTACGGGGTATGTGAGCCGGCCGCTCAGAAAGCAATGGCAAACTACTCAGCGTAATCTTGCCAAGAAATCAACATACAGCTGAAAGATGCTGGTGTTGACAGCGATGTCCTGTAAAGGATTTTCAAAAAAAAAAAAAGGGAGGGGGGGTATTTATGACATTGCATGGAAGGAGCACAACAGAGATTAAGAGCAGAATAGAGCAAGCAAAAGCTGCATTGCAGAAAATGAAAAGTATCTTATGCAATATGTCGCTATCATTGAATGTAAGAAAGAGAGTGCCGGAGTGCAATATAGAACCTGTTATGCTGTATGGCTGTGAATCTTGGAATGTAAATGAACAAATTAAGAAGAAATTGGAAGAAACAGAGATGGTGGTTCCTGAGACAAATGTTGCGAATTCCTTGGACTAACAAACAACGATTGCCTGAAAGAGGCTAATGAAACTAGAACATTATATACAATAATAAAAGATACAAACAGATTTCTTTGGTCATTTGACAATAACATGAAAAGATCAAGGAGAAGAGAGGCAGAGGCAGACCAAAAGAAATTATGCTGGGTGTATTGAGACAATTGTATGGAGGGATATCATCAGCAGAGTTGATCCAAAACACCAAAGACAGAGATCTGTAGAGACATGAACGCCTACGCCAGCTGGCAAGGCACTTGATGATGATGAGCCCATTGCTGGCACATCCGGACATCTACCGGGGCACTCCTTAGTTTCACTCTCAGACCACCACCACATCTACATTGCTTACAGTTTCCTGCCTTACCTTCCTCCCCATCTTCGTGTACAATTTCCACTCATTTACCTGGGATCTTTACTGAACCGTTACCATCCCCTACCCGGTCCCCGTGACACCACAGACCCCCCCCCCCCCTCCCCTCCCCACGGCTGTCTATATAAGAGTATCAACGCCAAGATACGTGTTAGTATCACAGCCGGGGATTCTAAGATAAGTAGCACATTTTGTTTTTCACTTTCTTTTCATTGTTCTATTGTTTTCCTCCATGTTTACATTCTTCACATTCCGTTCATAAGACAGTGTAGTCTCCTACCCGTGTTTATATGTTGTCTTTTGTGTATATATATGTTTGCTGATGAAGGCTAGTCTCCGCAACGTCCTTTTTCTGTAATTGTGTTCTGAAAAGCTAGATTACTTTGTTTAGTTTAGTTTAGTCGACGGATCAATATCACGGCACACGGGTGTAACCCATAAGTGCTCCGTTCTACTCCTAACTTAAGCCTGAGTCCGGGAGAATCTCAGTTCAGTGCACGAACTCCGCTGCACCAGCGAGGTTCATGAAATACTTTGGGTAGATTTGTAGCCGTTAGGCTACTCTGTTTCGATTTCCAACTGCCAAGGTATATTTTACGTGCGCAACAATACACACGGGCGTCCGGTCTCACTACTCAGAGACCAGTATACATTTTTGTTACTAGAAGTACACGTGAAAAAATTCCGACCCTCACTTGAACGCGGGACCTCCAGCACTCGAGGCGGACACCATACCTGGAGACCACTCAGCCCCCCCCCCCCCCCCCCCGAATATTACTGTGTGATATGTCGTATTGTCGCCATTTAAACAGAATCATAAACAAAATAAAAAGAAGTCAACAAGGAACCTGCTGCTGGCACATGAAGCATAAGGTGTATTTTTAATGACTGTTGGGTTTTTGAAAATATTGCCGTTCCAAGTTTTGTATTTTCACCCTCTGCGGAGTTGATGCAACTTAAAAGGTAAATACAAAACGTGGAACAGCAATATTTTCAAATACCCCACAGTCATTAAAAATACACCCCGTACTGGACCATCATCTTTTGAACGCCGGAGTGCACACAGGAATAAGTGATCAGTCTTGTCCTCCTTAGCTAGCGACGAGAATTGTCGTCGAACCCCCACTCCTTAGCTCTAACCGTTACACCAGCCTACAAAAGAATCGTGGTCTCGGTAATATCTACATGATGTTTATAAAGTCTCACTACACTTTGTATGTAGAACAATTTTGAAAAAAAATTAAATTCATGACGTCATTTAAAATGTGTTAAAAATTCATTAAATTAGATACAATAGTCACTGCTATGGTCTATCGCTTTTTTGGGGAAGCTGGAAAGTACTAATTGAAGTATTCATTATAACTTATTCAACAAATTTCTAACCGTAATGCGAAGAGGAGGTTGTTTATCAGGAAATCTTGCTATAAATCTTTGAACAACCATCAGTGCGTATCCGACCCGCCATTTCGAAAACACTTTCTACGTCTTATTTCTCTAACCCAGTGGTTCTCAACCGCTGGGAATTACCCCCCCCCCAGACCAGGGGGAATTTTAGGGTTTCCAGGGGGGGGGGGGGTATGAAGACCCTTTCAAGATAGCGTTAATACAAGAACCGATTACTTGATATTGTTTTTCCCTTTATACTTTACAATTATGTACGTCTCTTCCTTCTAAAATTCATTTTATAAAGTAAGTAGACCCATAAATCACGTTTTATGTGGATGTCTAACACTGTTTTTAGTATATGCTATAAATTTACCTTCCATTTTTACATATACTGTGTAGGGGTGGGGGGGATATTTAGGTAGGAATTATGAAAGGAGGGGAATGACGTTCTGAAAATATGGTGAAGGGGCACGGGCCAAAAAAGGTTGAGAACCACTGCTCTAATCAGTTGACGGTTTTTATTTGCTTCTTGTAGGACGCTCCCATTGGTTTTTCTATCTGTCAATGGAATTCTATGCCTTTCCTCTTACACTTTCCATTGTCACGATGCACTTCAGCTGTTGCCTTCTCATAGCGTGCCCAAAGAATATAGATGCGAGCAACCATTTCTCTATGTGAATTAACTTCTTTCATAGCAACTTCATTGCTCTTTTATTTTTCCAAAACATTCTTCTGTAAAACCACACCACCGCAGCTTACACTGAATTCCACACTAATCTTCTGGTTGTCCATGATTTGCTTTCACATATAAGTATTTGCTCGATTTTAAGAACTATTTTGTCTTACCCGGATTAACAAAGCTATGTTGCAGAAAATATACCTCGTATGTAAAATAAATAAAGTGGAAATGTCAACACATGACGCATTTTAAGTCTTTGACGTTCCATTTCCGACCCAATTATTCCGCCCTTTGTTGTCTGACGTATTGGTGTTTTATTGCAAATGATAAATTATGCACAAGTCAGCAATTTCAACATCACATAATTTTGTAAAAACTATTGCGCGTTATAATATTTCTTTTTTTTTCTCTGTTCCTCCTCTCTCTCCTTTCTCTCTATCTTTCGGCCCCTCTCTCTATCTCAGCTTCGACACACATTTTCTTTCCTCGATCTCCCTGATTTGCCTCATAAGTGATGTATGGATGAAATAATGTGTAAAAGAAAGTGGTAGACGGGCATAAAGTTAGACGGGTCTGCGTGCCCAATATTGAACCCTTTGAAAATAAAGTTCGTTCTTTCGTTCGTTCGTTCTCTCCCTGCCTTTCCCCTTTCTCTCGCTTCATCACCCCCGTTTTCTCGTTGTCTCGGTCTCTCCCTCTATATCCCCTTCTTCCACACCTTCTGTCTCTGTCTCCTTCGATCTCTCTCACCTCTCTGTTCAGCTCACTCTCTTATTCCCTCTTTCTTACTCTCTCGTTCTCCCTCTATATCCACATCTTTCTCCTCGTCTCTCTCTCTCTCTCTCTCTCTCTGTGTCTCTCTCCCTCTCTCCTCTCTCTCTCTCTCTTTTCCAGTCTTTCTTCACATACCTCCCTTTCTTTCCATCCCCTCTCACTCTTCATCTAAACCCCTCTCATCTCTTTTTCTTCTCTCTCTCTCCCTCTCTCGCTTGGTCTTTATTCTTCAATCTTGACATATGTATTCTCTCCCCCCTCTCTCGTCATCTATCTCACCATCTCTATCGCTCTCTCCCTCTAAATTCCCCGGTTTTCTTTATTCCCCCCCCCTCCTCTCTCTCTCTCTCTCTCTCTAGCTGCCCATGCTCACACTATATATCCCTCTCTTTCCTTCTCTCCCTCTCTGTCGCTTTCAATAAATCACGTGCCGTCTCCACATTGAAGGTTGTCTGCAGTGGATCTGCAACATTGTCTGTCCCACTCCTTGATTGTAAATTATGTTAGACTGCTGTTCGTCATTCTCTTGATGTTATCTTCCAATTTGTATCGTTGTCTTCCCCTTGCTCGCTTGCCTTCAGCCTTGCCTTCCAGTAAGGATTTTATAAGAGAGTTGTGTCTTGTAACATGGCCAAAATATTTCACTTGCTTCATTTTTCTTTCTTTCATCAATTCTCTTTTCATGCCCAGTTTTATCTAGAACCTCTGTAATTGATTGTTGTTTGTTTCCGTTACCACTCAGTCCTTGTCTCACTCTCTTTCTCCCATTCTCTTTCTCTCATTCTCTTTCTCTCCTTATCTCTCTCACTTGCTGTCTTTCCTGCCCTTCCTTTCCTTCTCTTTCCATCTATCTTCCTCTCTATCTCGCTCTTTCCCTCTCTAGTTCTCCACCTATCTCCCTTTATCTCTCTCCCCTTCAGCACATTCTCTCCCCCTCCCCTATGCTCCCATCTCTTCTCTCCCATTCTCCTCACTCTCTTTCCTACTATCTTCTCTTTATTTACCCCTCTCCGTCTACCCGTTGATCCCCCTTATCTGTCTTCCTCTCCCGTTCTCTCTGATGAGAGACCGGGACAGGGCACATAAAAGTAGAGACCCAACAACATACCGTGGTGTGAGAAACAAAGTTCAATATGTTATTCGAAAGGAAACGAAAAACTATTTTACGAACTTAATAATCGATCAAACCAATACTAAAGATGTATGGAAAGCAATTAATACATTGACAAACAAACACAAGTCCTCACAAACATTACCATTAAATCAGGTTATATGTGATCAATTCAGCAATTTCTTTCAGTCCGACGTAAACAAGTTGAAGGCTGCAATACCAGATTCTCCTCATGACTTATTTTTATTGTCATCATATTGCGAGAATAAATGCTACAGAGACATTCCCTCCAACATATCGCTAAAGACGATCACTGAAGTATTTACTCACCTCAGCAACCTAAAAACAAACAATAACTCATCAGGACTAGATGGAATCAGTAATCGGATACTTCGCTGCACCGGTGATCTGCGAGTCACTAACTTTTATTTATAATCAATGTCTCACCAAAGGTCACTACCCGCCTGCCTTTAAAATCGCTAAAGTGTATCCTCGTTTAAAAGATGGTTCATTAGACGATAGGCCAATTTCCATATTATTATCACTATCCAAAAAGCACATTCACAAAAAAAAAAAAAACCGGAACACTTAGTTCGTAACAAACTAATAGTTTACAGTTAGTCAAGGTTTCGGCCAAAATATTCTTGTCATACGGTCCTTACTCCCCCGATGGTGTTTCCACCTTGACGCGGTTGGGGAGCTTGCGTTTCTCAATGACCCTGAGAGCTATGCCGGCGGTAGTGTAGCTACCTGTAGGGCCTCCCAAACCGGACAGGTCAAAGGGTAGAGATCAGACAAAGAGAAACATCCTGGTCCTCCAGGTTAGGGGTTGAAGCGTGGGGTTAACATCCCCACCTTTTGTAAAAACTATTTTGTTACGAAACAGATAAATAGGCCTCGAATTCGGACTGACTTATTTGGACAACGACCTTGGAACGTTAAAGGACTTTTGAGATTTGGAACATGGAATGTACGGACACTATATCGAGCTGGAGCGGCCGAAGAACTAACCCCGGAGCTGGTTGAATATTACATGGATATAACAGCAATTCAAGAAATAAGGTGGCCAGGAGAGGGTACTTTAGAGCAAAATGGAATGATTGTAATATATGGAGGAAACACTCAAAATAAACATGAATTAGGAACAGGATTTGTCATCAAAAAAGAGTTATGGGGGAGCGTTCTAAACTTTATAGTTGTTAATGACAGGATTAGTAAATTACAAATAAAAGGTAAAAGGAAAATTTAACGATGATTAATGTACATGCACCTACTGAAGAGAAAGAAGATGATATTAAAGAAGGCTTTTATAATGATCAACCCAACCAACATTTCTTGTTTACTCATCCACCTTTCTCACAAGTTCCCGCGTAGTTATCTGTTTATGGATGTCTGGTGTCACATATAACTGTATGATAGCGTAATGGCGACACGAAGTTGAACTCATTAATTGTTGTGATCATTGATTAAACTAATCTACCTGCTTTTGTCGTAACAGTTTTTGTTTGTTGTAGAGTGGTTGTAAACAGCGCAAATATAAAATAAAAACATTTGAGGGTGTCGCCCTAGTTTCTTCTTCGTGTTTTTCCTGTTGTACTTCTTTCTCTATCAACCCCCAACTCCCCTCTCTTTTACCTCTTTTCTCATCTCTCTTTCAAGCGCTCTGTATTCTTCGTCTTCTTCTCTCTCTCTCTCTCTCTCTCTCTCTCTCTCTCTCTCTCTCTCTCTCTCTCTCTCTCTCTTCCTAATATCTTTCACACACTCTCGCTCTCTCTGTCTATTTATCGCTTGTTGTCTTTCCTCCTTTGACTCTCCTTCTCACTCCATCTCTCTTTCTCAATTTTCCCTCTCTATTTGTTCCTCTATCTCTCCTAATTTCTCTCGCCGCCTCTCATTTCCTGTCTGTTCCCTCTCTCACTCTCCCTCTCTCTCACCCTTCTCTCTTTTTTCTAATCTCTCCAGTCATATATTCCTTTATCTTTTTCTCTTCTCTCATCCCCTCTCTTCCTCTCCGACTCTCATTTTCTCTCTCACTGTCCCTATCAATCTCTGCTCTCTCTCTCTCTCTCTCTCTCTCTCTCT
>OY992888.1:71827345-71844845 GCA_963921405.1 Cepaea hortensis | reverse complement strand
GTTGTGGTATACTGTTAGTTGGTAACCTACTTGCATGGCCAAACCATTTGACTTGCTGCCTTCTAATAAAATCTAGTGCAGCTATAACCCCCACTTTAGCCCTGATTTCTTCATTTATAATTTTCTCACTTCTTGATACATTGAGTATTCTTCTCAGGAATCTCATTTCTGTTGTTGTGATTTTATATTTTTTATATGCTCAATGCATATTAAAAATACCTTTGATTGTGGTGAAGTGATTACGAACGCATTTCGAAATCCCGTATACAGCTGCAGGCGATTTGGAATCAGTCCTCGCTGTGTTGATTTGTAATAATTGTTTGAGTATCGGTTGTTATGAAAGCAATAGCAAACTACTGAACGTAAGCTTGCCAAGTAAATCAATTAGCCATAACATGCTTGGGGTGATTGATTGCTACTTCCTGTAAAGGACATGCAACTAACTTTTTAATTAGTGGAAAAACAGATTAAAAGAGTTTAACTGGCAAAATGATTGACTTCTTAGCACTGGAAAGTCTGTATTTTCGCGGGATATTCCAAAATCAACTTTAGATTGGCTGGTAAAAATAAACCAGTTGCCACAGCGACATAGTTCATTGCTTGCATCACTCAGTAGTCTTTTAGCTCACTACACATCAACCTGCAGTCGTATTTGTTCAGCGGTTACTAATCGCGAATGAATAAACATGGACATTATTATTGCCTTTCCCGCCAGCTGTGAAATTCGTGGTGCGATTCGTTCTCGTAGCACTCACCAAAATGGATGCACGCCCTTTTCAGGGCACAAATGATCTAACCAGCAGTGCATCAGACTTAAGAGTTAGGATCCATTCTCTCTTCCAGAGGCGTCACCAGCTATTGTGTACCACACAGCTTCTGTTGCCGATCCTCTACCATGTAATAAGAGGGCTGAGTTTTCTTTTGTCAATTATAAGGGTTTAAAACCGTTTAGAGGCAAGATGATTGTCTTCTTCACACCGGGTTTTATCCCATATGGCTCGATCTCTTTCCACAAGGCGGCCTGCCGGAAGCGGCGCACAAAACACGAACTCCGTAGCTCCAGCGACGACCTCAGGAATTTCCGAGAGAACTGCACTCGTGAATCTAACGACTTAGGCTGGAATCGAACGTAAAACCTTCAGAGCGAGAGACAAGCGGTGTAACCAACTCGCCACGGAAACTCCCAATTAATGAAGACAAAATAGGGAACAGCAGACATCATTGTCTGACACCTTCTTTGGGCACTCACACGTTCCTGAATGGTTGTTGAGTCTTATAGCTGTTGATTCTTATAGCTGTTGATTCTTATAGCTGTTGATTCTTATAGCTGTTGATTCTTATATATGTTGATTCTTATATATGTTGATTCTTATATATGTTGATTCTTATATATGTTGATTCTTATATATGTTGATTCTTATATATGTTGATTCTTATAGCTGTTCCTTCTTATAGCTGTTGATTCTTATATATGTTGATTCTTATATATGTTGATTCTTATATATGTTGATTCTTATATATGTTGATTCTTATATATGTTGATTCTTATATATGTTGATTCTTATATATGTTGATTTTTATATATGTTGATTCTTATAGCTGTTGATTCTTATATATATTGATTCTTATAGCTGTTGATTCTTATGTATGTTGATTCTTATAGCTGTTGATTCTTATAGCTGTTGATTCTTATAGCTGTTGATTCTTATAGCTGTTGTTTCTTATAGCTGTTGATTCTTATAGCTGTTGATTCTTATAGCTGTTGATTCTTATAGCTGTCGATTCTTATAGCTGTTGATTCTTATAGCTGTTGCTTCTTATAGCTGTTGATTCTTATATATGTTGATTCTTATAGCTGTTGATTCTTAAGGCTGTTGATTCTTACAGCTGTTTAGTCTTATGGCTGTTGATTCTGATAGTTGTTGATTCTGATAGCTGTTGATTCTTATAGCTGTTGATGTTTATAGCTGTTGATGCTTATAGCTGTTGATTCTTACAGCTGTTGATGCTTATAGCTGTTGATTCTTACAGCTGTTTAGTCTTATGGCTGTTGATAGTTGTTGATTCTGATAGTTGGTGATTCTGATAGTTGTTGATTCTTATATTGGTTGATTATTATAGCGGTTGATTCTTATAGCTGTTGATTCTTATAGCTGTTGATTCTTACAGCTGTTGTTTGCTACCAATATATGCCCTTTATTAGTGATTTTTGTCATCAATGTTTAGATGTTCGACACATACAAATCAAATGGGGAAACCTGTGAGGCCACTAAGACAGTACATAAATAAACACACATAGTATTGTTTGGCGCTGATAGAAGGAGAAGAATGAAGTAGAGACTAGAGGACGCACTAGTTAGTTATTTGCACATGCTTTACAGGACGTAGCAGTCAACTCCAGCATGTTTTGGCTGTTTGTGATTTCTTGCTAAGTTTAGGCTCAGTAGTCTGCCATTGCTTTCTGAACGACCAGCACTCATACCATTGTATGGAAACTAATGCAAAGCGGTCTTCTGCCAAATCGGCCGCAGCTGTGTTTCGAACGCAGTATGCGAGAGTACGAATTGCGTTCGAACTTCCTTAGCCACTGGGCAGGTTCCGTAAAGTGGCGTAAATAAAATAAATACATTTGGTGCCCGGAAGCAGTTTAGTACTAAAGAAATATGACGATATAGGGCCGTCGTATTTCGAAGGCCTGAATGTATGGTGGTATGGTTAATATTTCCCTCTCTTAGCTGGCAACTCTCGTCCGAATGTGCTTATAGCTTAATCAGCGCAGTACCCTATCACCTCCGCTAGTGAGTCACTGTGTAGTTAAAAAGCTAAACCACGACACAAAGAATCCGACGTTTCGATGTTAGTCATCCTCTTCTTGAACAGCACAAACAGATCTTTAGAAAAAAAATTGTTAATGAAACCGCAAAATAGTATACATAATGTAATGTGTAGGTGATTCTCTCTCTCTCTCTCTCTCTCTCTCTCTCTCTCTCTCTCTCTCTCTCTCTCTCTCTCTCTCTCTCTCTCTCTCTCTCTCTCTCTCCATGTACGCATGTCTATCTCTCTTTCTGTTTATCTCTCTTGCTTTCTTTTTATGTCTCTATTTCTCTCTTTTTCTCCGTATCTCTCTATCTCTCTGTATATCTCTATCTCTCTCTATCTGTCTATCTCTCTATACCTTTCTGACACTATCTCCCCATTACTCTCTATATGTTTCTCTATGTCTATCGCTCGCTATATCTCTCCATCTCTTCCCTCTCTCTACCGCTCTCACCCTTCTCTCTCTCACTCCATCTCTCTCCCTCCCTCTCTCTCCCACCCTCCCTCACTTCCTCTCTGTCCCCTCTCTCACATCCCCTCCCTCTCTCTCCCTCCCTATCTCCCTCTCCATCCCTCCACCCCTCATCCATTCATCCATCCACCCCCCCCACTCTCCCTCTCTCTCTCTCTCTCTCTCTCTCTCTCTCTCTCTCTCTCAGAAGCCACACACACACACACACCTGATTGTGTCATTTCATATTCTCATACCTCTTCTCCTTCTTCGTTCGTCCAGAATGTTTATTTTGGACATAATTGCGTTGTGCCTGTTTACAGCAGAGCTGAGATATTTGCTCCTTTCGGCTGACACATCCGACATCTTCAGGCATTTGTTGACGGGTTAACCTTCACGGATATTGTCATACAGTGCTGCAGTCATGATCTCTCTCTCTCTCTCTCCTCTCTCTCTCTCTCTCTCTCTCTCTCTCTCTCTCTCTCTCTCTCTCTCAGACTCTTCTCATATTGTCATACAGTGCCACTGTTCTGATTTCTCTCTCAGACTTTCTTATATTGTCATAGAGTGCTAATACCATGATTTCTCTCTCAGACTCTTCTCATATTGTCATTCAGTGTTAGTGTAACGATTTCTCTCTCAGACGCTGCATATATTGCTATAAAGTGCAACTGTCATAATTCTCTCTCTCTCTCTCTCTCTCTCTCTCTCTCTCTCTCTCTCTCTCTCTCTCTCTCTCTCTCTCTCTCTCACTCAGACACTTTTCGCATTGTCAAACAGTGCAACTGTCATGATTTCTCTCTCAGACTCTTCTCATATTGTCATTCAGTGTTAGTGTAATGATTTTTCTCTCAGACGCTTCATATATTGCTATAAAGTGCAACTGTCATAATTTCTCTTTCTCTCTCTCTCTCTCTCTCTCTCTCTCTCTCTCTCTCTCTCTCTCTCTCTCTCTCTCTCTCTCTCTCTCTCAGACACTTTTAACATTGTCAAACAGTGCAACTGTCATGATTTCTCTCTCAAACTTTTTTAATATTGTGATAAAGAGCTACTATAATGATTTCTCTCTCAGACTCTTCTCATATTGTCATTCAGTGTTAGTGTAACGATTTCTCTCTCAGACGCTGCATATATTGCTATAAAGTGCAACTGTCATAATTTCTCTCTCTCTCTCTCTCTCTCTCTCTCTCTCTCTCTCTCTCTCTCTCTCTCTCTCTCTCTCTCTCTCTCTCTCTCTCTCTCTCACACACAGACACTTTTCGCATTGTCAAACAGTGCAACTGTCATGATTTCTCTCTCAAACTCTTCTCATATTGTCATTCAGTGTTAGTGTAATGATTTTTCTCTCAGACGCTTCATATATTGCTATAAAGTGCAACTGTCATAATTTCTCTCTCTCTCTCTCTCTCTCTCTCTCTCTCTCTCTCTCTCTCTCTCTCTCTCTCTCTCTCTCTCTCTCTCTCTCTCTCAGACACTTTTAACATTGTCAAACAGTGCAACTGTCATGATTTCTCTCTCAGACTTCTTAAATATTGTCATAAAGAGCTACTATAATGATTTCTCTCTCAGACTCTTTTCATATTGTCATACGGAGCTACTGTTATGATTTTTCTATCAGACTATTCTCATATTGGCATAAATTCCGACTGTCATGATTTATCTCTCAGACTCTTCTCATATTGTCGAACAGTGCCACTGTCATGATTTCTCTGTCAGACTCCTTTTAAATTGTCACACAATGGCATTGACACGATTTATCTATCAGACTCTTTTCATAAAGGCATACACTGCTACTGTCATGATTTTTATCTCAGACTCTTTTCATATTGTCATACAATGCTACTGTCATGATTTCTCTATCAGATTCTTCTCATACTGGCATACAGCGCAACTGTCATGATTTCTCTCTCATAATTTTTTTTTTAAATATTGAGCTCAAGCTTATTGAATGTTGTGTGATTTCTGCAGTATGTACCTGACGAGATGCAGCGAAATATGCCAGACAATAAATCGTGCATTCTATTGTTTGTGTCTTCATTATTCAAATTAACTAGAATTATAAAATTCCTTTCTCTGATACCACGAAAAAAAAAATGACACGATGACCCTGGTACGGCGATATATCACCCTTCTGTATAAATGGTGTGTCACATTTGCCGATATATTATCCTTCGGCATTGAATCAGTTAATCTGAGCCTAGCGATGGACCTTAATATAACTTCTCTACTGAGGTTGAACGGCGTAATGGTAGAATGGAATGGTACAATCGGGACAGGAACATGGATCTGATCCACAACTCTGGTGACCGCGTGAGATGGCTTCCGGTCCAATATGGCGGATAGGCGGTCGGGCTTTTAAGGCCTCTGCAGTGGTTTGCTTCTGGCTACGGCTCGCTTACGCATTTTCCTCATGTTGGACAAGTAGTACATAGCTCCGTCGCCCAGCTACTGAGTTAAGTACTTGGAGCGACACTGTGAGCTGTGGATTTCGTGTGGAGTGCTTTTATATCTATACGCGGTTGTTTGTATTGTGAGCTACATGTTAAGAAAGTGGCGGTCGACCGATTGCTGAACTAAATAGTTTTGCATTATACAGTAATGTGTGTGCAGCTGCTTTTCTAGTGACTGCCGTTTCCATCTACGATGAACTGTAATTTTCGTGGTGGATTGTTGCGTTGACATTCTGGCAGCGGCCTTATGCATGTACTTGCCTGTGCGTGCTGTTGGTTTGTCAGTACTTCTGTCTGTTCCTCTTTTCACATGGGGTGGTGAGGAGCATTTTGTGTGATATTCACTGGCACAGGAACATAGCATTCTGGGAGTGACCCTTTGCCGTGAAGTTGGAACCTCGACAAACTGGCTGACTGATGCTTATCGGCATGGCACATGTTGATAACAATGACTTCTACAACTGCCATCTATACATCCGTAAATAAGATATCTTCGTGAGCCAGGTTTGTCATCCACCTGAACATACAGCCATGGAATGTTTGCGTATATGAAGTGGTCATTAATATTATCCGGATGTTTATTATGGGTATTGTTTTGTAGGCATTACCACAATAATGTGTCGACACGTCATATTAATTTGATTAGTCCTTGATGACTCAACACACGCGTCATTTATGACTGTGATCATGTGATAAAAAGAATGACAGTTGTGGTAGTACTGTGTTAGTATGGGGGTCGGGTCCAGCTTTGTTAAGGCTTGATCAGTTCTCCTCCTGCTGCTGCTGCTCCTCCTCCCTTCTTCCTCCTCCTCCTCTTTCTCCTTCTCCTCCTCCTCCTCCTCCTCCTCCTTCTTCTTCTTCTTCTTCTTCTTCTTCTTCTTCTTCTTCTTCTTCTTCTTCTTCTTCTTCTTCTTCTTCTTCTTCTTCTTCTTCTTCTTCTTCTTCTTCTTCTTCTTCTTCTTCTTCTTCTTCTTCTTCTTCTTCTTCTTCTCCTCCTCCTCCTCCTCTTCCTCTTTCCCTCCTCCTTTCTTCTTCATTGCACATATAGTTCTAAACTCGTATCTTTGTAGACCAATCAATCGGTACTTGAGAGGTGATTTCAGTATCACCCCGGTCGCCTGCACTTCGCGAGACATGTCCTGGTATCCATGGTTAGGCTAGGTCAAAATGGGATCAGAGGTCAATATTACAGCTCCACCTTGATGTGGATTCAAACCCATGACCACAAGGCTGACAAACCAGCGTCTAACGACTACGCTACAGCAGCCCCTCATCCAATAAATAATATAAGGGGGATTCAAATGAAAACATTAAAAGTGTGATAGACATTATAATAACCATGACGTTGTCTTGTAACCTGTCAATATTGTTGTTAAGGATGTCAATAGTGTTAAGCACGTGACATCATGGTGCAGACGAAATTGATGACGTCATAACGATAGTTTAAAGATGGCCGCCCTACTTTTGACATGCACCAAAGAGGTGCAGCGTTCGGTTATCCGTGGTTTAATCAGTGACCTCCATTTTTACTCCGTACTTGCCAGCCCCAAGTGATTTCCACCTGATTGGACAACAAAAAGAGTCATTGGAAGAAAAATCTCTTTCAGTCCGATGAAGAAGTACAGTAGTTGGTGCGTGAGTGGTTACATGCAACAAAGAGAACATTTTTTTCTACCGGAATCCAAGCACTTTATCGGCGCGTAGGACTTGTATTGTAGTGATGACTACGTCGAAAAATGATACATTTGTTCTTTACTTTTTCAGAATATATTCACACACACGCTCGCGCACGTGCGCGCACACACACGCACGCACAGACACACACACACACACACACACACACGCACAAAACCAACAAACAAAAATTTAAGATTTTCATTTGAGGCTCTCTCGTAATACAGGGTGTGTTTTTAATGACTGTGCAGTGTTCAAGTTTTGTATTTACCTATTATGTCACATGAACTTTACAGACTTGGGCCGGCAGTATTTTCAAGCACTGCACAGTCATTAAAAATACACCCTGTAACAAACCAAGGAAAGTCCGGTGGTAATATCCTGCTATAGATCTCTAATATAATAGCTTCGTCACATTTTGTATTCCTGGAAGTACTAAGGAATACTTGGTCTGTCCTTCCCTCACTTTAGCGAGGCGGCGAAAGCAGGCATCTTCCGATCGTTCATAACATTATCAGCTCACTTTTCTATTTAGGGGGCTGAGTGGTCTCGAGGTATGGTTTCCGCCTCGAGTCCTGGAGGTCCCGGCTTCAAGCCCCGTGAGGGTCTGGATTTTCACGAGGACTTCTAGCAACAAAATTTCCCCTGGTGTCTGTGTAGTGAGATCGGGCGCCCGTGTGTATTATTTCTTCTTCTTCAGCGTTCCGAGCCATTGAGGTTCTTTGCTGCAGATACAATCCGTCTCCATTCGTCTCTCTGGTGGACCTTCTCTTGCCAGCCGTTGATTCCAAGTGCGTGTAAAAAAATTCTTTGGCAGTTGGAAATCGAAAAATAGTAGCCTAACGGCGCTGCCCGGGCAACATTTCGAGTTAAACATCTACCCAAAGTATTTCAGGATCATCGTCGGTGCTACGGAGCTCGTGCACTGAGCTGAGATTCTCCGGACTCAAACTTGAGTTAGGAGTATAACGGAGCACTTATGGGTTACACCTGTGTGCCGTGGTGTTGATCCGTCGACTACATTAATCTAAACTAAACCTTTCTATCAACTAAGAACTAAGATAACGTAGTGAAAATATATTCAGAAATGTTAATAATATGAAAGGAATCATCATTGGGGGACATGCATCAATAACATTAGATATGCGGATGTTTCAGTACTGATTGCAGACAATGAGCATGATCTGCAAAATTTAGTGGATACGATTGTTGCACACAGTGAACAGCTTGGGTTGGAATTAAATTGTAAGAAAACACATAATATAGTGGCCAATGAGAAGAAAGAAATACCACAATGTAATATACAAGTAAATGGGAATATTCTTGAAGATGTGAATCGGTACACTTATCTCGGAACAGTCATAACATCTGATGGGAGATGCCTTGAAGAGATTAGAACATGAATCGCCATAGCGAAAGCAACCTTTAGCAAGTTAAAAAACACACTGACAAATAAAAAGATGTCATTTGCAACGAGACAAAGAGTGTTGAGGTGCTACATGGAACCTATGATTTTGTATGGATGTGAAGTGTGGACAATGATCTGTCAAACTGAAAAGCATCTGATGGCTGTGGAAATGTGGTTTCTGAGGAAAATGCAAAGAATACCATGGACAGACAGATAAACCAATGACCAAGTCCTACAATAAACAAATGAAAACCGTAAACTTATTAGAGAAATTAGACGTAGACGGTCACAATTTTTTGGTCACGTTATGAGAAGAAATAAATTAGAGAACTTGGTGACAACCGGCAAGTTCGAGGTGAAGAGAACAAGGGGAGGGCAGAGAAATAAATACCTGGATAGCTTGGCCACATTGTATGGTCGAGACACGAACACTGAGCTGATCCACAACTCTGGTGATCGAGTGAGATAGCAAAACATGACCTCCCATGCTTACCAGCATGGCACATGATGATGATGAAGATAACGGGCTCCCTATAAGCCACTGATAAACCTACGGGCCTGACCCACGAACACGCTGTTGCCACTTAGCAACGACCGCTGCCGCAGACAGCCAGCACCTTTTATTGAACGCCGTTATAAATAAATTTGCCGCGTGACTATAAATGTTGAACCTAATAATTCCATAATTACCCCAGACGTGTTTTAAAAGTTTGTGGTCTTGTTCAGTCTAGTCATTTTCAATCAAGAGATATGTGATACGTACTTCATTGAGCTCTCGTATTTCGTTAAAGTGTTACATTTTAGCTAAATTGGTGTTAAGTATTTTAATCGAAGATTTTTAATTGGACGAATTTCAAACAGGATATAGTGGCACAAGAAAGTCGTTTCGGGAAATTTATATGTCCTGAAAATTGCGTTGTTATTCAGGTGGGTAATATATTTATGGGTACATATATCTTCTTCTTTTAGTCTATGAGGTTTTATGCAATAAGTCCTTGTCATTCTCATAGTCATTGTCAGTTTAGGAAAAGAATTCTTGCACACTTTTTTTATTTATTTTTTTTTTGTTTGCCTTCGCTATCTTTGAACACAGGCGTAGTCCATATACGTGCTAGTATTTCCAGAACATTGGACTGATCATTGCGTGTGGGTTAGTTTTTTCCCTATTACCAGTGTGCCTCGCTATCAGGTGAATCTACTCCGGCTTCTGAGGTAGTGTACTTGTAATTTACACCCCCAAGTCAAGGACGAGAAGTCAACATTTTAGTTCAACTGACCGGTGTAGGGGTTTAACCCGCTATCTCAGCATCAGCTCAGTGGAAGTTTAAGATCGAGCGCTTTTTCTATTCGGCCATGCAGGCGTCTATTCTAGTATATTACATAGAACTAATTCTAACATATGATTAAACAATTAATAAGCAAGTGAAACAAAATCATTGGTGACTTTGGAGATGCGCTTTTATAGAAGAATGCTAAAATTGTATTGGATAGCTGATGGGAGCTGTATAACAGAGTAGCCTGTTATAGGAGTTGGCTGGCATTGAGGGGCTAGCTGGTGCGCAACGTAAAGATTTTATTATCGAGTAGTGCACGGGTGAGCACCATGGGGGTGTCGTGGTGTGACGACAGAGAGTTAGAGGTTAGTAACCGCAGTACCATCCGCCAGACCGGTCGCAAGAGTTTGGTTCCACCCGGAATGCTTGATGTTTAGCGGGCCTCGGTTTTAAAAGAGTTGAATCTTATTTTGTCAACCGACAATTGGCAATATTTTAGCTCGTTATATCTAGCTTTAGTTTTCTGAATAAAACAATTTGAACTCAGTAACCGAACTGCTGATATATAACATCGACATAGTGCCTCAATTTTAAGTCCATATTTTATTTCGGGCAGTATCCCATGATTTTATGACATGCAGGCAATCAACATGATGCAACCATCACGCATTCCATCATAACTGCCCATGTTACCCTAATTAATATAACTATAATTAAAGTCAACCATGTCGCCTGTCCCATCACAGGTATCCATAGTGTTCACAGTTCACAGAAAATATTGCTAACTAATTACTCACGCCAGTAACTTAGGGTATTGTCTATTGTGAAACCTTTTAGGTGACTCTTCCACTTAGATGTCGCCCATCGGATGTTGAATCGTTTCCTCAGCTCGCTTCTCAAAGATCGTATCATGCAGATAACTCCTTAAGACGTCCTTCCTTTATGGATCATCTTCTGCCTTTGTTTTGATGCAACAACCAAATAAATGATGAAACCGAAGACTGCGGAATTGAGTTGTTTATATTTCAAGATCAACCACTATACGTCACGAATAACATTGCCTCCCTTACACTGCGATAGCTGTCTGGACCTTTTGAGTCGCAAAAACAACTTCAACGACACAAACGACAGAAAAAGGCAGTCTGCGTTATTTGGCCACATCATTTGAAGATTAAAAACTGGAATTTGGTGTACCGGTGAGAAGAATTTGTGAAAACAGAGACAGAAGAAAACAGCGAGAGAAAATTGTTGAGGGAGGGAGTCGGCACACGAATTGATCCATGCCGATGGAGAAAGTAATATGTAGAAAAGCATGATCGTCCACGAAAGTCTACAAGGCATTGATGATAATGATAGTCCGTTCCTTATGGCGTTGTTAATAATGTCTATCAAAAGATGTTTGTCTAGTGTACACCTAATCCATCTTTGAAAGAATTATTGTCTTCTTACACCAACTCAAACTGCATTCATCACCTCCATAGTTCCACATCCAATTCCAATTCAACCGTCGATTGTATCGATTTTGTTATAGTCGGGGCCCTTATGTTGTATATCGCTCTTCTTCTTTCGTAATGGAGATGCTTACTCCAGAATGGGTGCCAAGAAGCTTAAATAGAACGAAATGACAATAAGCAAATCGAGCAAATGAACGTTTACCTAATGGCACCTTGCCATCTTGACAGACGATAGTCTGTTGCATTGTACTTCAAAAAAGGCATAATACCCTCTCTATAGCACAAAAACTGCTGAACTGTACAGAAGATCTGTTGCCCATGCAGCAGGATCCCTCTCTCGGCCTGTCTAGTTTACTCCAGAGGAAAGGTAACATCTATACATCTAGAACAAGACAACCTGCAGAAACTGCCGGATTATCTAGGGGATGCTCTAACTGCCCGCCTGTATGAGCTTCGATCCTAGATTAGTTACCGAGCAAGGCTTATGGCCTGGTCTGCCCTGCCATGAGATTTACTCTTTTGGCTGCATTTCCTAGCACTAGGAAAAGGCTTATACCCTCTCAGTTGCGCTTATCTGCCCGAAAGAACAGTGTGCTCGGAAAAGACAGTTAATCAGTCTTCGGGAAACCCCGTGCCGCCGACATGCTATGAAAGTCCAAACTCGCCCATCTCTCAACATCTGCTAAATGGCAGATATAAAGTTAACTGATGTAACGCCTTTTGTATACTTTATTCGACGAACAATAAACAATTATTCAAATCTGCCGAGGTGTAAACCATTAGGGATATAAAACCTGTGTTTTCCAGACAGAAAGACTTCATGGTAAATCTGCGATTACAGTTAAGATAATACATTCTCCACATTCGAACAGTATCATTGTCAATGGGTGTCAAGTATTTAAGCCGAAATATTATTCATTTATTCACTTCACATACGTATCACTGAGAACAGAACAGGACAAGCAAACACTGCATTCAATCAAATGAAGAACGTTGTTTGCTTGAAATTTAGAAAAAGAGTTATTGCATATTACATAGAACTAGTTTTAACACGCGGCAGCGAATCTTGGACAATTAGTAAACAGGCCAGAATAAATCCACGGAAGCCTTGGAGATGTGGTTTCATAGAAGAATGCTGAAAATTAATTGGACAGCCAATCTGAGTAATCTGGACTTTTAAAGAGAAACTGAGTCGCAAAGAAAGCTTATCACAAACACCAGAAAGAGGCAGTCATCGGTTTTTGGCCACGTTATGAGAAGACAAAAACTGGGACATGTTGTGACAATCGGAAAGATTTGCGGAATGAGAGATAGAGGAAGACAGCGTGAGAAAATTCTTGATAGTCTTGTGTCATGGCACGGAAGGGAGTCAACACAGGAAGTAATCCACATCGTCGGAGATCGTGATTTGTGGAGAGGCATGATCGCCCACGTCAGCCGGTACGGCACCTTGATGATGATGTGTATCTCTGAAATACGCACCTGACGAAATGTAACGAAATATGGCAGGCAATAAATTGAATAATCTATATGTATGTGTGTGGTGTGTGTGTGTGTGTGTGTGTGTGTGTGTGTGTGTGTGTGTGTGTGTGTGTGTGTGTGTGTGTGTGTGTGTGTGTGTGTGTGTGTGTGTGTGTGTGTGTGTGTGTGTGTGTGTGTGTGTGTGTGTGTGTGTGTGTGTGTGTGTGTGTGTGTGTGTGTGTGTGTGTGTGTGTGTGTGTGTGTGTGTGTGTGTGTGTGTGTGTGTGTGTGTGTGTGTGTGTGTGTGTGTGTGTGTGTGTGTGTGTGTGTGTGTGTGTGTGTGTGTGTGTGTGTGTGTGTGTGTGTGTGTGTGTGTGTGTGTGTGTGTGTGTGTGTGTGTGTGTGTGTGTGTGTGTGTGTGTGTGTGTGTGTGTGTGTGTGTGTGTGTGTGTGTGTGTGTGTGTGTGTGTGTGTGTGTGTGTGTGTGTGTGTGTGTGTGTGTGTGTGTGTGTGTGTGTGTGTGTGTGTGTGTGTGTGTGTGTGTTGGCGGTGACTGTGTGTTCCTTCATACTGTCACCCATCGTCCCTCTAGATCTCCCCCGACCCTACTCTCCTCCAATGTTCCCGTCGTCACGATGCGGAGGCAGTCACGACGGAGTTCCGCTGACTGGAGGACAAACAGCGCACGCTTGTCGTGACTGTAACGGACTTCCAAATTATGACGAGAAAGGTGAAGAAAGACAGGCATGCCTCGGGCAGAGTGGAAGGCTTCCGTTCAACAATCAAAAATAGAGAGCAACTGTTGGATTTAAAATAGAGAGCATCTATTGGATTTACAGTAGAGAGCGGCTATTTGATTTATAGAGACCGTCCTTTAGATTTAAAGTAGGGAGCATCTAATGGATTTAAAGTAGAGACCGTCTTTAGATTTAAAGTAGAGAACGCCTGTTGGATTTAAAGTAGAGAGCATCTATTGTTTCATCACCATTATCTCCGGTACTGATCAACGCCTACACAGTGAGAATCACCAGTGAGCAGATCACTGGACCTGGTAGGGCATTGTCATATGCCGATGATGTTTTAGTGTATCGTCAGGGTAAGGATAGAGAGGAGGTTGCCGTGGAACTAAAATCCGAACTCAGTCGCATAAGTACTTGGTGTGTTTAAGCTGGGGCAATGGTCAACCCAATAAAGGCAACAGTGACTTGGTTCTCGTTGAATAATCATATTGTCAACACTCCAACACCAACTGTAAAGCTGTGTTCAGAGACGGTGGAAAGAACACAGGCAATGAATTACCTGGGGATCCGGTTTGATCGAAGCCTTGCTTATAATGAGCACATAGACCAGGTGATAACAAAGGCCAAGCGGGGTTTGGCAGCGATGCGGGTGATGGCGGCAGCAAACTGTGAGCAGCGCCATCTATGTCTTCTATACGAAAGGCTGGTCATGTCTGTTTTTGAGTATGCGATGGCAATCCTGACTCTCAGCCGTAAGCAGATAGAAAGGATGGAAAGGATACATTATGAAGCTATGCGCATTATTCTTGGATGTACAAGAGATACAGCATGCAGGGCGATGCGTTACCTACTTGATTATCCAACCTTTGAAGGCAGAATACAAGTTTGCAGAGCACGCGCCTACCTCAGAGTCAACGCAAACACACAACATCCACTGCATAGTGAAATTATGAAGGTGAAGGGCAGCAGGTTAAAAATAGGACGGTCGTGGATGGGTCAAGCCGAAGACATTCTTCAACAGGTGTGTTCACTTGAGGACTTAGAACCTGGCGAGGAGTGGGTACAAGTGCCAACAGATTTCTGCACATCCTTTTCAGTTTGCATCCAACTAGATAGAAAAAAAAATCCGGCTGCTGTGGAGGCTGAAGTACAAGCGTTGATTTTCGAGAATTCGCTAGACCGTGATGCTGTCATCTACACAGATGGGTCGGTCGTCCGACATGTGAGAAGCTCATGGGCCTTTACGGCTCGGGCCAGAGGGAGAATTGTGAAGGAGGACTCTGGTGCTTTCACTGAAACCACAAGTAGCCTGACTATGGAAGTCATGGCAGTAAGTAAAGCAATAACAAGGCTCGAGACACAGACATTCACTAGGGCACGTTTCCTTAGCGACTCAATGAGCATGCTCAAGGGGATAGAGGAGGGGTCGATCCGAAGAGAATGGTTGCTGCCTTTGGAGCGGTCTCGACTGGCAAAGATTATTTTCATCTTCGTGCCAGGGCACGTGGGAGTACAAGGAAACGAGCGGACTGACAAGCTCGCAGGTGTGGCTACTGTGGAGGGCGGACTCGCCATGGACCAGGCTGACATTCTGAATGCTCTACGAGAAGTAAGACTTTTGCGAGAACCAAGTGATGACTGTGAATCTACATCCATGGCCAGACTGCGTGGAAAACAAATTAAAAGAGGGGTGGCCAAACAAGAACACTACGCAGGAAGCCAAAGAAGATTGATAACATAGAACTGATGTCATTAGCCGCTACACGCTGCGGGATTTGCTGAGGAGGGGATGCGAGCACTTATGAACTGAATGGTTCGATGTGCAATGAGGATGATCTGTCGACTAACTAACTAACTAACTAACTAACTAACTAACTAACTAACTAACTAACTAAGTAACTAACTAACTAACTAACTAAGTAACTAAGTAACTAACTAACTAACTAACTAACTAAGTAACTAACTAACTAACTAACTATTGGATTTAAAGTAGAGAGCATCTATTGGATTTAAAGTAGAGAACGCCTTTTGAATTTAAAGTAGAGAAATCTTTTGAATTTAAAGTAGAGAAGTCTTTTGGATTTAAAGTAGAGAGCTTCTAATTGATTTAAAGTAGAGAACGTCTATTGGATTTAAAACGGAGAACGTCTTTTGGATTTAAGGTAGAGAAAGTCTATTGGATTTAAAGTAGAGAACGTCTTCCGGTTATTTTGCGAAAGGTTTGCCAATGCAATTCGTAATGAGGCATACATGAGCGGGGAATTTTGAAGCAGATCGCCTGGCGTTGGTTCCCATACACTGGTATTAATTCCGGTCGTTCAGAAGGCAATAGCAAACTATTAAACGTAAGCTTGCCAAGAAATCACAAACAGCCAAAACAAACGCGGGGAATGAATGTCAAGTTCTGTAAAGGATATGCAATTTACTTGTTGTTGGACCTCCCCTTCCCCCTTCCTTCCCCAGGACATGCTGGTGTGGTGCGAAACGATCAGGCGGACAGATTGGCTGTGTCTGCACAGCTCAGTGGGGTATTGGTGCATGAGAAGGCAAATGTGGTCGGGGGGCCTTTGGAATCATGTGTATAGTGCAGAAGAACTGGTAGATCCTCATGGCTGGGAGATAATGGAGCTGCAGGGAGTGACAAGAGGTTCTGTTCGACACTCAAAACTCCAAGGAAAGGACAGACGGATACATAATCAGACTGCTACAGATATCATTAGTATTGGGCCTCTTCGCTGGCTGTTGCAGATGAGGATTGAGCACTTAGGTTAATGTCCCGATTGCTGTAATGCCGGTTCCTGACTTACCTCAACTCAACTCAACTCTGGTGCTAAAACTATATTTTAAAATACAGGGTGTATTTTTATTGACTGTGCAGTGTTTGAAAATATTGCCGGTCCAAGTTTTGTATTTACCTATTATGATGCATGAACTCCACAGAGGGTGAATACAAAACTTGGACCGGCAATATTTTCAAACATTGCACACTCATTAAAAATACGCCCTATACCAATCATTACTCTACAGGTGATGTTATCATTATCAAGCGAGCCACCTTTATTTCCCACAACATTTACTGGTATCTATTTTAGGTTAACTTGACGCAGGAACCCATGTAAAAAAAAACATCACCTATCTCGAAGAAATGTCAATACATTACAATCACGCCCGCGGGTATACGTGATTTCCAGTGCGCCACAATCGTTTCTGATCTTCCGGTGTCACATACATTTTTAACCGTAAAATGAAAGTACGGTATAACGTACTCTTTGCAAGATGGTTAAGTATGTTTCCGAAGTAGGAAAGTACACATTCTTATCTTATCAATTATCCCTATATTGTCCCATTCAGCAGAGTACCTAAAAATAAACTACATCGTGTGAATTGACACGTACTTCGTGTTTTGTGTACATACGTCGTTGTTCTGTGTTATGTATAGAGTAATTGGAGACGCTAGGTGTGACGTGATTAAACAGTCGCTTGTCGGCCCGATGCTTATGGGTTCACTTCTCATAGCGGATTCGAATTGTAAAAATTGACCTTGATCTAGGCTTCCAGGTCACCCAGCCTAAACCTAAATATATCTTCTTTTTTATTCGTTCGCTCGCTTTGAATTCAAGCGTACTACTTCTAGTGCACTGGACTGATTTTTGCGTGCGGATTAGCTTTCTCTTTTACCAGTGGCCCTCGCCATCAGGCAAACACACCCCGACTTCAGAGGTACTTGTGATTTACGTCCCCAAGTCAAGGACGAGAAGTCAACATTTTAGT
>OY992888.1:71819845-71822345 GCA_963921405.1 Cepaea hortensis | reverse complement strand
GGATCAACTCTGCTGATGATATTCCAACAATCCGCGGTCTCAGTCCATCCAGAATCATTTATCTTTGTCTGCCTCTGCCTTTTCCTATTGATTATTCCAGTTGTCACAATGTTCTCCAGTGCCTCTGTTCTCAACACATGATCAAAGAATGGTGTGTCTCTGACGTATAGTTTTTATAGTGTTCTAATTTCATTACAGCCGTATTCTGGTGCAAGGAAATGGTACTTAAAGACTACATGTCATCTCCCTAAGCGTTGGTTAGCAACTGGTCTAGGATCAAAGCTCCGACAGATGGACAGTTAGAGTATTGCTTTTCTGATCTGACAGCTTCTATAGTGGGTCTTGTTCCAGATGTGTTGATGTTATCTTTCCTCTGGAGTAAACTAAGCAGGCCGAGAGAGGGATTATGATGCACGAGTAACACATGGCCTCTTCATTTCATCCCAGGCTCTGTGTTATGGAGAGGTATAACTCCATTCCTGGTCTGACCGCCTTGGGTTGTAGTTATTATGCCTTTTTTGATGCACACTGTAACAAACTATCGTCTGTCAAGACGGCAGGGTGCCATTAGTTTCATTAGTTTCTTTCAGACAATCGTCGTTAGTTAAGCTGGCAGTCCAAGATATTCACAACATTTGTCGCAGGAACCTCACCTCCATTGCTTCTAAGTTTTTCCTAATAAAATTCGGTTGGGCATATGTCGTGAAAATATGTCCATCACTTTGACCTTTGACGCTACGAGTCATTAAACGTTAGTCACGGTTTCAACTTCATGACAAAGAGTCACTCTATAATGCTCCGTTCATGTGAAAGAATATCTCACAAAATGCTCATCAATGACCAATGTGTAAAGTGGAACAGACAGCTGTCCAAACAAATCAACACCACGCTCAGGCATACATACATTAGGCCGCTGCCAGAATGCCAACACAACAGTCCGCCACTAAAATTATAGTTCATCGTCGATGGAAGCGGTAGTCACTAAAGAAACCAGCAGTTGCACACACATTACTGCATAAGGCAAAATTAGCTAGTTCAGCAACCAGCGATCCGTCATTTGTCTGAACATGCAGGTCACAACACAAACAGCCGCGGAAATATTTAAAATGATTCCACATGAAATCCACAGCTTACAAGATTGGAACAGCTCAGTTGCCCATGCGCCATATTGAACTAAAAGTTCGTAAACAAATGTAACCTTTCTGAATTGTATTTTCTGCAGGATCAGATGACATGGGAGGTCACCCAGACACGTGGACCAGATGGTTTGACGTGGACACGCCCACGTCCGGTTACAATAATGGCGACTATGAGACTGTATACCGGATACAACGAGTGAGTGCATGATTACTTACCAACTCATCCAGTCATTTATTCACTTACTTATACATTTACTCGCTGACATGTAATTATTCACCCATTCATTCACTTAGTTAGTTAACGAGTAGATAGTTAGTTAGGTGATTAGTTAGTTAGTTAGTTAGTTAGTTAGCTATTTAGTTAGATAGTTAGTTAGTTAGTTAGTTAGTTAGTTAGTTAGTTAGTTAGTTAGTTAGTTAGTTAGTTAGCTGGATGGTTGGCTAAATTGTTGGTTGATTGGTGAAATAGTTGGTTGCTTGGTTGGTTGGTAAATTGCCTGATTGGTTGGTTGGTTAGAGAATTGGTTGGTTGGCTGGTTGGTTGGTTGGTTGGTTGGTTGGTTAATGAATTGGCTGGTTGGCTGGCTGATTGATTTGTTGGTTGGTTATTTGTTGGTTGGTTATTGGTTGGCTGGTTGGTTGGTTGTTTCGTCGGTTAGTGAATTTGCTGGTTGGCTAGCTGATTGGATAGATGTCTGGTTGGTTGGTTGGTTATTGGTTGATTGGTTAGTGAATTGGCTGGTTGGTTGGTTGGTTGGTTATTTGTTGGTTGGTTATTGGTTGATTGGTTGGTTAGTGAATTGGCTGGTTGGTTGTCTGGCTGGTTACTTGGCTGGTTGGTTGTTTGGCTGGCTGGTTGGTTGTTTGACTGGTTTATTTTTTTTGTGTGTGGCTGGTTTGTTGGTTGGTTGGTTCATTGGTTGGGTGGCTGGTTGGTTGTTTGGTTGTTTGGCTGGTTGATTGTTTGACTGGTTTCGCTGGATGATTGGTTGTTTGATTAGCTGATTAGTTGGTTGTTTGGCTGGTTGGATGGATTGTTAGGCTGGTTGATTGTTTAGTTGGTTGGCTGGTTGGTTGGTTGGTTGATTGGTAGGTTGATTGGCTGGTTAGTTGGTTTGGTTGATTGATTTTTTGGTTTGTTCTTTGGTTGGTTGATTGACTGGTTGGTTGGTTGATTAGCCAAAAATACGACAACCCCCCACATCTTACACTGTAAAAGTTAAAACAGGATACACATATTTTACGCATGCTCATTACTTCTGTTGCAACAGACAAATAAAATATGCGAGAAGGATTATGAAATAGCCGCAGCAGAATGTTACTACAATGGAGACCCCCAGACAACTTTCACACAAGATACC
>OY992888.1:71787345-71814845 GCA_963921405.1 Cepaea hortensis | reverse complement strand
CCTCAGTTCCAACAGATGAACTTAGGTCATCCTCAGTTCTAACAGAGGAATCTAGTTTATCATCAGCACCAGTTGAGGAACCTAATTCACCATTAGATCCCACGGAGGACCCTAGTTCGTCTCCATTGGCAATAGAGAGTCCCAATTCACATCCAACTCGGAATGAGACACCCAATTCACCTTCGTCTCACAGAGAGACACCTAATTCGCCTTCTAAACTGACGCAAGGTTCACTTGTGACACCCACAAAGGCACCCATCTCACCTTTAACCTCACCGGAATCACAAATTTCACCTTTAACACCTATAAACACCGCCAATATTCATTTATCCTCAATGGAGGTGCCTGTTTCACATTTAGTCTCAACAGAGATGTCTAATTCACACGAACCCTCAACAGAAATACCCATGTCGCCTTCGATTCATACGGAGGCATCAAATTCACCATCAGCATCTATTGAGACACCCAATTCACAGTCAACTTCAAAAGAAGCATCCATTTCACCTTCAACTCCTGCAGAGACACCCAATTCACCATCAACTTCTTTAGAAGTACCACGTTCACCTGTATCAATCAGCGATGCAGTACCTTCTCAAGCTTCACAAGAAGTTATTATTGATATTACAGAAGCAGAGGTGGCAGACAATTCCTCATCTGAAGAAGCAGTATTAAATCATACTTCCTTTGGTGACACATCCAACGACGCAAGTTCTGCCCTTGATACTAGCAATGTTGAAGCAGAGAGCATTCCAGATCAAACTAATCCACACAACGGTATTTCGGAAACCTTAGAAGCATCAGCATCACAATCAACAAGTTTGGCATCATCATCAGATTTAACTCTTTCTTTAAACCCTTCGTTTTTAAACCCGGCGGACATTTCCGAACCCTGCGCATGCCCATGCCACAGGACGATCCCACTTAAACCGCCGGGAGCTGCAGGTTATGATAATCAAGGATACACATTCGACGGCGATATTGAAGCCAACAGACACCAATCTTTCCCAGGTATGCACATTCCAGTATTTGGTTTCCATAGAGTGTGGTCGGATGTCTCTGTCGCATCATCTGTCGCACAAGCAGATCTGCCAACATACGACGTTGCCATAGAACTCATGAAGGAAAATAAGACGAAGGAAGCCGAGTCTCAAACACGTTCTAACTGAAATTTTGCAGTTTATTTTTACGGGGTGGCTTCAAATGAAAACCTTAAATGTGTGTATGTGTGTGTTTGAATATATTCTGGCGAAAACAAGTAAAGAATAAATGTATCATTGTTCGATGTAGTCACCACTGTATTCAATGCAAGTCCTCCAGAACCGATAAAGTGCTTGGATTCCTGTAGAAACATCGGGTCTGGGGCCACTATCTGGTTTATTTGACGTGGTCATGAACAGTCTGCCACAAAAGTCACGCAGTTTTGAAATTGTCTACTCTACTCATACACTTGCTGGACTGGCAGGCATGCATCACCACACAGAACCTTCATTCCCCGACGACTTTCTATTCGTTTCACCCCGTCACTGATTTAAAAAATAAAACGGATAACATAAAGCTTCTCCTCTTTGGTGCATGTCAAAATTGGGGTGACCATCTTTAAACTATCCTTATGACGTCACCGTGTTCGGTTGCTCCATGATGTCACGTCCTTAACACCCTTGGCATCCTTAACAACAATATTGGCAGGTTACAAGACAATGGCATGGTTATTGTAATTTCTACCACACGTTTAAGGTTTTCAAGTGAAGGCCCCCCCCCACCCCCCGTACGTTTTATAAAGACTAAACAGACCGATAATGTATACTAACACTAGAATTTGTATATACTAGAAAAGGTTCACATTTTGATCGACAGTTACTTAAAATGGTTTGTGAAATATTGTAGTTATTGGTTTCATGAGTAATGAATAATGTACATTTGTTGACGCAATAGTTTGTTGTATTTCAGTTTTGATGTGTTGCACACTTATAAAGCTTTCCTTTCGATCCCTTTCCTTCCTCATCCTCTCTTCTAGCTCTTCTTCCTGCTCCTTCAACCCCTCCTCTCTACTACTACTACTACTACTACTACTACTACTACTACTTCTACTACTACTACTACTACTACTACTACTACTACTACTACTACTACTACTACTACTACTACTACTACTACTACTACTACTACTACTACTACTACTACTACTACTACTACTACTACTACTACTACTACTACTACTACTACTACTACTACTACTACTACTACTACTACTATTACTACTACTACTACTACTACAGTTATTGCTACTAGAATTATTGCTACTATCACAACTACAACTATTACTACTATTACTATTACCACTACTGCTACTACTACTACTACCACCACCACCACCACCACCACCACCACCACCACCACCACCACCCAAAGCATTGATTTAAACTTGCTAATGCAAAATCTAGCAATATCCAGAGCCTATCATTATTTGGGGCTGCCGGCATATTTTCCAGACGAAGGTGCAAAGAATGACTCACTGCCCAAGGATCACTAATCTACCAATTACCTGGAACCAAAGGTGGTAAATGAATTAGTGAATTCAATTGTTGGCAGAGATCTATACACACACAATTATTGCAGATTGTTATATTGTTTGTCTCTTTCTCGTTATAGTCCATGCCGTGTGGCGTTGGTGATCATGTCTGTTCACAGCCTTCTTTCTCTTGCCCAGCTGATCATGTCTGATTGCGATGTTCCTCCATGCGTGATGTCAAACTGTCCAGCATCATCATACTTGGTTTACCTCTGCCTTTCTTCCCCTCCAACCTTCCCGTTGTGACGATATTCTCAAACTTTACAATTCTCATGACATGCCCAAAGTATATGGACTGTCTTCTTCTGATGCGAATAACCAGTCCTCTTTTTGAGTTAACTTCTTTCAAGATATCTTCATTGCTCTTTCTATTCGTCCACGGAGTTATCATAATTCTTGCATAAAACCGCATCTCCGCATCATCTACATAATTTCTCATTTGTTTACTAATTGTCCATGATTCATTTTCGTACAAGATTGGCTCATTATACTCCTTAAGAAAGAGTCTTTTTCTCACTTCATTTGAAAAAGATACATAGTAGTGAATATTCTTCTTCTCGTGAAATGCTTGTCTTTTTTCGCATATCCTTTACAGGACATCGCTGTCAACACCAGCATTTTACCGCTTCGTTGATTTATTTGCAAGATTACGCTAAGTAGTTTGCCATTGCTTTCTGAGCAGCCAGCTCACTTATCACGTAAGTTACCAACGCGGCGAGAACCGGTTCCAATTCTCGCGCGCTGCGTTACCCTAGGTGGGTAAACGGGATTACGGAGAAAGTCATTTAAACCCTTAGGCCAGGGATCCCGCAATGCTGTCTTAGCTTGGACTATTCTACGGGGCGTTTGTAAAGTCACACTACATTTTGTATGTAGAACAACTGTTTGTTGGAGAGTATGTTTTCTGTTTGCAGAACCTAAAAGATACTCTCCAACAAACAACTGTTCTACATACAAAGTGTAGTGAGACTTTACAAACACCCTGTACCTCTTCATCAATGTAAATGTCTTTATTTTGCTTCGTTCTTTTTTTTTTTTTTTCATTCCATTTATTTTGAGAATTGTGTAAAATGTTTTGTTTAACATGTTTTTAATATGAAAAGCTGTTCTTGTCATCCCAAAACAATCTATGCATTAATAGTTGCAGAAGATAATAAAATCAATAAAGCTGTATAAATCAACTTATAAATCAACAATTTACGTAATGATAAAGCGAAGAACCTTTTTACACGGAATGTAATTCTGGGACTATGGTAAAGGGGTTACGAACGCAATTCGTAATCCTGCATACCGCGTTAGAAAGACAGCTGCGAGCGATTTGAAAGGAAACTGCCTTGCGCTGGTTTTCATATAGTGGTATAAGTGCCGGTCGTTCAGAAAGCAATGGCAAACTACTGAACGTAAACGTGCCCAGGAATCACAAACAGTGAAATATTGTTGGGGTTGACTGCGACGTCCTATAAAGGATATACAACTAACTTTGAGGCTATTGGGTATGTGGTGCTCCCCGTGCCGGAGTGGCTAGTCTGTTAATTTGACCTAAGTGGATGCTGAATTTGAAATATTTTGGTCACTTGAAACGTCATGAAAGTTTGGAGAGAACAATAATGGAGGGGTATATGCCTGGGATGAGAGGAAGAGAAAAGCCAAAGGGAAAATGGGTGCAGGATGTGGCAGATGATCTACAGATGGGTGTATCGGACGCGGGACATCTTGCTTGTGGCCAAGAAGTTTTCCGGGAGGTTGTTATGGGAGCGAAGCTCTGCGAGGGACATGCTAATGAATGGATCCTCTTTGTCCTTTGTAAAATGGGCCCTCTTAATCAGCAGATAATATGTCAAACAATATTAATGACCTTTTATCCTGGCAACCAATATTATTGGTTTATGCTCTCGCTCGCTTTGAAGTCAAGTATAGTTCATACACGTGTTACTACTTTTAGTGCACTGAACTGATTTTTGCGAGTGGATTAGCTTTCCCTGTTACCAGTGTCCCACGCCATCAGGCGAGCTCCAGAGGTACTTGTAATTTATGTCGCCATGTCAAGGACAAGAAGTCAAAATTTTAGTCCAACTGACTGGAGTAAGGGTTGAATCTGCTACCTCGGCACCATCACACTGGATGTTTTAAGAACGAACATTTTTATCAATTCGGCGACGCTGAAACCAGCCAATAAATGTAGACCCAGTCGGTCACTGTGTGACCTGGTCAATTTGTGACATTGTCAATGGGTGACAAGGTCAATGGGTGGCAAGGTCAGTGGATGACATGGTCAATGGGCGTCAAGGTCAATGTGTGACAGGGTCACTGGGTGACCTGATCAATATCACGTGGGTCGATTTACTTACCAAGAGCATGCTTTGGGCAGAGTGGTAGGCTTCCATTCAACAATCAAAATTAGATAGCGTCAGTCGGATTTCCCCCCCAGGACATGCTGGTGTGGTGGAAAACGAGCAGACGGACAGATTGGCTGCATCGCTCGGCAGGGTAGTGGTGCATGATAAGGAGATGCGTCGGTGCCTTTAGGGATCGTATGTATAGTACAGTAGAGCACATAGATTACCATGGCTGTAAGAAAATGGTGCGGCGGAGACTGACCACGGGATCTGACCGAAACTGAAAGCTCGAAGGAAAGGCCAATTGGACACTTAATCAGGCTGCTACTGGTACTGTTAATAGCATCGCTGGCTGCTGAGGATGAGTACGGAACAAGTATGGGAATTTTCCAAGTGCTGTGACGTCGGTTCATAAATCTTCCTCCTCTTCTTCTTTCGTTCGGTTGAAATGTGTCTATATCTGCAATGTTGTCTCTTGTATACACTTCACTGTCTTTTTACATCACTGAGTGCTCCATAAAGTTTACCCCCACCGTTCTTTCTTTAGGCAAGAAGGTTTGCCTAGGTATCTCATATTTTGCACACTCTTGAAGTATGTGATCTGCTGTCTGCAACACCAATCTGTTATCAATTATCAGTTGGGGTATCGTCATTGCATTCCGGACAGGTCCATAGGTGCTCAGATCCTCCCCCCAGCATATGCATCAGATTCCGGTGGCTAATAATGCCAGTTCTGTGTTGGTTGACGAGGCCCTTCGTTTTCCCGATGTACCTCTGATGTCTGGCCGTGCCGATTCTTACTCCCAAGACTCTCATCCTGGACAACGATGTGGATTCACTGACGCCAAAGTCCTCTGTTCTCGACATCTCTTTAAGGATGTTAATAACATCGGCACGATCCATGGGCTGGCCATCTGCAGGGGGTGCAGAGCCAGCCAGTTTATCAGCTCGTTCATTTCCCTCGACTCCCGCATGTCCCGGTACGAAGATGAAGGTGACCTTACTAAGCACCAATCTACATGTGCACATGGCTGATTCGCCAAAGTGAATTTTGCATACATACATGTGGTTGGCCGGTCTCTCTGGCCGAGGGGTTACAATACTTTCTCCGTAATCCCGTTTATCACGCAGAGTCTCGTAGCGGGCGAGAACTGGGAGCGGTTCTACCCCCGCTGGTGACTTTCGGGATAACTGAGCCGGCCGCTCAGAAATTAATGGCAAACTACTGAGCGTAATCTTGCCAAGAAATCAACAGACAGCTGAAAGATGCTGCTGTTGACAGCAATGTCCTGTAAAGGATATGCGAATTTAAAAAAAAAAAAAAAACATGTGGCTGTGTAATCGATTATGTCCTGCTCTGAAGAAACATAAGTCAGTTGCATATCCTTTACATGACGTCGCAGTCAACCCCAGCACTGTTTGGATGTGATTTCTTGGCAAGTTTACGTTCAATAGTTTGTCATTGCTTTCTGAACGATCTTCACTCATACCGTTGTATGAAAACCAACGCAGGGCGATATGCTGTTAAATCGCTTTCAGCAGTATTCTGAATCGCAGAATAATGATTTCTTCTAGTCTGTCTATAAAATGGCCATAGTCTTTTGCTGGTGTTCGTGGCTTTCTGATTGATTTGATGATTCTTTTCTTTTGGTAGTATATGAAAGACACATCGCGTTGTTCTTTTGTTTCCCCTTCCGTAAGTAGCTGATCAGCTGTTTCATTTGCAGGCACTCCACAGTATGTTGGAATCTGCTGTATGGGGCCCTTACGTTGGCTGGATAGATCATAAAATAGAGTCCGGGTTCTTCACTCAGCTCAGTTCAACTCAATTATGTAGGAGGGCTATTCCAAAATCAACCGCCGATTGGTTGGTAAAAATAATCCAGTTGTCTAGCGACACCGTTTATTGCTTGCATCATTCAGTAGTCTTTTAGCTCACTACACATCAACCTACAATTGCATTTGTTCAGTGGTTCACGAATCGCGAATTGTGTATTGCAGCACCATTTACTTTAACTGACATATGTACTGGAATGTTTTATATGCAAAAATACATTTCCCCCCATATTTATGTGGATTATCGCGATAAAAGAATAACTTTTATATTTATATATTGATATTTTATTTGTACATAGTTGTGAGTGTTTTTGTGTATGGTTGTGTGAATGCGTGTGGGCTGTGTGTATGAAACTTTGTGGGTGCAATTTATGCATAATTGTTTGCGTGAGTATGTCCTGTTCCATCTATCGGTCTGTCAGTCTGTTTGTTTGTCTGTGTGACTGTCTCTGTGTATTTGTATGTGCATGTATATGTATTAAATGTTTTTGATTTGTGATGCGATATACATTCTTACATTCAATGAGAGTGACTTATTGCATAGGATACTCTTCATTTTACAAAATGCAGCCTTAGCTTGCCCTATTCTGCTCTTAATCTCTGTTGTGTATCTTCCATCTGAAGTTATAAATCCTCTAGGTATCTAAAACTATCCACCTGGTTAAGAATGTCCCCTTCTATTTCTATATCAGATTTATACTCATATTTGTTTTTCATATTTCACATTTCTTCATATATTTTCATATGTTATATAATATGTTTGACATTTCTCGGATGCAATTTTTGTTTATGTATGTGTGTGTGTGCAATAATGCATATGTATGTGGTGTATGTGCATGTATATATAACATACGTATGGCATTTCTTGGATGCAATTTATGTTCGCGTACAAAATACATGTATGTAAAGTCAATTGGCCATTTCCCTGGTCAAGAGCTTACATGAATTGCTCCGTAATCCCGTATACTCTCGTGAGTAACGTGACGTGCGCGAGAATCGGTAGCGGTTCACTCCGCGTCGGTAACTTATGGGTTTGTGAGCCGGTCGCTCAGGCAGCAGTGGTAAACTACTGAGCGTGACTAATCTTGCGAAGAAATCAACAATCAGCTGAAAGATGCTGATGTTGACAGCGATGTTCTGTAAAGGATATGCGGGGGGAAAAAGTCAATTGAATGAGATCAGGGGCAGACAGGTAAGGTCCTCTGCCCATTCAAAGAGACATTGTGTATTTACAGATGCACAAGGAGGAAAGCGCAGAGAGGTGGCATTCAAGATTAATAAAACAGTATATGATGGTGGACAACATCACAAGATCGGCTGCATAATGTTCGTATGAATGCTTCGTGAATTTCCAGAACCAAAAAACAGAGTTTTAAAAGATATTATAAGATGGATTTCATTGCACTGGGTTTTTATCACGTATGGCTCGGTTTAATTCCTCAATGAGGCCTTCCGAAAGCGTCGCACAAAGCACGAACTCTGTTGCCCCAGCGACGACTCTCTCACCGAGACTATTGCACTCCTAAACCACATTATGTAGTCCGGAATCGAAGCCACAATATTTGAAACGAGAGGCAGGCAGCCTAACCACATCGTCAAGGAGACTCTCTCCCAGAAGGAATAATTCTGGAGACTCATTTTGGTCCTGTGTGTGGAGGTGTCTCTTGATGATGTCTGATTTTATGTCAATATAAACATTGAAATGTGACCCTTGAACTTTTCACCCTGTCCCCCTCATTCTAGATGTCTATCATGACCACGTGTATTTCGTCATTTCCGGTGATATTAATAAACATATTCACTTATATACAATATACTTTTGTCTGTTGTTCGTTTCTATTTTCGACGAACAGAGATAAAGAACAGAAAAGGACAAGCGACAGCTGCATTGCAGTTCATTGTAGGCAATAAGTTCTTGTCATTGGATGTTAGACAAAGAATTCGTGCATGTTACATAGAATCCGTTCTAACAAATGGCTGCGAATCATGGACAATTAACAAACAAGTGAAAAACTTCCTGGAGGATCTGGTAATATGGTTTTATAGAAGAATGCATGGGAGCTGAGTGGTCTCCGGGCATGGTGTCCGCCTCGAGTGCTGGAGGTCCAGGGTCCAAGTCCCGGTGAGGGCCGGGATTTTTTAACGTGGACTTCTAATAACAAAATTTCCCCTGGTCTCCGGGTAGTGAGATCAGACGCCCGTGTGTATTGTTGCGCACGTAAAAAAATCCCTTGGCTGTTGGAAATCGAAAAAGTGTATCCTTACGGCGCTGCCCGGGCAAAATTTCGAGTTAAAAATCAACCCAAAGTATTTCAGGATCCTACGGAGCTCGTGCACTGAGCTGAGATTCTCCGGCCTCAGACTTGTGTTAGGAGTAGAACTGAACCGGTATGGGTTACACCCGTGTGCCGTGATGTTGATCCGTCGACTAAACTAAATCTTATATATAAATTGCGATCTCCGTCTGTCTGTCTGTCTGTCTGTCCGTATGTCTGTATGTCCGTATGTCCTTTATGCGCTCGCGAACGGCCCATCCGATTGAGATGAAATTTTCTACACGTCTTCTTTTCATTCCAGTGCAGCCCACTGTCATATTTTTTTAGTGTGAAATCGGCTGCTTACCCAATATTATTTCATTTTTCATTTTTCATCATAATTTCATATATCTCAGGGGACCTAACTCTGTAAAAGTTATTTCAAGGGGCATAACTTTTCTGTATAACTTATAGTCATATTGTGGCATCGTTTTCAAAGATTCATAAACTCTTTGTCCATAGTTATATACCGGCATATGAGTTATAATAAATAATGTTACAATATGTAAGGCATTTTCAAAGTTTTTATAAAAATAATGCACAATGCATAACATTGTAACTCATATTTTTTTGCTTAAGAAGTTACTGTAGTCATGCAGGTGATTAGAAAGAGTTTTCATTAAAAATAATGGATGGTGTGTGGAAGGGCATTTTTTTAAGTTACTTTTTTTGTTGTATGAATTTATTGAGACGCTACCCGCCAGGAGCTGGGCGAAGTCACGCCGGGTCAGATAGATAGACAGACCCACCTTTTCGCTGCAGTTGTCTACTCCTCCTTTTCCTTCTTCTGCTGATGCTGCTGCCGCCGCTCCATTTACCCAAGTTAATTGTTGGGGGAAGATGTAAAGATCTTTCAAGTGCTCTTTCTAATGCTTTTTGTAAGTTGGTCTTCGTTTATCTAAGGTTGTTCTAACTGCAACCAATAAATGATTAGACAGACAGGCAGACAGACAGACAGAGAGGGAGGGACGGACAGACAGACAGACAGACAGACAGACAGACAGACAGACAGACAGACAGACAGACAGACAGACAGACAGATAGTCGGTAACGGGAACGGGAACTTATATGACTACTTATATGACTACTTATATGAATTAAATGAGATGCTCCCCACCAAGGACTGGGCGAAGCCGGGCCGGGTCAGCTAGTTAAACATAAAAGAATGCTGAATATTCCTTCGACAGCCAAAATGAGCCAATCGGACATTTTGAGGGAGGCAAAGACAACTTATCACAAACATCAGAAAGAGGCAGTCTTTAATTGTTAACCACATTATGGGAAGGCAAACATTGGAACATGTTGTGACAACTTGAACGATTTGTGGAAAGATATATAGAGAAAGACAGTGAAAGCAAATTCTCGTTGGTCTTGTGTCATTGCACGGAAGGAAGGCAGTATGCCAATCGGTACATGTCGTTGGAGATGGACAAATGAGGAGAAGCATGATCGGCCACGCCGGTAGGCGCTTGATGATGATGATTTCGGAATGTGGACGATCAAATTAGGAAGAGCTTAGAGGCAGGGGGCTGGGGGTGGGGTGGGGGAGGGGGGGGGGGGTTCTGAGACGAATGTGTTGGGAATACCTTGCACGACCAGAGTAACCAACGATTGCCTGGAAGAGGCTAATGAAAGTTATGTTATGTTATGTTATGTTATGTTATGTTATGTTATGTTATGGTATGTTAAGTTACGTTATATTATTTTACGTTATGTTATGTTGAGTTATGTTATGCTATGTTATGTTACGTTACGTTTAGTTATGTTATGTTATGGTATGTTATGTTATGTTGCGCTATGTTATATTATGTTGCGTTACATTATGCTATGTTATTTTATGTTATGTTATGTTATGTTATGTTATGTTACACTGAACGACGTCACTCCACATTGGGCATTCCCTTCCGTGTCCAGACCTTTGATGCAGCAGACATCCCAAAATACTTCAGCTTACTGTTCCCTCGAGGAGTTGATTATGGAATCTCCTCTCTTTCCCCATGAAGCTGGCATTGACGTGCTTGACCAGGCTCTACTCCCAGCTCTCGCAGTCGGGCTAGAGTCGGAGTCTCGTCAGTTTCCGCCAAATAAGTCCGTACTGATTATATCAGCCCTGCCCATTATTCTTTCCATTCGTGTTAGTGCATTATTTGCCAGCTGGTCTGCGCATTCATTACCCCTTACTCAGGCATGTCCGGGTGTGTACATCCAGGGGAGTGATTTGAGCCTAATGAAAGCAGAACATTAGAGCTTGGCGGAAATGTACAGAACAAAATCTTTACAACACAACATTGTGGATTCCGAGTACACCTCCACGAACCGTATCATCCCCCTTCAGAAAGTAACCAGACGTCACGCAGTGTCAATACTGGTGCTATATCGTGCAACCACAAATCGAGGCGTTGTTAATTTAAGTTACAAAAAGTCTTGAAGCCTTAATCATCATCATCATGATGTGCCATGCCGACAAGCGTGGGTAGTCATGTTTCGCCATCTTACACGATCATCAGAGTCGTGGATCAGCTCTCTGTTCTTGTCTCAGTAATGCCATGTTGTTAAGTCATCCCTGTATTTACTTCTCTGGTCCCTTTCCCCTCAATATTGTCAATTGTCACCAAGTTCTTTAATTTATATCATCTCATAACCCAAATAATTTTGCCTCTCTGCGTCTCAAGAACACCTTGATCAAAGGGAAATAATTCATGTTATTACATATCCAAACTTTTACAGAGTTGCTGTTCGCAATACCTATAGTTTCCAAGCGAAAAAATTAACCTGGTAGCTACCGATATAAACTTATGGGTCTCACTGCATATGCACAGGGCGCCTTTAAGCATGTACATGGTGTTTGTAAACTCTCACTACACTTTGTATGTAGAGGAAATTTTAAAAATGAAATACATGACGTAATCAATACATGTGCTCCACAGTCCTTCCTGAAGTAATATGCAGCGAATAGCTGGCGTCTGCCGGAGTAGTTCTTTACACTCCAAACAGAATGGTGTTATCAACGGAAGAAAGAATTTGTTTGGTTGAACAGGTGTTCGAAATGGCAGTCGATACACACGGGAATAACAACAGACACGTTGCAGAAGGCAATTGACAATAGGAAGTGACATGTAATCATGTCTTGAAACCCGTGGTGAACATTTCCAACACCTGTTACAATGAATACTTCATTGGTACTTTCCAGCTTCCCCAAAACATAGTGATCTATACTGATGAGTCAGTGATGAGAAACAGAGTGGTAGGGGTTTCATTGCGATGGCTAATGGACGATTCTTAAAAAAAGGAGAGTCTGGTATATGAGACTACCACTTCCAGCATCAGAATGTAGGTGGAAGCAGTCACAGCAGCTTTCCGTTGGTTAGAGGAGACCACTGCAACACACATTGTCTTCATCGCGGACTCAAGGAGTATGCAGAGTAAGGTGGAGAAAGAAATGTCTCGTGTGGAATGGCTCACCCCGCTTCAGAGGTCACAGATTGTGAGAGTTGTATGGATGTTTTGCCCGGCCATGCGGAAGTGCGGGGGAATTAATAGGCTGATAGGTTGGCAGGGAATGCATCTCTTTGTGATAGATTACTTGTGGACAAGGGGAAGATGGTAGTGCGCCGATAGGACCAGGTGGAGAAGTTGGGAAAGCAGATTGAGAACCCTTTTGTGGAAAGGATGAGATTGCGGGGGATTGGCAGGGGTTCTGGTAGAATCTCAAAACTAAGAGGGAAGACCAGGAGAACTTTAAATCAGACGATTAGTATTGTGACACTTCGCTGGCTGTTGAACGAGGAGACGGAGTGCGTATGGGAATGTCCTGAGTGCAGTGATGTCAGTTTTTAGCTCAACTCAACTCAACTCAATTCCCCACAACAGCGTTAGACCATAACAGTGACTACTAATGTAATAGAATTGTTAAAACATTGATGACGTCATGACTTCATTTTTCAAATGTGACTTACATACAAACTATAGTGAGACTTTACAAACACCCGGTATAAGGGTCGTTTACTTGCTTACTTACTTTACTAGGTACCACAAGAAAGCGAGGCAGAGTTCTGTCCAGACACTCGCTTGCCTGTCCATGGTCACAGATTCGTATCCGCATAATTGTATTTGTTTTATCTTATGTGCGCAGTTTTCAAGCCGATATAGAGAAATCCTGGAATCACCATCATGTGCCATGCCGATAAGCTTGTGTGGTCATGGTTGGCCACATAACACGATTACAAGTCTTAGCTTAGATCACGTCTGTGTTCTTGCCTCGAATATGTCATGCGTCTGAAGTCTTAGAAAGAGCGTCCATGCCCAGTATCCACACTTTACTAATGAAGAATCTGATTCAATCGGCTGGACCCTTGACTCGCATGCCAACATAAACACTGACAACTCACCTAGGCGGGAGACATGTCGCGAATGACGCCGAAGTTGAATGTGAAGTGAAAACGTGGTTTAGAAAACAGAGCACGCAGTTCTATGCAGCCGGTTTGGGAGGACTGATAAAACGATGGAATAAGTGCATCGATGTTGGTGGAAATAATGTTGAGAAATAAAGGGACAAAGTATGTACAAAAAATAAACTGTTTTCTAGTTGTTATCATGCGTAGTTATTTTTCTACAGCCATTTGTGACTTACCTATTACCTTACCCTCGTATTTATAGTACCAGACCGGAACAATTATGAAAGCATGAGTGTAATATTTATACTACAGCTTAAAGATGGCCGCCCCACTTTTTACATGCACCAAACAGAAGCAGAGTTCTGTACAACTCGAGGCGTACAGGATACAGGATGCTAATCCCACATTATCATAGACTGGCACTCGACTGGGGCTGCGGTCAATATCACGCCGGCCTCTTCCCCTTCCCATGACATTCCACGTGCCATGGCATTCTTAGGTGTATGCGCATTCATTCTTCTCTGCTCTTCTAGCTGTTCAACTAACGACTCCTGGCACGTTTAACACACTGAAGAACAACTGAAGAAGGACTGCGTCCCATCGATTTTAAAACATTTATTGAACACACCTCAGTAATAGCTAGCATGCAGGCCCAGTCGTGTCTTGCTCAATGCGCCACACTCCCAGCTGCCTAAGCTAATGGTAGCAAGTCAGAGGTAGCCTGAGTTTACTCTCGTCTGTCGTCAAGGTCCCCATCTAATTGCTAACAAACAGCGTTGCTAAAGATACTATATAGAGTCTACTTAAAAGTGTCGGCACCTGAACACGTCTCTATACACATTCACTGGGTCCTCACAATAATAAAGTGTCGCAACGTCTCATTGAATCAAGTTGGCAGCTTCGCCATCGCCCACTGAAATTCTGGCGAGTTACCGTTGTACAAGTTGCTGTTGTCACGTCAGCTTTCAAACAGCTCCGGCTCCATTTCCCGATGTTCGCCGTCGCCGCGTCGTTCTCATTCTCCGTTAAATAAACTGAATCTTTACCATGGAAAATGGTTGATGGTCGTATTTTCTTCAACAAGTGAAATGAACATGCGCAAGACGTGTGAAATGAATAAGGGAAGATATGTTTAAAAAAAAAAAACACACAGGGAAGACATATGACAAGAAAATGGGCAAGACACAGAGATAAAAACGTGGATGGCTCGGGAGAATAGTACAAACAGAACAAAAACACAGAAATGACCAAAGACACTCGTGATGGTGTGAGATGACCGTCCAAGCTTATCGACGCGGCACATGATGATGACTATAATCATGACTGCAATAGAGCTTTTCTTAGTTTGCTGGTTTTAAACTCAAGCGTAGTCCTTACATGTGTTACCACTTCTAGTGCACGGGGCTGATTTTTGCGTGTGGATTAGCTTTCCTTATTATTGTCACTTGTTTTCCCGAGAGGAAGTTGGAATCAACAAGCACATCTTCAAACTTATTATCTGTTGGGATTATTGCCTGACTTTGGTCTACACTCCTCTCTTCTGTCTTCTCTTCCATATATCTATTTCTTTCACTCTCTCTGTTATTCCTTCAACACATACTCCGACAACAGATCCTTTCACCGATAAATAAAAGATTTATTAATAAAAACTATGTCTGGTGTATGTATGGATAGTGTCTATGTAGTTGGTATGTTCTTCTATTGTGGATGCAAGATAAGATGTTGATAGATAGTCTCCGTAATCTTCTCCGGCAGATTCAACAGGCCAAAACATCAGATATCAAACACAGAATTAGAACGTTCTCACCCGGTATGATCCGTTCAGCTTGAGTCTTGACTTAATCCAATTCTTGAAAAAACAAACAATTGTTCACCACAGTAACACCGTACAGTAATGTGATCACGGTAAGTCCTTTCCGTAGACAGAGTTTTCCGTTTTATGTTGTTATAATCCATCAGTGAAAACACCTCACACCTGTCCACAGTTATTTAACCGTTCTCTGAATATAGGTACACTGGTCTAGGGTTCTTCCCTGTTTCGTTTAGGTGAGTACTCCATGACAATGTTTTATCCTATTTTCTATGCTTGAATAAAGTTCCTTCTCTAAGGATCACCAAAACCTCTTTTTTTTTATATTCGTTAAGTCACCCACTTTGCATTTGCTATAGTGACATACTTTCACTGCACCTGTGAAGTGCCTGATTAAATTAACATGTCTTTCCTGTATTATCAACACTGCTTTCTCTGTACAAGAGATGTACTGGTTGATCTTCTTTGATAGGTCAGGCTGTGTAGTAGAACCTGGGTAATAAACATTAAATCAGGTGATTTAAGTCTGCCTCATATCCCTGTCTATGTGATTATCTTTTCTCCAGCCGTAATGAAACAGCCTCCGAAAGAATACTCTGACATAAACAGCAGAAATCACTAAAGTATAAACTATTCACTAAATAGAAAGTAATAGTAAACCCTACGCACAACCACATATTTATATTCCTATGCTAAAACTATACTCTAATATATTAATACCTTATATATGCATCTATGTTCCTGGAATCGAAATACACTAAGCGAATAACACACTAATATCCCCTCTTTCCATCATTAGGGAGTGTATTTCTTTCCCCCCTCAGGAGCATATCTCCTTCAGCCCAGTTTGGAACACACACTAAACCGAAACTCCATGTTCGGCTTATTATAACGAGTGTCCAATCCTACGCTGATTGTTTGATCTACAATCAATTTTGCCGTATCCCGCCCGTCAAACAGCGGAGAAATCCCGTAGTGGTTAGTTGTTGTGTCCTTCGTTGTTACGCTGGTCCCTGAGTTTTTCCGTACGCGAATACTTCAAAGCAACTTCCCTCGTTGATCGTTTTCTCCGGTCGTGTCCCCAGCGCGATTGTCCCGTTTCTCCGTGTACGTCAGATCGTCAAGCAATGACTTTACGAACACCTGTATCCTATTTTTAGATCTGTGTCGGTCAATGCTCTTTTATTCGTCCTCCTCTCAGAATGAAGTACACGATTGTTAACCCTTCTCCTTCCTTGTATTTTAATAGGTAAGTTATCAAGGAATCATTAAACTGCAGTTTTCCCCTGACATAGGCCCCCTCTTAAGAGAGTTGAACGCGTCGACTCTTCATCCCTGTAGTTTTGATTCCTATGATCCTCCAACTAATTCCTCTTCCTCTGGAGTTGGATGTCTAGATAAGATATCCGCTCCTACATTCTCCTTACCCGAGATGTATTCCACTGTGAAGTCCTGTTGCAACAACAACGTCCATCACATCCACCGTGCGTTGAGCTTCTGCGAAGTAGCTATTAACATCACGTGTTGATGATATGATTGGATCCTCACATGGATCAACACCTCATCCAGTAGGCGACCTCATATGCACCCTACCATACTATTCATGACTGAAACTAGTGTTGGCTCATCGCTCCTGTACCTTTAGTCGGCCTCCTTTCCACTGGCGTAAGCGATGGTTCACAATACAGACGGATTGTCCCATCCTGATTGTAACACTGCTTCCATGTCCTCTTGGTTTCCCCCGGCTTTTCCTCTGGGGATGTTCCGCCTCGTCCTCGTTGGACCGAGTCGTCTTTCCCAAATCTCCTGGACTTTTGCTTCCAGGACCATCTTGGGCGATATTGTATCTGGTCAGCCAATCTTCGGTTGGGGTCCTGGGTATTTCTCGCCTTTCCCGACGTTACCCACCCCTTTTGAACTTGGTTACCGGTGAAACTTTCACTCTTGTCCTTTCCCTGACTTGTGATTTCCCTCCTCCTGTCGTTGGGTAAATCTGACCTATCACGTACTTTCCCATAGGCTCTCCTATGTTGTACTGGCGATCTCTGGTCTTCGTCTGGACTGGTAACTTTTGTCCCAATGGCTGCCATCACCATAAAGTGCGAAGCTTTGCTCCCGGATCTCTCTTCATATTTCCTAATGAGATGTCTAGGGAGATTTTTCTTCTCTTCCCCGATCCGTATTTTGTAGATGTTCTTGGATACCACCTTTTCCACAGGATAAGGTCCTTTCCATCCTACTTGGAGTATATTGGTCTCTGCTGGACCCCACACTTCCACTTTGTCCTCCACTTTAAGAGCTATTTTCCTCTTAGTCCGCTTGTTGGGTGGTGCGTTCTGGCACTCCGAACAAGACTTCAACCACCGGCGTACATCTCCGGTCATTCCTGGCCAGCAATAATGGCCGGAAATTTGCTGCAAGGTCTCTCGGACACCCATATGTCGATTCGCGCCTATGATGTGTCCACTCTGAAGAATGTGAGGACGGTGGGTCTCTGGAACCACCCACTGCTCGTGCAGGTTATCTCCCCTCCCAGCTCTCCGATAGAGTAGTCGATTCTTCAGAAAGTACTGTCCCCGTTCTGGTGGCTCAGCACTTCTTTGCAGCTTCCTGTAGCAAGGACGCAACGTAGTATCCTTCCTCTGGGCAGTATGCAATTCTCCTATCCCTGAGTTGTCGCATAGTGTCTCTGCCTCTTTTTCCTTCCCTTGAGATCCACTGACTACTGTTCCCTGGTGGGCTGGCTGATTGGGCATCCCCAAAAAGACATATTTCGTGCCAATGATCATTGGAAATTGGGAGTCAGCTAATACAGCAGCTGGAATAATGCCCGTGACGTACCTGGATTTAATCTCCACCTTGGCGATTGGCAGCGTCATGGTAACAGCACTCCTCATTGCCGGCTGTATCTCTATGGTCTCCCCTGTAAGTTGGTCTGGGCTTACCAAGCTGGCGTCTATCACAGCTTCCCCATCGAAACCTGTATCGTAGAGACAAACAACCTGCTGGCCATTGACTTCAATCAGTTCGACCACAGGTGGCCTCTCTTGGTCCTGAGTGCCTTTCATCTCCTTGACCGTTTCCTTGCCTTCCTCCTTTAATTCCTCGAGGTTGGTTATGCAATTGGCGTCTTTTGCCTTGCATCTGCAGTCCACAGTATTATGTGTTATCGACTGGCAGTGTGTGCACCATGTTCCCTTCCTAGGTTTCCGGGTGTCCTTTTGGTTCCTTTCTCCTTCGCCGATCTCAGCCTTGTCTGTGATCACCGATGTAGGAATCACTTTGCATGCTGCGAAGTAAGAACTTTTAGGTTTAGATCTGCAGTCCTTCGTGTTATGAGATGGCACTTTGCAGAATGAACACCACTTCTCCGACCACTGTCGTTTCGCTGAAGAATTCGAGGTGCTCTGGCTTCCTACCTTCACCTTCTCTGAACTCTCCTCTGTGTGCTTTATATAAGGTTCCACTTTTTCTCCTTCCCAGTTCTTAGGTTTCTTTTTCTCTTGTTTCTCCTGACCTTTAGTTTGAATACTGAGTTCCCCAGCCTCCCCATGTACCTCTACGAATCGTTCCGCCAGCTTATTCACAACATCAATCCGTTCCGCCCCTTGTTCTCCCAAGAAGGTTCTGAGAGGTTTCGACATTTGCTTTCGCATCTGGTCGACCACCATCATCTCTTCGAGACTCTCATAATCTCTCTTGAATTCTGCCAAGTCCATCCATTTCTGGAGATAGGATTTCAGCCTTAGACTGTAGGCGGCGAATAGCTCTCCCGGCTCTCGTCTAGACGATCTAAACTTCTTCCTATACGTTTGTGCTGTGACTTCATAATGTTTCATCAAAGCGGCTTTTAATTCCTCGTACTGATTTTCTTGTCCTGGTGGTAGGCGTGTGTAGACCTCGTACCCTGAACCACGTAAAGCCTGGGATACTTTAAGAGCCCATCGGGTTCTATCCAGTCCCATAGCGACTGCCATAGCCTCGAACCGATCCAAAAACTGGTATATCTTCTCTTTACTTTCATCAAAGACCGCCAAGGGAAACTTCATGGCATGGTAACCCTGTCCAATCATGTGGGTTGCCCCAGGTGAAGATGAACTTCCTTCTGCTGCATCTATTTCACCCTTAGTTTGTGTCTTGAGTTCTAACTCTTTAATGCGGTATTCATGTTCCATTTCTTGTCTCCTGGCAGTCTGTTCCATTTCCAGTTTCTTGGTCTCTTGGTCCCTTTCCAGTCGCTTGGCCTCCTGTTCCATTTCCAGTCGCTTGGTCTCTTGGTCCCTTTCCAGTCGCTTGGCCTCCTGTTCCATTTCCAGTCGCTTGGTCTCCTGGTCCATTTTCTTGGCCTCTTGTTCCATTTCCATTCGTTTGGTCTCCACCTCTATTCTTCTCACTTCCAACTCGGCCTTTCGATCTTCTCGTTCCGCTTGACGAATCTCTCTCTCTCGTTCCTGTATGTAATCAGTTAGTTCCGAGCCAGCTAAACCAATTTCCTCCCCGTTGGCCCTTAGTTCTGCTGTAGTTACTTTAGGAGTTGCCATAGTTAAGAATGTAAGTCCGCAAATAGAGTACAGACACCTCAAGCAATAAAGAAGTCCTTCCTATAAACAGATAATCTACCTAGAACCTATATCATTTATCTATGTCTATCTAATATTATAAATCTACAACACCACACAGTACATCACAACCACTCTCTCATCCACAAGAGGAGATATAGGATAAAGACTTATGTAGACGTGTGACCGTGTGACTAGGTATGTAATGTGTCTTACCACCTATCCACATTCACCCTGTCTGGAACTTTCTCACTGTAAAGTCACCAGCGTTAATGAAATATTTCCACCATAAATGTAATGGCACCATATATCCAATGGACGTCCTTCCATTAAAAGTCATCAGTGTATACTTATATTTATTCCAATCAGTATGTCCCAACATGCAGGTACTCCGCAATGCCTGTGCCAATATGCAGGTACCCCTCTATGCATATGCCCTGTTATGCCCAGGTCATATGGGTATTTTTCCTACCCCGCTCGCTCCACCAATTATGTCACTTGTTTTCCCGAGAGGAAGTTGGAATCAACAAGCACATCTTCAAACTTATTATCTGTTGGGATTATTGCCTGACTTTGGTCTACACTCCTCTCTTCTGTCTTCTCTTCCATATATCTATTTCTTTCACTCTCTCTGTTATTCCTTCAACACATACTCCGACAACAGATCCTTTCACCGATAAATAAAAGATTTATTAATAAAAACTATGTCTGGTGTATGTATGGATAGTGTCTATGTAGTTGGTATGTTCTTCTATTGTGGATGCAAGATAAGATGTTGATAGATAGTCTCCGTAATCTTCTCCGGCAGATTCAACAGGCCAAAACATCAGATATCAAACACAGAATTAGAACGTTCTCACCCGGTATGATCCGTTCAGCTTGAGTCTTGACTTAATCCAATTCTTGAAAAAACAAACAATTGTTCACCACAGTAACACCGTACAGTAATGTGATCACGGTAAGTCCTTTCCGTAGACAGAGTTTTCCGTTTTATGTTGTTATAATCCATCAGTGAAAACACCTCACACCTGTCCACAGTTATTTAACCGTTCTCTGAATATAGGTACACTGGTCTAGGGTTCTTCCCTGTTTCGTTTAGGTGAGTACTCCAAGACAATGTTTTATCCTATTTTCTATGCTTGAATAAAGTTCCTTCTCTAAGGATCACCAAAACCTGTTTTTTTTTATATTCGTTAAGTCACCCACTTTGCATTTGCTATAGTGACATACTTTCACTGCACCTGTGAAGTGCCTGATTAAATTAACATGTCTTTCCTGTATTATCAACACTGCTTTCTCTGTACAAGAGATGTACTGGTTGATCTTCTTTGATAGGTCAGGCTGTGTAGTAGAACCTGGGTAATAAACATTAAATCAGGTGATTTAAGTCTGCCTCATATCCCTGTCTATGTGATTATCTTTTCTCCAGCCGTAATGAAACAGCATCCGAAAGAATACTCTGACATAAACAGCAGAATTCACTAAAGTATAAACTATTCACTAAATAGAAAGTAATAGTAAACCCTACGCACAACCACATATTTATATTCCTATGCTAAAACTATACTCTAATATATTAATACCTTATATATGCATCTATGTTCCTGGAATCCAAATACACTAAGCGAATAACACACTAATATCCCCTCTTTCCATCATTAGGGAGTGTATTTCTTTCCCCCCCTCAGGAGCATATCTCCTTCAGCCCAGTTTGGAACACACACTAAACCGAAACTCCATGTTCGGCTTATTATAACGAGTGTCCAATCCTACGCTGATTGTTTGATCTACAATCAATTTTGCCGTATCCCGCCCGTCAAACAGCGGAGAAATCCCGTAGTGGTTAGTTGTTCGTGTCCTTCGTTGTTACGCTGGTCCCTGAGTTTTTCCGTACGCGAATACTTCAAAGCAACTTCCCTCGTTGATCGTTTTCTCCGGTCGTGTCCCCAGCGCGATTGTCCCGTTTCTCCGTGTACATCAGATCGTCAAGCAATGACTTTACGAACACCTGTATCCTATTTTTAGATCTGTGTCGGTCAATGCTCTTTTATTCGTCCTCCTCTCAGAATGAAGTACACGATTGTTAACCCTTCTCCTTCCTTGTATTTTAATAGGTAAGTTATCAAGGAATCATTAAACTGCAGTTTTTCTGTGACAATTATCAGTGTCCCTCTACATCAGGCGAACCGATTTCTGAGGTACTATTAATTTATGTCCCCAAGTTAAGGACGAGAAGTCAACAATTTAATCCAACTGACCGATCAGTGTAAGGGTTGAACCGAGATGGCGAACCTTACACGTCTAAGCTTATCGTCATGGTACATGATGCTGATGATGATAATGATAATGCTGATGATGATGATGATGATGATGACGACGACGACAACGACGACGACGACGACGACGACGATGATGATGATGATGATGATGATGATGATGATGATGATGGTGATGATGATGATGGTGGTGATGATGATGACTTCAATAGAGTTGATATCAAAAGTGGGTGAAATTTAAAATGTGACTAGGAAGGCAGACAAGCGACAAACACAACAATTAAAAACAGTCTTCATTTAAATAACAAAATACAACAACAACAACAAACAATTTTGCTAGAAATATTTAGTTAGAAAACACAATGCACAGTCCATATAATAAAATAGTTATTTATTTAATAATTTATAACAGTAAAACAAACAATACATATAATGGCAGGACGTTGCGACCAATCCCAGATTGATGTTCTAGATAATTTTACGTTCAGTAGTTTGCCATGGCTTTCTGAACGAAAAGTCGACGTTTAAGTTCAACTGTCGGGAGTGAGGAATGAATCCATTACGTGACTGTCAGAAAAGAAAGTTTAATCGTGTTAAACCTCTCAGCCAACCCAACCTCCAATATCCTGAAATAGTTATGTTGCCCATGCAGCATGACCCCTCTCTCGGTCTGCTAATTTACTCCAGAGGAAAGGTAACGGTAATACACCTGGAACAAGACAAGCTGCAGAAGCTGCTGGATTTGCAAAGCAATGCTTTAACTGTCCTTGTCGGAGCTTCGATCCTAAACCTGTTGCCGACCAAAGATTAGTGCCTGGTCTGTAATGTCATGACACTTAGTCTTTAGGATGGATTACTTCGTATTATGATAAGTGTTGTGTCCTCCCAATTGCACTTCTCCGTCCGAAGATACATATACAGTGCAGACCTGATCAGGCGAACTCACCTGGGACCCAAGAAATAGTTCTTCTTATCAGAAATTCCTCTTATACGAGACAAGAAACAAAGAAGAACAATTGCCGGGGATAAACAAATTGTTATTCACAATAGAAATTCGCCACATCAGATTTCGGCTTAAGCACTGTGTATATAGGGTAATCCAAGTAATTTACTAGGGAACTATAGAGACAGCTCCTAGTTAAATTTAGTTAGATCAGGTTCCAACTTCACGGCAAAGGGTCACCCCCATAATGCTCCGTTCCTTTGCCAGTAAATATCATAGAAGATGTTCCTCACTGTCACATATGAAAAGTGGAACAGACAGCAGTGCCGACAACCCAACAGACAGCAGTGCCGACAACCCAACAGACAGCAGTGCCGACAACCCAACAGACAGCAGCCATTGCCTTCCTTTGTTACAATACCAGACGCAAAAGCTCAATGGCTAGACAGCTTGCCTGCTGGCCTAGTGTTTGTGTGTTCAAATCTTCTTCAAGGCGGGATGTTTTTAAAGATTGACCTTGGTTTCCATGTCGACCAGCTTAAAATAGGTACCTGGAAATGATGTTGGGAGTAAAGATTGTCGACGTGATAGTGACAACATCAGCCGTCTAGTGGCGTTTGGTCTAACATGTGGGGTTAACACCATGTATCCATTAGGCTTCAATGTGTGAACGAACATTCAGACAGACAGGCAGGCAGGCAGGCAGACAGACAGACAGACAGACAGACAGACAGATCGGCAGGCAAGTGGGTAGGTATGTAGGTAGGTGGGTGGGTAGGTAGGTAGATAGGTAGGTAGGTAGGCATGTGGGTGTGTAGGTAGTTATGTAGTTATGTAGGTAGATTAAGAACGACAAATAGAAATAGGGGGAAGGGGGAAAGTAGCCGCAAAGAAGAAAGAGAAACATTTTAAACTTCCGATGGTCTTGTCAGCTGGCAATCAGTAGACGAAAGGTCACGTCCGTGTCAATTAATAATATCACAAAACAAGGTTGCTTGTATCAATACAGTCTCCACACGTCAAAAAATACTGAAGTTGCCACGACAACGCCTGTTGTTATTCCTGTCAGAACCAGGAGGCGCAGTTTACTGAGTCTGCTTCTGTCACTGATATCCGGAGCGGGGAAGGCTTCCTGGAAGTCAGAATAATTGTCTTAAGTATTATCGGTATCTTCATCATCAAAATCAATATTGTTGTAATTATCATCATTATCATTATCGTTATCATTATAATAATTTTCGCTGTCATTATTATGATAATCAATATCAAAATCATCGTTATCATAATTATGCTCGTCATTAACACGAGAATCATCATCATTACTATTGTGTCATATTTATTTTTATTTCTTTTGCAATCTCTCGCTTTGACCTTAAGCGTAGTCCACATACACTAGTTCCATTAGTGCTGGACTGAATTTTGCGTGTGGATTAACTTTCCCTATTAGCAGCGTTCCTCGCCATCAGGCGGGCCCACTCCGACTTCAGAGGTACTTGTCATTTACGTCCCAAAGTCAAGAACGATAGGTCTATATTTTAATTCAACTGTTCGGTGTGATGGTTGAACCCCTTACCTCGGCATCAGTACACCGGATGTTTAAGAACACGCGTTCTTATACATTGGGCCATGCTGACCTACATATTTACTATTATAATCAATATCATTATAATCATAGTGACTATCATCAAATAATACTGTCATCATCATCATCATCATCATCATCATCATCATCATCATCATCATCATCATCATCATCATCATCATCATCATCATCATCATCATCATCATCTTCACCACCACCCCACAACCACCACCACCACTACCATCATCATCATCATCATCATCATCATCATCATCATCATCATCATCATCATCATCATCATCATCATCATCATCATTGTCATCATAATCATCATCATTATCATCATCACCATAATCATCATTATCATCATTATCATCACTATCATCATCATAAATGTCATCTTGATAATTTTCTTCCTAATATTGTTCATCACAAACATTATCACCACAATCATCGTAATTGTCATCATTATCATTAAGGTCATCGTCATTATCAAATCATCACCATTATCAAAACTATAATAATAATAATTAATATTATCATCATCATCGTCATCATTATCTCCATTATTATCATTGTGATCATTGTCGTCATTATCATCATTGTCACTGTCATTAGTGTCATTAACAACATCCTCATCATCATTATATTCATCTTTATCATCTTTATAATCGCTTTACTAACTTCACCATTACAACCATCGTCATCATCAACACCATCGTCGTAATTATCATGCTCATCGTTATCGTCATCATCATCGTAATGATCATTGAACTTATCATCATCATCATCATCTCATCATCATCATTACCATCGTCATCGTTGTCATTTTCATTGATGGCATAATTATCATTATCATCATCATCTTTACAATCATTATCTTTACCATCATCACTACCATCATCATCATTACCATGATTTTCCTCATGAATATCATCGGCATCATTATCATCGCCAGCTTCATTATCATTATCTTTATCATCTTCATCACTTTCATTGTCACCATCATCAAGATCTGTTTCATGTCAGACTCACCCATCCTCCCTGGGACATCAGCCATGTCAACAAGTGGACGCTGGTAAAGTCCACAACAGCCTCAACCACGTCCTTCACAAAGTCCGAGTGACCTTGGCTTGCACACTCCTCGGCGAACAAACCGGCGACTGTGAGCATCGACACAATCTGTTCACAATAAAACACAAAATCATGATATAAAGTGAGGAAACCGGCGACTGTGAGCATCTGCACAATATGTTCATAATAAAACATAAAACCCTGATATAAAGTAAGTTTTAAAAAAGGGGGGTTTTAAAAGCCAAGAGATTCAACTTTATTGCAAAGGGTTTTATCCCATATGGCTCGGTCTCTTTCCACAGGGCGACCTGCCGAAAGCGTCGCACAAAGCACGAACTCCGTAGCTCTAGCTACGATCCCCAGGAGTCTCCAAGAAAATTGAACTCGGGAACCGAACGTTATAGTCTGGAATCGATCACACAATCTTCGGGGTGCAAGGCGGGTATTGTAAGCAGTTCCTTTGAGGGATCTGCGATGTCAGCTATTGGCAGGACCTTTGGTAAGGATGGCTGTCATGCCCTTTTTATGGCTCATTCCCCACTCGTCCAGGCCTGAGACTCCTAGTAGCTGTCAGCATGCGACACCTGCCACCCCCTGGGCAACGGTTGTGACAGGCCGGCTAAACCCGGCAAGGGTAACCGATTCGGCGAGAAACCAATCGTGAACTAGGGTATGCCGTATAAACCGTATGCCTACCCACCATGTTAAAACAGGATTCGGCAGACTGCACGGAAGAAATCATTGATGATTCAACGGGCAAGGCGGCGTTTACCTGCAAAGCGTTGTGGAACGTAATGAGCACGGCAAGGCACGTAGAGCGCCCTGGTCATCCACTGCACCCTGTATTCGTCACCAGCCGTCTTGACTTGTCTTGCCACTGGATTCAGATGAACTCATGCGAGAGAGTGTGGTAGGTGAATTTACACTTTAATCCAATTTATCGCGCAAGTCATTCTTCATCCAACATTGTGATAGAACATTTCGAGCCAAAATAGGCCTGAATAGCCATCTAATAAGTCGCGGCTCAAAACTTTCAAGCCTTATTGGATGAAATGAATGGTCATCATCATACTTGATAGACAAACACCAGTATCCACTTTCCCAAGGAGATTCTTATTTATGGTGAGTCTGTCTTAAAACTGTCTTCTATTGCTTTTTGTACTTTGCGGTGTATAACAGGGAAGGTTTGAGCCTGGGGAATTAAAGCCGCCTGGCTAGTGCAGTCGCCGCGAACTGTGCAGGTTAGGATTTTCTTTTTGCCCCCGACTGGAAAAAGTATCCATAGAGTATCGAGGATTGAAGCCGGATCTCCCGAAGGAAAATCTAGCATTCTAATCCCCCCTACCAGCAGCTACACCTAAACTGAGTAAAGGTAGATCCCCCGCCACTTGAACTGTTGAAGTCATGAGCACGGTCGGTCAAGGGTTCGATTCCTGGGCTGGTCGCTTCCTAAGTGAGAAAATGATTGGCTACGCATTGCACGGTGTATCCAGGCTACAATATGTGATAGCGCTTTCACACAGCAGACCCGAGGTAGAAAACTGTTTCTGGAGAAGTTTAGCAATGGCGTTAGCGAAGTTGTTAGGGAACTGAACTGATAATGTCATAAACACGGCCGGATGAGGGTTGGATTCGTAGGCTCATCGCCTGATAAGTGAGGCTAAGATTGGCCATTTAATCCTTCGTGCATTCAGGTCTACACAATGTGATGGCTTATACCGTAGGCTCACAGCAGGAGACTGCTCGGGGCTAAGGAGAAAAAGAGAGGGGGTATAGAATGGGGGAGAGATTGGGAGAGAGAGAAAG
>OY992888.1:71772345-71784845 GCA_963921405.1 Cepaea hortensis | reverse complement strand
TGTTGTGGGCAGTACCAGGTCTGTTGTGGGCAGTACCAGGTCTGATGTGGGCAGTACCAGGTCTGCCCCATTTACTTCCCAGAACATTTCACGGTGCCCATGCCTGCCTGGGTTGACTCTGACGTCTAAGTACATCTTTTGAAAGGCAGTATCGATGGGCAAAGTGCTTAAGAACGAAATTCGTAATCCCGCATACCGCGTTCGAGACACCGTTGCGGGAGAATTGGCAGCAGACGGCCTTGCCTTGTTATTTCATACTAAGGCATGAGTGCCGCTCGTTCAGAATGCAATGGCAAACTACTGAACATAACCTTGCGAAGAATTTTTTGAGTTTGCATATCCCTTACAGGACGTTGCAGTCAACATTACAATTTTTCAGCTGCTGTTGATGTACTAGGCAGGATTACGCTCAGTAGTTTGCTATTACTTTCTGTGTCCGGCTCACATACCCTGTAAGTTACCGCTACCGATTTCGAGCAGGTTACGTTACTCACGAGAATATACGGGATTACGGGAAAAGACGTTAATCCCTGGGCCAAGAAATACTAGCCAATAAAAAAACTCTGGGGTTGACTGCCACTTCCTGTAAAGGGTTTGCGACTAATTTTTCGATGGGGATTCAGGTATGCTAGTCACTGCGCTATCATGGGTTCTAAAATTATGCATGCCCTTCATTGTTGTTTTGTTGATGTTGTTGTTGTTGATGATGTTGTAAGAGGAGCGAAACAGTACTATAAAATGTAGACATGACTAGGCCAAAAATAGAGAAACAGGAAAGTCACCCCAAAGTTGAGTCGAGTCAAGAACCGACATCACAGTACTCGAGACATCCTCATACGTGCTCCGCCGTCATCTGCAACAGCCAGGGAAGAGTCCTGTCAAGAGCTGGAATGTGAGCTCTGATCACATGGAAGCGCGTACACGGTTTTACGGCGAGAAGCACGCTTTGATGCTGGCCAGGAGAGAAATGTTTCTCCTAAACGGGACACTCGGGTGTCAGAATCTTCCCCGTGTCTTCATCACTAGCGCCTGGCAACGACGGCACTCAGGTACGCCCGTGAACTGCATTACGACACTTACGACGCAGTAACAGGGGAAGGGTCTGCGTGGTACACGGAGACCACGAGAAGAGAAAGCAGGACCAACGCGGGCTCACTGCGGCTAGCGGTCAGACAGCCGAGGACCGTACGACTGGACAGACGTGGAAAGAGAGCAGTGCACATATTGATTGTATGAGTTGACGCTAGATGAGAGAAAGCCTTGTTGAGTATAGAAAGACTGAGTGCATGGTATGTAGTATTGCATTCATGAACTGATGTATTGTATATATATATATGTGTGTGTATATTGAAATGGCATTATCGCTGAATTGAGCGATGCCTGTTATGATTGCTGTTTGCGAGAAGTGCGATTAAAGTAGTTGAGAGATGTCACCATGTGTTATGTACATTCATTCTGTGTGAGTGATTGTTATCACATCTGTTAGTCACCACGAGCCTTTATTGATTGCAAATCAAGACTCTGACATCGGGGTCTAGATCGTAGTGGAAGTTGGACCGGGTCAGACTCAGAACAGGCAATGTAAGCACGCACCCTGCCGCCAGAGAGATATTTTAGGAATCCAACGTGATAGTTTTACAGTATGTTAAGAAGTGTATTTGGGTGATTGTAATTCGTGATCATGTGAACTTGTGTAAAGGTGTACAGGTGAATTTGATAAATGAAAAAAGTCTGTCTTGTGTTGTACTTGGAGTTTGTAGATGTGTTGTGGCATTGAATGGTAATGTAGCTGTAATATAATAACGTGGCTTAGTCCACTCATACCAATACTCAATATGTTCAATGACAAGTCATACTATAAACTGGACAATGTGAGGAATCATCGAACCAGCACAACTATCTGTGTCCTGGATAATAACATTGTAACATTCTAACCGGCCGTTCACAACAATACTATCATGTGTCCTGCCAACACGAGGACACCGTGTTAATCCAACTACCATGTCAACACGAACACGAACGGGCTATGACAATGTCATCTCTACTGAGTCAGGACAACTTGAGGACACGCCTTGTCGAACACTAATAATAGTATGTCTAAGCCCACGTATCGTGGGCAATGTGAGTGGCACCTTGCAGTCTTGACAGACTAAAGTATGTGGATTCGAATTTGGTCAAAATTCCATCTCACAATGTCTGGGCAGAGCCTTCAGAGAACATGTGCAGCCCACGCAGCATGTTCCCTCTCTCGACCCTGACTTGCTAACTCCAGAGGAAAGGACAACAAGTCGTCTGTAACAAGGTAGGCTGCAGACGCTGGCGGCTCAACATCAGACCTCAAAGAGCAGGAGGCTACTCTCTTCTCCGACAGCAGGAGGTGAGTGGCGGACAGACCCTCAGTCAGTGGAATTTGACTTAGAGGCGTTTAGCCGTACCCAATAACTGAGGGCCTTTAGATTGGGTGTCTGGATCTATATGATCGTGCACACCTGTCACTCGCAAGTGTCTGGACCAATGACAAGTCCCAATACTAATCATACCAGTAGAAGTCTGATTATGTGTCCGGCTGGCCTTTCGTCGCAGTTTTGAGTGTCGGCCAGATCCTCGGGTCACTCGCTGCGGCACCATTCTATCCAAACTGTGATGATCTACCGTTCTTCTGCACACCAACCGATTCCAAAGGGCTCCGATCACATCTGCCTAATCATGCACCAGGGTGTCTCTGTCGCTAAGTGGTCAAGCCGTTTGACACGGGCTCCGAAGGTTGTGGGTTCGATTCCGGGCCGTGCCCTTCGGTTCACGAGTGAAAATTTTCGGAGACCCTTGTGGATCGTCGCTAGAGCTACGGAGTTTGTGCTTTGTGCGGAAAGAGACCGGGCCATATGGGACCCCCCCAAAAAAAAACCCAGTGCAATGAAGTCGACCCTGTCGACTTTTAAGCGACTTTTAATCATGCACCAATAACCCACCAAGGGGTGCAGACCCAGCCCAGCTGTCCACCTGCTAGTTTCCCGCCACGTTAGCATGTCCAGAAAGAATGAAATAAAGTTCATAGAGTTGCAACAGTCGAAGTATCATTCATGTTTTCACATAACAGGATATATAGCTCTTCCGTTTATTCCCGACGAGATGCAGCGAAATATGCCAGGCAATAAATCGTGCAATAGTTTATTTATGGCGACTGTGTTTGAAGTACTTTAGTTTATTTGCTGATGTTGTTTCTAAGACTCTTAAAACAAAATAATTCCATAAACACTCATACTTGCGCGCTTTGCATTCGCACACACAAACACTGCGCAAGCACTTACAAAACCACACATACAATAAAAACAATTTACAGTAAAGATAACACTGATCATTTCGGTGCACCATACCTTTCCCCAAGTGATGCTTTCCTCAAATAAAACTTTAAACATAGCACAGAGTGTGGTTGTTACGACTTTTGATGAACTCATTGTCATGCAGAGCTTTCTAGAAACGTTGGAGTAAACTTTAGGGTACATCGTTTCCAGGGCAAAGCTGGCATTAATCACGTGAGCAGATTTGTACCAATCGGAAGGTGTGAGTCCGACCTGGGAGAGGAATAGAATAAATAGGTAAATTATTCCGTTTTGATTTAGAGTATACATAAAACATGTCGGCATATATGTTTAAGGGCTAGTGAACGCAGTTTAACAATTTCCCGACATACCGACTCAAGGATTTGAAATCAATTTGGGAGCAGTATGCTTTGCGTTGATTTCCATGACATGAGCGTCTGTCTTCGAGAAAGCAATGGCAAACTAGTCAACGTAAAATTGCCAAATCAATCACTAACAACCAATAAATGCTGGGGATGATACCGACGTCATGTAAAAATACACTCAAGGAATCACACACAAATGAGTAACAGGCGGTAAGCTTTACTACAGTGGTTCTCACCCATGTACCCTTTCACCATATGTTTAGAATGTCATCCCATCCTCCCATTTCCAAAATGTCATTTCCCACTTCCCCAGTCCCTTTACGCGCGCGCACGCACACACACACACACACACACACACACACACACACACATCATCTCATCATGTTCCTCTTGTACCTTGCGGTGTCGAGGTGAAGTATAAACAGAGGGAGAGTGCCCGATTATGGGCTTCATGTATCGATATTCCCATGGACTCTGTTATTCCCTGCGCCCATCGTTTACGTGGTCGGTCTCTTCCTCTGCTTCCCTCTGGTCTGTGCATTATTGCTTGTTGTGGTATACTGTTAGATGGTAACCTACTTGCATGGCCAAACCATTTGACTTGCTGCCTTCTAATAAAATCTAGTGCTGCTTTAACCCCCACTGTAGTCCTGATTTCTTCATTTCTGATCTTATCTCTTCTTGATACGTTGAATATTCTTCTGAGGAATCTCATTTCTGTTGTTGTGATTTTTCTTTTCTCTTTTTCTGTCATTGTCCAGGTTTGGCATTGGTAGCATAGAGTTGGTAGGAAGATTGTGTGCTGGGCTCTGTGCCCGGAAGACTAGATAGTCAGAGCTGCTCCGGTCACGAGGGACATTTCACTTGGAAGTTTTTGCGGTGTGCCAATTTATTTGCAACCTTTAGGCCGGCACATCCGAGTAGGAAATTTAAAAACAGTCCGAGGAAGAGGTACAGCAGGTGACGCATGAGTGATTAGACATGAGTCCAAGAGAATTATTGTCCACAGGAATCCAAACACGGGGGGACTTGCATTAACAGAAGTGGTGACTAATTCGAAAACTGATACATACAATTGTTATTTATTTTTTTCCACAGTATATTCACCAATTAACCCCCCCCCCCCCTTTTCCTCTCGCTCCCGATATATAGACTAGACTTAGAGCTACTACAAATATAGACTAAACTTGACAGTTAATATTGAATAGGCCTAACTGATTCAGTGCCAAACAAAACCATAAGTTTGGACCAAACATGCACACAATCAAATGAACAGGTTTTATAATGGGAATCTCCGTTCACTGAGCATTGAAATTGCGCGAGGATACCACGAAACAAAACAATTAACAGAATGACCGTAACATTGTGATATATCGTCCTTCTCTCCATATGGGAAATTATATTTGGCGATATATTAACCTTCGACAATGAATCAGTTTAGGCAATTGTTGAGTTGAATTGAGTTGAGCTAATATCCAACGTATTTGCACTCATGACATTCACATACGCGCTATGTCCTCTCGTTCAACGGCCAGCGAAGAGTCATACTACTAATCGTTCCCTCCGCTATCTGATTGAAAGTTCTCCTGGTCTTCCCTCTCAGTTTTGAGATTCTACCAGAACCTCTGCCAGTCCCCCGCAATCTCATCCTTTCCACATACGGGTTCTCAATCAATCCCCCATCTGGTCCCACAGGCGCACGACCACCTCTCCCTTGTCCATAGGTAATCGACCACCAAGAGGTGCATTTCCTGCCAGCCCATCAGCCTGTTCATTCCCCCCGCACCCTAGCATGGCCATGGCAAAAAATCCAGTCAATTACTTTGATATAGAATAAATACTGAAAGTAAGGCACAGAATTTGAGGCAAACCTTTCTGTTCATCAGCTGTTTTGTCGTCAGTCTGCTAACTACACAGTTTGTGGCGATCCACGAGGCCTGACAATAGACATCAAAAGAGGACATTCTGTAACATTAGAGGATATTCTGTAACATTAGAGGATATTCTGTAACATTAGAGGATATTCTGTAACATTAGAGGATATTCTGTAACATTAGAGGATATTCTGTAACATTAGAGGATATTTCGTAACAATAGAGGATATTCTGTAACATTAGAGGATATTCTGTAACATAAGATGCTACACATAATATTAGATGATATTCTGTAACATTAGAGGATATTCTGTAACATTATAGGATATTCTGTAACATTATAGGATATTATATGACATTAAAGAGTATTCTGTAACATTAGCGGATATTCTGTAACAATAGAGGATATTCTGTAACATTAGAGGATATTCTGTAACATTAGAGGATATGTTGTAACAATAGAGGATATTCTGTAACATTAGAGGATATTTTGTAAAAATAGAGGATATTCTGTAACATTATAGGATATTCTGTAACGTTAGAGGATATTCTGTAACAATAGAGGATATTCTATAACATTCGAGGATATTCTGTAACATTAGAGGATATTCTGTAACAATAGAGGATATTCTGTAACATAAGATGCTACACTGTAAGATTGTAAGATTAGATTATATTCTTTAAAATTAGAGGATATTCGGTAATATTAGACGATATTCTGTAATACCAGATGATATTCTGTAATATTAGATGATTCTCTGTAACATTAAAGGGTATTCTGTAAGATTAGAGGATATTCTGTAAACATTGGATATTTTGTAACATTAGATGATTTTCTATAACATAAGATGCTACACTGTAAGATTATTTGCTATTCTGTAATATTAGAGGATATTCTGTAACATTATAGGATATTATGTAGTACCAGATCTGTAACATTAGATTATATTCTGCAACATTAGAGTATTTTCTGAAACATTAGGGGATATTCTGTAAAATTAGAGGACATTCTAAATCAATAGAAATATTCTGAAACATTAGAAGATATTTTGTAATGTTAGTGGATATTCTGTAACATTAGAGGATATTCCAATATGCGTTATGCGGATAACCTAATATTGGTGGCGGGTAATGCAAAACATCTGCAACAATTTTTGGACATTGTAGTAACGGAGAGTGCACAGAAACGACTTTCCTTGAATACCAAGCAAACAGTAATAATAATGATTTTGTTGTTGTTGTTCGCATATCCTTTACAGGACATCGCTGTCAACATCAGCATCTGTCAGCTGATTGTTGATTTCTTGGCAAGATTACGCTCAGTAGTTTGCCATTGCTTTCTGAGGAACAGGCTCACTTGCTCCGTAAGTTACAGACTTGGAGAGAACCGCTACCGATTGTTGCGCACATCATGGTACTCACGTGAGTATACGGGATTACGAAGAAAGTCGTGTAACTCCTAGACCAGGGAGACCGGCAACAATGATTATATCAAAGAAAAAGGTGACACCAAAATGTGAAATGGAAATAGAAGGGAATATTCTTAACCAAGTGGATAATTTAAATACCTAGGAGCATTTATAACACGAGGCGGGAGGTACACAACAGAGATTAAGAGCAGAATAGGGCAGGCAAAAGCTGCATTTCAGAAAATGAAGAATATCTTATGCAATAAGTCACTATCATTGAGTGTAAGAAAGAGAGTACTGAAGTGCTATTTAGAACCTGTTTTGCTGTGTGGCAGTGAATCTTGGAATACAAATGAACAAATTAGGAACAACTTGGAAGCAACATAGACGTGGTTCCTATGACGAATGTTGCGAATTCCTTGGACTGCCAGAGAGACTAACAACGACTGCCTGAGACAAACTAATGAAACTAGAACATTATATACACCAATAAGAAAGAAACAAACAGCTTTTTTTTTTGGTCATGCGATGAGAAGAGAAGCGTTGGAGAACATCGTGACGACTGGAAAGATGGAGGGGAAGGGAGACAGAGGCCTACCAAGAGAAATGATGCTGGATGGATTGAGACGGTGGCATGGAGGAATATCAGCAGCAGAGTTGATGCAGAACACCAGAGACGGAGAAACATGTGTGGAGAGACATGAACGCCTACGCCAGCTGGCATGGCATTTGATGATGGAGATATTATATTTTGTAGTTAGACACCAACGTTTGTCTGCCTATACATATGTCTGTCTGTCTGTTTATTTATGTATCTATTTATCTTTCTATGTATCCATCCATCCATCCATCCATCCATCCATCCATCCTTCAATTTACCTGTCTGTCTGTCTGTCTGTCTGTCTGTCTGTCTGTCTGTCTGTCTGTCTGTCTGTCTGTCTGTCTGTCTGTCTGTCTGTCTGTCTGTCTGTCTGGCTGGCTGGCTGGCTGGCTGGCTGGCTGGCTGGCTGGCTGGCTGGCTGGCTGGCTGGCTGGCTGGCTGGCTGTCTGTCTGTCTGTCTGTCTGTCTGTCTGTCTGTCGTTTGTTTGTCTGCCTGCCTATATGTATGTCTGTAATAACTCCTTAGAATGAAAACAAACAAACAGAACATCTAAACTCACCTGCTCCATAACCTCAGCCTCGCACACTATATGTGGTTTTTTGGGCCTCGACACGAACAACACACCAACAACTCTCCTGAGTCCCGAACTGACCCTCCTGCAGGCAAGGCCGAAATGTCTAGCAACACTTAGGAGCGTTATTTCCTTTTTATCATCATCAAAATCAGACAGTCTTGACGAAGAGTTTCTGCTTAACCGTCGTTTAGGTGTTTGCGTGGCCGAAGAATCACAAGAGGAAGTGCTGTGACGTCGTTCTCTTGGGTGAAAATTGGGCGGGGCTAGTAATGATTGACTTGCAACTGCGTTTCCGTCGGATGAAGGCAAGGATGCCTGGTGTAGTAGAGGCACGTTTCTCTGGGTAAATTTGAACTCGCTGTTGTTATTATTGTTGTTGTTGTTGATATGGGAGTAACTAAGGCCTTCTTTAACATTGAGATAGTTGTGGTCGGTGTGGGGAATAAGTAGGTCATTGTTCTTCCTTGATGGCGCCTCCGGGGACATGATAACTGGTGGTCTTTTCTGGAGGTTCAAACTTCAACCTTGTGATTCTTCACTTAAAATATAGACCGTGCCTGGTCTCCACAGATGCACCATGATGCTGAAAAATAAAGAAGCACGCCATTAGTGGAAGTCGTGGAGGAGGAGGAGGAGGAGGAGGAGGAGGGGGAGGAGCAGCAGAAGCAGCTGCAGATGGAGAGACTAAGGAAGGTACCGCCCCTGTTACCTGAACCCTTATTTGATTAAATGCCATGGGATTACTAATCGTCTTAAACGACTTCCCGTATCCGAGACGGGAGTATATATCGCCGAAATGTTGTCACTGTGTTATCATGTTAACAACTTTAAAGTTATAAGTGTGACACAACACTACTTCCCATATTGTGTCATCCATGTTTGATATGTCCAAACCTACTTTTTGCTTGGCATTGAATCTGTTAAGGGAAGCAAAGATTAGTATCCCCATGTAATCTACCATACAGGTCGTAAGAGCCGACGAGGGAGGGTTGGGCTTGGGGCTGGCTTCCTCATCCTGTAGAAAAACATAAGCCACAAAATTCAACGAACCCTGAACAAGCCCAAAAAAACGCAAAAAAAAAAAAAAAGAATAAACTGACACAACAAGAGGAAAGAAGGCTTTTCTAAAAGAGGTATGTCGCTAGTGGAGAAAGCCACACAGAGTCCGGAACGTAGATTGTCTCCCTTACACCTAATGAAATATCAAGAATTGTCACCTAGTATGTCAGAAATAGCCGGCTTCCTGGCCTAGAGGTTAGCGACTTTTCTCCGTAATCTCGTATACTCTCGTAAGTAACGTGACGATGGTGAGAATCAGCAATGGTTCGAATCGCGTCGGTAACTTACGGGGTATGTGAGCCGGCCGCTCAGAAATCAATGGCAAACTACAGAGCGTAATCTTGCCAAGACATCGACAATCAGCTGAAAGATGCTGATGTTGACAGCGATGTCCTGTAAAGGATATGCAAACATTTATTTATTTATGTCAGAAATAGGTATGCATCAAGTAAACCAACACAGGTGGCGGAGGGGGCGAAACGCTTTGGCGTTGGAGTCAATAGAGAAATACTTAAAACCTCGAGAATCAGAGAAGTAGACAGAAATGAAGAAAACGGGAAGGACACGAACAGAGCTGCATAGGATAACTAAAGATAGGGAGGCCTGGAGTGAGTTGTTTGAGGGCATATGACCAAATGGGACATAGAGGAGAAAAGAAGAAGAAGGAAATATCATTAGTGCAAGTCTAAGCGGCCGGAGAGTTTAACGCCTTCGCTCTCGACGTTTTCTGGTGACCGTGACCGAGGTAGGGAGTTCGTTCCGCAAGCCGGTCAGCTAGACGTAAATGTTGATTTCTCGTGCTTAACTTGGGGACGTCAATTACAAGTACCTCAGAATTCAGACAGGGTTCGACTGACGGTGGGGAACATTAGTATTATACAAAGGAAAGCTAACCCACGCAAAAATCAATACAGTGCACTCACTAGTAGTATTAAAAACGGGAGATGTTTGTAAAGTCTCACTACACTCTGTATGTAGAACAAATTTGAAACAAGAAGTATATGACGTCATCAAAACATGTGCTATAAACGTCATTAAATTAGTCACAATAGTCACTGCAATGATCTAACGTTGTTTTAGGGGAAGCTGGAAAGTACCAATTCAGTTGATAACACCATTCTGTTTGGAGCGCAAAGAATTACTCCAGCAGGCGACACCATTCGTCGTGTACTTCATTTTTCAAATTAGTTCTTCATACACAGTGTAGTTCGACTTTACAAACACCTGGTAGTAGTTGCACGTGTGTAGAATACGCTCAAGTTCAAAGTGAACGAACGTTTTGGTGTATCGATTACAAAGCTACGATAACAATGGCGTGAACGCTGTCGAACCAGCACTCGACGTTCGCTACGGTGTTGAAAGGTTATCTATCTATCCCTCCTTACACTGAGGTCTACACAAAAATATGGTTCTCACACTTTACACATCCATTACAGCAGTGGTTCTCAACCGGTAGGGAATTACCCCTAGGGGGGAATTTAGGGTTTCCAGGGGGTGGGGGGGGGGGGGGAGAAATTAAGATTATTTTAAGATTGCTTTAATTTAAGAACCGATTACTTGATATTGTTTTTCCCTTCATACTGTACGGTTCTGTACGTCTCACCGTACTAAAATTCATTTTATAAAGTAAGTAGACCCACAAATCACGTTTAATGTGGACGTCTAGACTTGTTTTAGTATGTGCTATTAAATATAGCTTCCATTATTACGTATACTGTGTAGTGGCGGGGCGGGAATTTTATGTAGGAAATACGAAAGGGGGGAATGACGTTCTGAAAATATGGTGAAGGGGGGCACGGGCCAAATTTTTAGGTAGGAAATACGAAAGGGGGTGGGGGTGACGTTCTGAAAATATGGTAAAGGGGGGCACGGGCCAAAAAAGGTTGAGAACCACTGCACTACAGGCTCCTGTTGAGGCAAAACATATGATGGTTCTCACACTATATATACCCACCACAGGCTCCTGTTGAGGCATTTGATGTTTTTCCCTATACCATTAAAATTGATCCGGAGGTCAGCCTGGCTGAATGGACAAGAATTTGTGTTCTTAAACATCCGATGTGCTGATGCCGAGGTAGCAGGTTCAGCCCCTACATCGGACAGTTAGTTTGAAATGTTGACTTCTCCTCCTTGACTTGGGTACGGTAATTACAAGTATCTCTGAAGTCGGAGTAGGTTCGCCTGATGGCGAGGGACACTGGTAATAGGGAAAGCTAATCCACACATAAAATTTAGTCCAGTGCTGCTAGAAATAGTGTGTATGGACTTCTCTTGAGTTCAAAACTAACCAGCGCAAAAAAAAAAAAAAATTTCCGATGCTGAAGGTTTGTATTTTACGACTGTTCTCGATAATTTTTGTGAACTTTGTCAAAATGGAGAACAATGCTGCTATACAAGATTTTGGACAAATCTGAACATTCTTCTTTTCCTTCTTTTTCTTTTTTCCGCCCTCCTACTCCTCTTCTTCTCTTCCTTTATATACCTAAATGAAGTGTGTGTGTGTGTGTGTGTGTGTGTGTGTGTGTGTGTGTGTGTGTGTGTATTTGGGGGAGGGGTGTAAGAATAGTTTATGCGCTCTTTTAAATACCTTTTATAAATTGACATTCATTTCTTTAAGAATGTGTTTAATATCAACACTCCATCTTTTACCTGGTCTTCCCCTTGCTCTTTTATCCGTTATATTTCTTCATTGTGCTTTTTTTGTGGTAGATGATGCTACAGCATTCTTGTGAGGTGGCCAAACCATCTAATCTGTTCTTTGATTAACTGCATGACTGGCTTCAGATCGATTTTATTCCGTTTCTGTCCCACATATTCTTGTACAGTCTGCCAAGGGCCACGCTGGCCTTGGAGATTCTTGCATTCACTTCATCATCAATTCTGGCAGCTTGTGACACAGTGCTGCCAAGATAGGTGAATTTGACCACAACACTTAGTCTATGATCATTCACTTTGATATTCGGCACAGTGTGATTATTCCCTGAGCTGGCTGATACATAACTACAGCCTTCTCTAAATTGATATTGAGCCCAAAGTTGGCACAAGCATGTGAGAAAGCTGAAACATTGTGTTGCATGTCTGCTTCTGAGTTGGCATATAGAGCGCAATCATCAGCAAACAGAAGCTCTCTGACGGTGTCGCTGTTAATTTTGGTTTTAGCTTTCAACCTTCTGAGATTGAACAACTTTCCATCCCTGAGGTAGTTGATGTCTATTCCAATGTCAATGTTCTCGAAGGCATTCGTCAGTATATCTGAAAACATGAGGCTGAACAGTGTTGGTGCCAGGACACATCCTT
>OY992888.1:71737345-71767345 GCA_963921405.1 Cepaea hortensis | reverse complement strand
ACTTGGGTAGGTGGCCACGTCTCTCCAAAGATCATCTTCCATGGTATTCTGAATCAATTCTCCCTATTCCTCTTTTGGCCTATTTAACTAACTAACTAACCTAGCTTAAAAAAAAAAAAAAGAATCGCTTAAAAGTCGACAGGGTCGACTCCATGTCCCACATGGCTCGGTCTCTTTCCGTAGCGCGGAAAGCGTCGCACACAGCACGAACTCCGTAGCTCTAGCGACGACCCATAGGAGTCATTATAGACGAAAACTTAGCTCATGAACCAAAGGACGCGGCCCGGAATCGAACCCACAACCTTCGGAGCCCGAGTTAAACGGCTTGACCACTTCGCCACGAAGACTCCCTAACCTAGCTAAAATATGATTAAAGTTAGTGGCACTATCGTAAAGCTGTGGAAATGTAAACAATATAAAATAACACAAAGTAATGCAGCTTTACAGAACAGAATTACACAAAACACAGGACGTAGCGGTGACTAGCCTTCATTAGCAAACAAATACATACACAAAACACAACATATAATCACGGGGAAGTCACTGCAGTGACTACATTAAGGCATAAGAACGGGATGGGAAGAATGAAAAGATGAAAAAATGAGAACAATGAAGAGGTAATGAAAACTAGAAAAGGATTCTGAGATAAGTAGCAACATTTTTTATAACAACATTTAATATAGCATGGGAAGAAAGACAAGTCCCAGACTATTGACAATAGGCAAAGATAGTACAAATATGGAAAAAGAAAAGCAGTATGAGAGAGTGCGAAACATACAGAGGTAAATCACTCCTAAGCCATATAGGGAAAATGTACGCAAAACTATTGGAACAAAGAGCTACTAGACCCATAGTTGAACAACAGTTAAACAAAGTACAATTCGGTTTCCGGAAAGGTAAACGTTGCAATGATGCACTATTTACACTTAGACAAATATGTGAAAAAACTAGAATATAGTGACCAGCAGAATATTGCATTTGTTGATCAGGAAAAGGCTTTCGATAGAGTAGACAAATACAAATTATGGACCATCCTTGAAGACTGCGGGATACAATGGCAACTGCTAGAAGACATCATAGTCATGTACCACTCGAGACATAGAGCAGTATGGGCACAAGAAGGTATATCAGATATGTTCACAGTCAATACAGGAGTGAGACATGGATGTGTGTTCTCTCCCCTGCTATTCAATATCTACATGGACAGAATATTCAAAGAAGCAAGCTTAGACAGAACAGATTCAGAAAATTTAGAACTCTCTACTCCAGATGAAGCAACTGATCCACAGGAAATAAATAAAATTCTATTTGCAGACGAGTTAAAGCTCAGCTCAGCTGTATTGACTACGCAAAGGCTTTCGATAAAGTGAGGCATGTCGTCATGATAAGGATGCTTGAAGATCTATAAATTGATGGAAAAGACCTTAGACTTGTAAAAACATATATTGGAAACAACAAGCTGCCATAAGAATTGATAATGAAGTAGGTCAATATCAGCCTATTAAGAGAGGTGTGAGACTGGGATGTATAATGTCTCCAGATCTTTTTTTCATCCGCAGTGCAAAATATTTTCAGAAATATAGAAGAGATGGAAGGAATAAACATTGGGGGACGATACATCAATAACATTAGATATGCAGATGATACTGTCTTGACTGCAGACAATGAGCAGGACCTGCAACATTTAGTAGATGCGGTTGTTGCACACAATGAACAACTAAAGTTAAAATTGAATTGTAAGAAGACATAGATTATGGTCGTCACTAGGAAGGAAGAAATACCACAATGTAATATACAAGTAAATGAGCATATTCTTAAACAAGTGAATCGGTAAAGCTATCTCGGAACAGTCATAACATCTGATGGGAGATGTCTTGAAGAGATTAGAACAAGAATTGCCATTGCGAAGGTAGTCTTTTGCAACATGAAAAACATACTGACCAATAAAATGATATCAACTGAAATGAGAAAAAGAGTGTTGAGGTGTTACATAGAACCTGTACTTTTATATGGATGTGAAGCGTGGACAACGAGCAGACAAGCCGAAAAACATCTGATGGCTGCGGAAATGTGGTTTCTGAGGAAAATACAAAGAATAACATGGACAGATAGAAAAACCAATGAACAAGTCCTTCAAGAAACGAATGAAGATCGTAAACTGATTAGAGACACTAGACGTAGACAGTCAAACCTTTCTGGGCATGTTATGAGAAGAAATGAATTTGAGAACTTGCTGAAAACTGGCAAGATAGAAGGGAAGAGACCAAGGGGAAGACCAAGAAGTAAATACCTGGATGGCTTGGCCACGTGGCATGGTCAAGACAGAAACACGGAGCTGATCCACGACTCTGGTGATCGAGTGAGATGGCAAACCATGACCGCCCACGCTTATCTGCATGGCACATAATGGATGGACTTAATCAGTTAACTTATTAGGTTACATAGGGCCGTTGAGGCAGATTTTCTCAGTATGATGCAAGTCCTCGAAATGTCGCCCCTTAAATGTCGCTGAAATGCCGCCCCTTAAATGTCGCGGAAACACCGCCTCTTAAACAATGCACCTGCACCAGAAACCGAAATCAAAGGGTGCCGAAAGCGCTTATGCAGAGGCGTGCGATAAATCATAAACCGTATACATCAATATCGGAATAATATAGACTAATATAGAAAAGCGTTGCGTAAAGATTTTTACGTATTGAATGGTTCAATATCAGACAGACTGTGGGATCAACACCTTGTGCCACATTTATTGAAAGACAGAAGATCAAGTGGTTTGGCCATGTTGTTAGAATGCAACATCAGCAACTACCATCACTGGCCTTACATCAAAGATCATCTGCGACGAGACCACGAGGACGTCCAAGAAGAAAATGGATTGACGACATCAGAGACATTGTACAACCACACGGAATGACACTATCCAGTGCCGTCCACCGGGCGCTGGAACGCAAATTATTCCTTCCCACGACGCTTGACGGCAGAAGTGGAAGATGATGATGATGATGATGATGATGAATGGTTCAAATTGAATTTTGCTTTCGCTGCTTATGCCGTCACGTCCCCTTACGGTGCTGCCTGATGAGGCCGCCTCTCTGTACGGAACGGCCCTGAAGTTACATGCGAAAAGATGCGCAACATGCCTTTAATGATAGAAAGGAAAACAGCGAGAACACAACACAAACAAAAACATCTGCTAATGACACAAGCAGTAAATCTGCTACAATAGAGAGAAAAATGCATAGCTATCAAGAAAATCGCAGAGACAACTGTTCGCAAATATAACCTAGGCAGCAATAGTCGGTTGAACAAGGTCCAAGTTTTGTGGTTTGGAATGGGAAAACATGCGACGTTTATAGATCATTTCTAAAGATGAGTCGGGAGAGGGAATTTAGCTCTGTGTCTAAAAACACTAAACGAAGAAGAGAAATGAAGGCAGAGAATGATATACGTAGATAGCTTAAACATATAAGCAAGAACAAAAAAAATATATAAACAAAATGGATTATTTAGTTGAATATTACGCCACCGATAGGGGTGGGGAATTTGACTGCCAACGTGTGTCTCAGTCCAGATAATGAATAAGAAGAATAGTCTTTTAGAATACTTTACGTAAATAATAATTTAGCATATTCAAATGTAGATAGAAGTTTCGTAAAATCATTATAATTAATACGCTCACCTGTGGTGGAGAGATGCCGATAGGTAAACGGCAAAGTACTGTGTCTATCGGGGCGTCACCGTACGTGATCCAACATAGCTGAGATTACACTGGCGATGAAACACAAACTGCACGCAATCAATAAAGTGTAAGAGGCTTACTTAGCTGGCTAGTGATTTGCTGCACTGTGTTGTTGTACTGGTTGAAATATCTTGATTTCCAACAAGCCATAAAGCTATTTTTGTCCACTGTTCAGCCCGCGGTAACATGCGGCACGGTGTAGTGTTATGAGCGGCCCTTCACTGCGGTGTATTTGATATCATTCTGTACCTGTCAACTAATTTGACATTGATGAATTACTCTTAATATGAAAATATTTTACGTTACTGTTACTTCTTTGGTCTCAGATACACTTTCCAAAAAGAGGAGTGACATCCCCCAAGATTCCATCAGGCGCTACAATACGATCATGTCAACACAGCCCGAGAAACAATTACAGACACGAACGGGTGAATCTGTAGGCTACATCCTGAACAGGATTCGCAATCTTCAACGATCAAGAGAAACCAAACTCTCAGGACTCAGTGAAAATACTGAAGAGAAACAACTAAGTTATAATTGTGCAGCAAAGAACAGGACATGTTTCAGTCAACAAACATCAACACTGAATAGACCTGTTGTGTCAACAGAACTGTAGGCACTGCTTTCGAGCATAGGGAACCATTTGAATACATACTGTTATAGTTGTTAATGTTAGCCGTTCTGAGACATAACCTGCTTCCACCATACCCTACCCATGACACACAATACACTTCACTTTCACATTTGAAGAGGGCATGCGCTTTTGTCTGAGAATCAATTGACCGTCATGAGGTACCGTACCACAGCTAAAGCACTTACATCATTATCCCCACCAGAAATATCATCTTCCACTTTGCCATGAAGCGTCATGGGAAGGACAAGTTGACGCTCCAGCACCTGATGGGTGGCACTGGATAGTGTCATCCCGTCCGACCGTACTATGTCTTTGATGTCGTCAATACATTTTGTACTCGGGCTTCCTCTTGCTCTCGTATCAGATCTTCTTTGATATAGCAGCGTTCTGCTAGCTGAGAGTATTACATTCTAAAGAGATAAGCTGATGATCCCACTATCTGTCTGATAAAATCAATTCTTACTCGTCTCGGATAGTTAAGTTGGCAGCTCTCTTCTAGCATCTCATCTCACAGGTGTTGATTTTGCGTAAGTGTGATTTGAATAATGTCCAAATTTGACATTGGTAGCATAAGGCTGGTGTGAATATGTTATTTACTATCTGTCGTTTTACTGACATAGTTATATTTGGATGTTTCAGAATGGGTGACGGTAGATTTATAAGCACACTTACTTGTTGACATCTGATTTCGATTTTTCTGTCTATTCTGCCATCTTCTGTTATCATACTTCATAGATATTTAAATTCTTTAACTTGTTTCAGATGTGTACTATTTATGTTTAGTGTGTACTGTTTATGTTTAGTGTTAGCACCGAATGTTGGTCGGCGGTCACCAAACCCGACACCCAACATTGTGCCAACGGCTTCGGATGGAGGAGTGCAAATGGGAGGGTACAAACCTTACCCTAGTACGAGGAAATGCAACCTAAAAACTAAATGTCATAACAGGGCCAGGTTCTAAGCCTTGGTTGGCACTGGTCTAGGACGGAAGCCCCGACAGGCAGACAGAGTATTGTTTTGCTGATTCGGCAGCTTCTGCAGCTTGTCGTGTTCCAGGTGTATTGGTGTTACCTTTCCTCTGGAATAAACTAGTCAGGCCGAGAGAGGGAGCATGTTTCATGTGCAAAATATTGTCTCTAAATTCATCCCAGGCTTTGTGTTGTGGAGAGGTATAACTCCATTTTACAAACTATTGTCTGTCAAGATGGCAAGGTGCCAGTCAGTCATTTAATGGACCGGGAGATCTGTTAAACTGCATTACCTCAGTTGTGGCTGTATTTATATTCATATTGTAGCTGCTGCATGTTGAGATCAGATTATTAATATGGTTTTGCAGTATGTCCTTGTCGATGTAACACAGGCAATGATCGTCTGCAAATAAAAGCTTATTTATTTAGGGTGGATCTGTTGTTTCGCCTAAAGTAAAGAATTCGACATTTTCTTAATAGGTCCTGTAAAGGCTTTGCTTCTTAGGAAATTCTGTCTATGTAGATATTTAATCTTCATCACTGGCATGGGCAGAAAAAAAGAAAAAGAAAAGAACATGGGTTGGTAGAACAGCAGAGTGATAGTCACTCACGACAACCCGCAAGACAGGAACAGTAATTGTCAACACTAACCATTAACTAGAACAAAGACAGACTTAGTAACTCAAGTGAGTTCACCGGTTCATGGGGAATGTACAGGTCATCACCATTATCATCAACATCATAATTCTCATCCAGCATGTCGCTGGCAAAATGAAGCCACAGTATGCAATCTATACACGCTAGGCTCAGTGTGTAAGGCTTGTACGTTAAAACTCCCAAGGCCGTTGGAAATCGCATCAATTAGGCCCTAATTTCTCTGCTCTGGCCTAACTACGGGTAGATAAAGCCCATTACCTTTGACGTAATCTGTTATCTGATGGGGTATTTTTTGTTTGCACTCACTCGCTTTGAGCTCAAGCGTAGTCCATACACACTATTTATAGTAGTGATGGACTGAATTTTGCGTGTGGGTTAGCTTTCCCTATTAACAGTGTCCCTCTTCATCAGGCGAGCCCACTCCGACTTCAAAAGTACTTGTAATTAACGTCCCCAAGTCAAGGACGATGATGGGGTGTCATCCTTGCACTCCAGACAAGCCCATAGGTGCTCAGATAGTCCACCCCCCCCCCCCCCCCCATAAAATATTGATCAGCGTCCGGCAACTATAGTGCCATTTCTGTGTTGATTGTCGAGACCCTTCGTTCTCCCGACGTGGCTCTCGAGTCTGATCGTGCCAGTTCTTACTCTCGAGTTTCTCATTATGGGCAGCGATGTGGGTTCACTGGCGTCAATGTCCTCCGCTCTCGACATCTATCTAAGGGTATTAACAACATCGGCGCGTTCCATTGGCTGGTCATCTGCAGGGGATGCAGAGCCAGCAAATTTATCATTCATTTCCCTCAACTCCCGCATGTCCCGGGAAGAAGTCGAAGGTGACTCTACGGACAGCAGACCTTCGCTGTGATTCAGTCCAAGATTACGTACAGAACCCGCCTCGACCTCACGGATCATGCTCATTGAATCGCTTAGTACACAAACGTTGATATAGTTCTGTTATTCCAACCAAATGAAAGCCCTTGTTTTTGCATATGCTGACATATGTTGGCAGCCTCCCTTGGGGCAAAATGGCGGTACACTTTTGCGTCCGTCGGGATGGAATCTATCTTTTTTTCGCTTATCCTATTTACAGGACATCGCTGTCAACACCAGCATTTTACTGCTGTTGTTGATGCCTTGTCAAGTTTACGTTTAGTAGTTGGAATATATCTAGAGGAAGTAAATCTTCCACAAATGCATACTGAAATCTGACACACTGACCTCTGAGGCGTATCACTGAGTGTGACGCACTATCCTTCAAAGAAGCTCTCATAAGAAGTATACAGAGAAAAATACCCACACGTTTTGGAACCGTCAAACATATGATCATTCATCATCATCATCATCAAGTGTCCTGCCAGCTGACGTAGGCGTTCATGTCCCTCCACAGATCTCGGTCTTTGATGTTCTGGATCAACTCTGCTGATGATATTCCTCCTTACCACTGTCTTAGTCCACCCAGCATCATTTCTCTTGGTCTGTCTTTGCCGCTTTGCTCCTTGATATTTCCAGTCATCACGATGTTATCCAATGCCTCTCTTCTCATCACATGACCAAAGAAAGCTGTTTGTCTCTTTCTTATTGTTGTATATAATGTTCTAGTTTCATTAGCCTCTTTGAGACAGTCGTTGTTAGTTACTCTGGCAGTCCAAGGAATTCGCAATATTCGTCTCAGGAACCACATCTCCGTTGCTGCCATGGTCTTTGTAATTAACATTTATATTCCAAAATTCACTACCATACAATAAACAGCGGTCGATGGACTCTTGGCTTGTCGGCATACACTCTACTAACTTATTGCATACTTTTGGAACTACGAGGGGCTTCAAATGAAAACTTAATTATTTTTTTTTTTTGGGGGGGGGGGGGGGTGTGAATATATTCTGATAAGGTAAAGAACAAATTTATCATTTTTCGATGTAGTCACTACTGTGTACAATGCAAGTCCTCCAGCGCCGATAAAGTGCTTGGATTCCTGTAGAAAAAAAAATTATCGTGGTCGCGTGTAAACCACTCATGCACCACCTGCTATACCATCTTTAGCAGACCGAAAAGTCTGTCACAGAAGTCACGCAGTTTTTGCAACTTCGCAGTCCTCCCGCACACTTGCTGGACTGACAGGCATGCAATCACCATACTGGACCTTCATTCGCGATGAATTGCTATAGGTGTCACTCCTTTACTGATTAAAAAATGACGGTTGATGCATGTCAAAAGTGGGGCGGCCATTTTAAAACAGTCCTTATGATGTCACCGTATTAATCTGCACGCGATGTCATGTGCTCAACACTGTTGACATCCTTAACAACAATATTGAAAGGTTACAATATAATACCGTTGTTATTGTAATCTCTATCACACTTTTCATTAAAGCATTTCGTTTATTCTTGTAACTAAAGTGTCCCGATAATTCCCTATTGATGCATTATATGTTTGTTTCTTGTCGGCTGGCCGATTGGCTAGAACGCCGGTCTCTCCTTCAGGAGACCCAGGTTCGAACCCTCGGTAAGGTGTGGGATGTTTTTCTGTCGGGGCAAAAAGAAAGTCCTAACCTGCACAGTTCGCGGCGACTGCACTAGCCAGGCGGCCTTATTCCTCGGGCTCAAAGACCCTTCTGCCATACACTGCCATATGTGGCAGGACTGATGATACAGTAATCGGGAAGTAGAAATGGATAGTGCACATTGAACGCACAAAAGCTGACTTGGTGATGGAAAGCGTCACAAAGAAACATACGGGGACCAGCGATGATGGAAAAAAGACACTGTTATGATCAGGACAAGATCTAGTGAAGCGAAGGAAGAGAATGCCTATAATCCAGGTGAGGAAGAAGGAAAGAAGGAGAAGAGAAGGATTGTAATATGAATATGATTCAGCACTGAGTATAGACAGACGTGAGTAATCAAGTCTGAAGGTTTTATGAGATGTAATAGTAGGTAAGAATATTGTTACGAATTGATTGCAAGATGACACGCGACATGTTTGTATTAATTGTAGGCTTGGTGAGTAAGGGAGTGTGAGTAGGGATGACAGACTGTGTGATGGCACTATTATGCCTGCAGGTCATCTGTTTCACGAGATGCTGCCAGAAATAAACCATCAGCTAAAGATTAAGACATTCTGTCAGTGTTATATATGTATCATAGTTGAACAGTTCGTTACAAAGTTCCAGTTCTTGTATTTGAGAAGGATACTAGACAATTGAAGCCAAACTTGCCAATGGAGAACAATAATGATATAGAAGAATAGTGTAGTTACTCCGTGGCACTATATTGGCAGTAAATGACAGTTTTTGACAGTTTTTGTGTGTGTTGGCGTTCGTTCGTTTTGACATCAAACGTAGTCCACACACGTGCTGTTACGTCTAGTGTACTGGACTGATTTTTGCACGTAGATTAGCTTTCCCTATTACTAGTGTCCCTCGCCATCATGCTATCCCACTCCGACTTCAGAGGCATTAGTAATTTACGTCCCCAAGTCTAGGGCGAGAAGTCAACATTTTGGTCCAACTGACCGGTGTAGGGGTTGAACCATCAGCACACCGGAAGTTTAAGAACGAGCGATCTTAACCATTCGGCCATGCTGACCGCCACACAAACATTAAAGTACAGTGACATGTCGTTCATTGTCAATAGGCAAGTATGACTCTTCGCTGGCTGTTGAACGAGGGGACTGAGCACGAATGGGAATGTCCTGAATGCATTGATGTCGGTTCTTGACTCAACTCAACTGTCAATATGCAGACAAACAAAACCACGACAGGTAGAGAAAGGAAACGACAGGTAGTGAAACAAACAGATATTTAAAGCGCGTAGACAGAGATGTCGTATACTCTCGTCGGTAACGTGATGACGGTGAGAATCAGCAGTGGTTCGAATCGCATCGGTGACTTACGGGATAAGTGAGCCGGCCGCTCAGAAAGCAATGGCAAACTACTGAGCGTAATCTTGCTAAGAAATCAACATACAGCTGAAATATGCTGGTGTTGACAGCGATGTCCTGTAAAGGATACGCACACACACACAAAAGACAGAGATGAGAGAATAATTACAGCTATCAGCATTCATTTTATTCTTTAAAAAAAAAAAAAAACTCAGTAGGCCCGATCTTTTGCGATACTGTGGCGAATGAGTTACGTAATCCCGCATAACGCGTTCGAAACACAGCTGCTGGCGATTTTATAGCAGACCGCCGTGTGTTGGTTTTCATACAATGGTATGAGTGCCGGTCGTTTAGAAAGCAATTTCAAACTACTGAACGTAAACTTGCCAAGAAATTACAAACAGCCAAAAATTACTGGGGTTGACTGCGAGGTCCTGAAAAGTATATGCAACTAACTTTTTTGGGAGTGATACATGCATTAAAGCACAGTAACATGTCTTTCATTACCAGTAGAATACAAAGGAAGAAGCAGACATTCATTCATTCATTCATTCATTCAGTAGCATATCCTTTGCAGAACCTCGCTCCCATAACAACCTTCCGGAAAACCTCTCGATCATAAGAGCAAGATGTCCCGCCTCCGATACACCCATCTGGAGATCATCCGCCACATCCTGCACCCATCTTCTCTTTGGCCTTCCTCTTCCTCTCTTCCCAGGCATATACCCCTCCATTATTGTTCTCTTCAAACTTGCATGACGTTTCAAGTGACCAAAATAGTTCAATTCTCTTTGTTTTATCGTCTTTAATAGCCAACTTTCTACAATATTCAGCTCTTTAAGTATGGATGCATTTGTTCTTTTCTTTACCCAAGATATCCTTAGAACTCGTCTATAGCATTTATATTCAAATGCATTTATGCGCTGTTCAGCTTGTTTAGTAAGTGTCCAGGTCTCACAGGCGTATGTTGCAATGGGAAAGATGCATGCTCTAAAAATCTTATTTTTATAATTCTGTCTGTCCCATTCCATAACTTATCAGTTGTTTTAGTCTTTGAAGAGCAATTGATAGTCGTCGTTTAATTTCTTTCATTGTGTCACCGTTGTTGGTAATCAATGACCCAAGATATTCAAAATTTTCCACCACCTCCAATTTTTCCTCATTAATATATATTTCTATCTCCATAGTAGTTTTATCTGTATGCATTATCTTTGTTTTTGCTATGTTAAGATATAAGTTGTGATTTTCACTATTCAATTGGGTTGAGGCTATTAGGTTTTCTATACCAATCTGTGTTGTTGATAGCAATACTGTATCATCTGCATACCGAATCGCTGGTATTCCAAGACCACCGATAATTAGGGCATTATTATATAGCTCCCTGTTTATATTATCTCTTACATTTTTCATTATATTTTCGGCAACAAGCAGACAGAGAGGTTTAAAAGACAGTCGGGCAAAGCAGGCAGATATTCAAACAGGCAAATTACAATTCTGATACAAGGTGAAAAGTAAACGATTTGAATGATTGCACGCCTTGAAATCTTTAACATTACACCTGTCACGTGTAGATCCGCAGTCACTTAAAGAACAAGCCATCAAGAAGCCGTTGTAAATGGCGTTGAAGGCAATCAAACGCACAATCTTTACGCTTCAGCGTATCCTTTCTACAGCATCTGCGTCCTTAAAAGCTGTTTGCGCTGTGCCGTCCGGTTTAGTCACGAAAACGTGCGTTCACAAAGTTGAACGTATAAGTTTTAACAAATCCTTGAAGCATGTAGTGGATTCGGGGGCATGTTGAATGCTGAATTTAGAATTTAATAATCGATATCACTGTACTCCGGACATTCCCAAACATGCTCCAACTTCCTATTTATAAACCATCGAAGAGTTCATCATCATCATGTGCCAATCTGGTAAGCATGGGTGGTCATATTTCGCCATCTTAAGCTATCACCAGTAGGTCAGCATGGGGGTGGGGGAATAGATAAGAACGCGTGTACTTAAACATCCGGTGTGCTGATACCGAGGTAAGAGGTACAACTTCAGTACAACCTTTTCTCCGGACAGTTGAACTAAAATGTTGACCTATCGTCCTTGACTTGGGGATATAAATTACAAGTACCTCTGAAATTGGAGTGGGACATTATTAATATGGAAAGCTAATACGCATGCAAATTTCAGTCCAACACTACTAGAAACCAAATTTCCACATCCATCAGATGTTCTTCAGCTTGTCTGCGCATAGTTCACGTTTCACATCCATACAAAAGTACAGATTCATTTGTTTCTTGTGGGAGTTGCTCATTGGTCTAGTATATTCTTTAATTTACATTTCTTCCCACTACTGTATAAGTGCAAATCAATACTTGTCAATTTATGTTTCATGTTATTTCAATGACCTCGGGGGGTTATAATCTGAACTGTGTAAATTACGAGGACTTAGCGTACGTGACTTGAGCAGACGAACATCTGCGAGCATTCAGCGCGGGATAGGTCACAGCTGTTCGTTTGTCAACAACTGGCCGAGGTGAATTTATAACCACAAAGATACAGGTGAAATAGAAACACTGACGGTGGCGATAAAGAAGAAGTAAGCAGAGAATATCTACTTACCACGGCATTCCATTTTTTTTAATAGCGGAATACTTCATCCTAAGCCGGCTCTGTGGCGTAGGGATTACTGACGCAATTCGTAATCCCGCATACCGCGTTCGAAACACAGCTGCCGGCGATTTGGAATATGAACGTCTTGCGTTGGTTTTCCCATACAAAGGTATGAGTGCTAGTCGTTCAGAAAGCAATGACATACTACTGAATCTAAACTTGCCAAGAGCAGGTCAGCATGGTCGAATGAATAAGAACGCGTGTTCTTAAACAACCGGTGTGCTGATGCCGAGGTAAGGGATTCAACCCCTACAACGGACAGTTGGACTAAAATGTTGACATGTCGTCCTTGACTTGGGAACGTAAATTACAAGTACCTCTGAAGTCGGAGTGGGTTCGCCTGATGGTGAGGGACACTGTTAACAGCGAAAGCTAATCGACATGCAAAATTCAGTCCAGCACTACTGGAAGTAGTGTGTATGGACTACATTTGAGTTCAAAGCGAGCGAGCGCAAAACAACAAAAGCGAGAAAAAAAACTTAGAAATCACGAACTGCCAAACAATGCTTGGGTTGACTGCCACCTCCTATAAAGGATATGCAACTAACTTAACTTCATCCTAAGAAATACATCTGCAGATATTGATCGTCAAAAGCACGGCTTTCGTTCTTCGTCTACCCATAATCCCCCATGGAGCATAAGTTATTTGCATACCCTTTACATGACGTCGCAGTCAACTGCAGTATTGTTTGGCTGTTTGTGATTTTTTGGCAAGTTTAGGTTCAGTAGTTTGCCATTGCGTTCTGAAAAACCGGCACACATACCATTATATGGAAACCAACGCAAGACGGTCTGCTACCAAATTTCCTGCAGCTGTGTTTCGAATGCGATATGCTGTAAGGCTTGTATCCTCCCAACTGCACTCCTCCAGGCGAAGTAGCTGACACAGTGTGAGTTGTCCGGTTTGTTTAGCACCACTCAACATTCGGCGCTAACAGAAAGCAGGTAGTACCGTCTCCTGTCATACGGTAGCTCAGCCATACCTGACTAAGACCTGAATCATACGTTAATATAGTTCATAATATACACACGTCTAATTATACACATCAAGTCTAATGAATATTACAGTGCCCTGATTTAACCCCAAACCATAAAACAAAAACAAAAAACATAGCTCAGACAAACAGATCCGAGATTTGCGCCATCAATTTTTCATAAAGCTCAAGAAAGCACGAACGTCATTTCGAGGGAAATGTCAGAGGGGAAGGAAGTAAGCATCTTGACATTCAGAAACCAGTGGGATGATTGGTAAAAACACACCGGAGATGACAATGCAATACAAACAATACTAAAGCATACCCCGATTCGATAGCCACTCCGGGCATTGCGAAATTCAGCAAGTTTGTATAGTGAAAGGTATGGGTGTGGCTGAGGGGGTAGAGTCAAATCTATGAATTGTTTTAATGTGGGCTGCGTGGCTGAGAGGTTATGGTGCCTTCCTCAGGCACATAACATATTGAGTTCGATCCCTGCATAGGGCTGAAAATGTATTTCAAGAATCTTTGATATTTAATGATACGAGGGAGCTTTAAATAAAAACCTAAAAGTGTCTTAGAAAGCAAGACTGCTTCGTCTCTTTGAAGTTTAAGATGCCAAGCGCTTTAAGCACTTGAAATCACGGGGTAGACGAACATGATGACGTCATAAGGACATTTAAAGATGGCTGCCCTACTTTTGACATGCACCAAAGAGGAGCAGCGTTCTGTTATCCTTTTTTTTTTAATCGGTGAAGGAGTAACATCTGTGAATGAAGGTCCACTATGGTGATGCATGCCTGTCGGTCCAGCAAGTGTATGAGTGAAGTAGGGAGTTTCAACACGGCGTGACTTCTGTCATGCACACTTAGTAATGACCCCAGAGATTTTTTTTTCTATAGGAACCCAAACCCTTTTTCAGCGTTGTAGGACTTGCATTGAACCCGTTTTGACTACATCGAAAAATGATACATTTGTTCTTTACCTTTATTCCCATAATACTTGTATATTCACATGTATCATCCTGTCCTCTGATCTCTTGGATAGTGAAATCTATACCTAACCGGCTAGAATAGGGGCGAAAAAGAGGAGGGAGAGTTGCTCCCGTGATATAAATGCCAAGGTAGTTGGGAAGCGAAAATAGTAGGTCATGGGGTCGACACCGTGGTAAACATTGTTAGGAAAATTGAACCTTTACACGGGTGGATAGGTGGCGAAGGAGTTACGGGCGCAGTTGGTAATCCCGCATACCCGCGTTCAAAACACAGCTGAGGGCGATTTGACAGCAGACAGCCTTGCGTTGGTTTTTTTACGAAATCGTATGGGTGTCGGTCGTTCAGAAAGCAATGGCAGAACGTAAAATTGCCAAGACATCTTTTTTTTTTTTTTTTTTTTTGGCATATCCTTTACAGGACATCGCTGTCAACACCAGCATCTTTCAGCTGATTGTTGATTTCTTGGCAATATTACACTCAGTAGGCCAAGACATCACAACAGCAAAAATATGCTGGTGTTGATTGCGACGTCCTTTAAAGGATAAGCAACTAACTAAAATGGGCAGATAGAGCTCGTTATCTTGCGTGGAATCTGTCTGGCGGAAGTAAGTTAAGTTGCATATCCTTTACAGGACGTCGCAGTAAACCACAATATTTTTTTTATTTCTCGGGAAGTTTAGGTCCAGTAGTTTGCCATTGCTTTCTGAACTACCGGCACTCATATCGTTATATTTAAATGGTACCTGAGAGTTGCTGCAGATAGGGATCACCCCCTGCATGAAGCCATGGATATGGTCAGGGGTCATAGACTAGGACGAGGCAGGTCCTGCATGACACAGGCAGACATATCTATAAATCAGTCGTGTGATCTAGAAACTATCAATCGTGAAAAGAAAAAAAACAATGAGTTGAAGTACCGGCAGACGGACGAACTGGCACAATGTAATTGGGTTGTGGGTGCAGAGAATGGGCAGCGGGCCGCAGAGTTTGAGGTGCAACAACTGGTCCAGAGTAATACACATCAAGGTGACATAGTGATCTATACTGATGGGTCAGTGGTGAGAAACAGACGGAGTGGTTTAGGTTTCATTGCGAAGGCTAATGGACGATTCTTAAACCAACAGAGAGTATGGCATATGAGGCTACGACCTCCAGCATGAGAATGGAGGTGGAAGCAGTAACAGCGGCATTTCGTTGGTTAGAGGAGATCACAGCAACACACATTGTCTTCATCTCGGACTCAAAAAGTAAGCTTAGTAAGATAGAGAAAGGAATGTTTCGTGTGGAATGGTTCACCTCGCTTCAGAGGTCACAGATTGTGAGCGTTGTATGGATTTTTTTGCCCTGGCCATGCGTTAGTGCGGGGGAATGAATAGGCTGATAGACTGGCAGGGAATGCACTTCTTGGTGGTAGATTACCTATGGACAAAGGAGAGGTAGGACCAGGTGGAGAAGGTGGCGGAACAGATTGAGAACCCGTATGTGTAAAGAATGAGACTGCGGGCGATTGGCAGGGGTTCTGGTAGAATTTAAAAACTGAGAGGACAGACCAGGAGAACTTTCAATCAGATAGCGGTGGGAACGATTAGTAGTGTGACTTTTTGCTGGCTGTTGAACAAGGGGACGGAGCGCGTATGGGAATTTCTTGAGCGCAGTGATGTCGGTTCTTAGCTCAACTCAACTCAGCTAAACCAACGCAAGTCGGTCTGCTGCCAAATGGCCCACAGCTGTGTTTCGAATGCGGTATGCTGGATATTGCGACTGCAGCACCTTCACCACAGAGCAGAAGAAATAAACCTGACCTAAATACATATCACAGTTTGACACGCCGACCTCTGAAGTGCATAACTGGGCGTGACGAAGTCCCTTCGACGGAGGAACTGCGGAAAGGAAGAATCCTTAACTGATTGAGTGCTGAGGGATAACATGTCGCCAAATGAGAACCCCCCCCCCCCCCGCCCCACCTCATTTCGATACGAGGACGATATATCGCCATACTAGGCTCATCGTATTATTTGTTTTGCTTTGTAGCATCTTTCTCAATGTCAGTGTTCAGTGAATGAACATGTACATTATAATACGTGTTCGTTTGATTGTGTACTATGGCTGATCCAAACCTAATGTTTCCTTGGCACTGAATCAGTTAACGTGGTTATGCCATTAAATGTTTATTACTATCATATTCCTTGGCAACAGCAAGTTCAATGGTTCGACCATATAACTAGGCTACCATAGGTTGGATTTCCACACACCAAGATAAGACGTGTACCCTCCCAATTGCGCTCTTCCACCCGAAGCCGTTGGCATAATGTGGAGCGCCGCTGAGCGTTCGGCGCTAACAGAAAGTAGGTAGTACCGTCTACTGCCATACGGTAGCTCTGTTATGTCTGACTAAGACCTGACATAAATAAGATAAATAATACTAATAAGATATGTAGGGTAACTAATCGGCTCAGTGATGAAGGGATTACGGTCGCAATTCGTAATCCCGCATACCGCGTTTGATACACACCTGCGGGCGATTTGAAAGCAGGCTGCCTTTTGTTGGTGTCCATACAATGGTATGAGTGCCGGTCGTTCAGAAAGCAATGGCAAGCTACTGAATGCAAACTTGCCATGAAATCACGAAGAGCAAAAAAAAAATTATGGGGTTGACTGTGACATCCTGTAAAGGATATGCAACAAACTTTATGATTACTAACATAAATAATATATATAGCGTGTATTTTTAATGACTGCAGTTTTTTTAAAATACTGCCGTTCCAAGTTTTATATTTACCTACTGTGGAGTTCATGCAACACAGTACCTATTGCAAACCTTCGAACGGCAATATTTTCAAAAACTGCACAGTCATTAAAAATACACACTTAAACATTAATACGATTATAAAGCTAGCTAACATAAGTAAGATAATAAAACCTAAAACTATGTTGATAGACTCAATACTTAACCCTGCACGTTGAAGAGTCAGTTCACATGTATTGATCCAAACTTACAGAAGTGAAGAAAAGATCAGAAGGCATTATTTCTTCTCTGCGTTGCTATCAATATTCCTGAACTTGCTTCTCGTGTTATTTCAATATTCTAGAACTTTACCTGACGCAGGCTAATTCTTTGATCATAGGAGCAAATGTCTGAGGTTATTAAGTATGTTGTCATTCAATTTACGAAGGGTTGCCGCCGATTTTCTGAAGACAGAGATTCTGAAAGACAGATTATGATTACAGAGATTTTGAAAGACAGATTCTGAAAACAGAGATTCTGAAAGACAGATTATGAAGACAGAGATTCTGAATACAGATAATCTGAATACAGATAATCTAAAGACAGAGATTCTGAAAGACAGATTCTGAATACAGAGATTCTGAAACGCAGATTCTGAAGACATATATTCTGAAAGACAGATTCTGAAGACAGAGATTCTGAATACAGATAATCTAAAGACAGAGATTCATATGACAGAGATTCTGAAGACAGAGATTCTGAAAGACAGAGATTCTGAAGACAGATATTCTGAAGACAGATTATGAAGACAGAGATTCTGAATACAGAGAATCTTCTTCTTCTTCTTCTGTGTTCATCCAGAGTTTCTTTTTACGGACGTGATTGCGTTGTGCCTGTTTACAGCAGAGCTGTGTTCTTGCGCCGTTAGGCCGACACATCCGACTTCTGCGGGCATTTGTTGACCGGGTTAACCTTCCCGGCAACAGAGAATCTAAAGACAGACAGAGATTCCGAAGACAGAGATTCTGAAGACAGAGATTCTGAAGACAGAGATTCTGAAGACAGAGTTTCTGAAGACAGAGATTATGAAGACAGAGTTAGTTTCTGAAGACAGAGATTCTGAAGACATATATTCTAAAGACAGAGATTCTGAAGACAGATATTGTGAAGACAGAGATTGTGAAGACAGAGATTGTGAAGACAGAGATTCTGAAGACAGAGATTCTGAAGACAGAGATTCTGAAGACAGAGATTCTGAAGACAGAGATTCTGAAGACAGAGATTCTGAAGACAGAGATTCTGAGTACAGAGAAACTGAATACAGATAATCTGAAGACGGAGATTCATAAGACAGCGATTCTGAAGATAGAGAATCTGAAGACGGAGATTCTGAAGACAGATTCTGAAAACAGAGATTCTGACGATAGAGATTCTGAAGACAGGTTCTGAAGACAGAGATTCTGAAGACAGAGATTCTAAAGACAGAGATTCCGAAGACAGATATTCCTAAGACAGATTCTGAACACATATTCTGAAGAAATATCCCAAGTTATGTGATATTGGTTCTTACCTCAACTCGATTCAGCGATGACCTTTGAGGTGCAAAAATAGGTGCGACGCACTTCCTCAAAAAATAATGAAGAAGAAGAAGAGCTTTCGAATCCGGTCTATGTTCTCATTGCCGTTTAACCAAGCCATTCATCCATAGTCTAAATTAAGATGTATAAGGACCATAACATGAAATTTAGCATTAGTAAAACAGAGGTAATGATTATAACCAAAGAAGAAAAAAGAACAAAGATTCATATGAAAGAATACCCTCTGAAATCAATAAAGAGCTTTAAGTACTTAGGAAGTATAATATCACCAACTGGCAAATCAGTAGACGAGATAGAAAATATATGCAATAAGGCAAACCAACTCATTGGACAAATGGCACCAATAATAAAGAACAAACACGTATCAGTAGACAATAAAAAGCACTCTACAGCACAATCTTCCTACTAACTCTATGCTTCCAGTGCCAAACCTGGACAATGACAGAAAAGGCGAAAAGTAAAATTGAACAACATAAATTAGATACCTGAGAAGATTACTCAATGTATTAGGAAGAGAGAAAATGAGAAATGATGAAATCAGGACTAAAGTGATTGTTAGGTTCCGCCATATAACTAGGCTACCAACTGACAGTATATCACAACATCCAATGATGTACAGACCAAACGGAACCAGAAGAAGAGGCCGACTATATAAACAATTGACGGAGGAAATATCAGAGTTCATGGGAATCTCGATATATGAAGCCCATAAAGTAACGGGCACTCTCCCGCTGTTTATGCTTCACCTCGAAACCGCAAGATACAAGAGGAAAAGATGAGATGACGATGAGATTCATTTTTTGTATTCCTATTGTCCCACTATGCTTGCCAGTTGTCACCAATTTGTGAAGTTTATTTCTCATAATAAAGTGCTCAAAACATTGTGACTGTATCTAATTTCTCTTATGATTTATCGGTGTTCATGTTTTTCAGCTGACTCACTCAATTCTTTTTTATGTCTCCAAATGGTGCTATTGAAAAGCCTGGATACGATTTGTCGTAATCATCATCATTGTGTGCCATGCCGATAAGCGTGGGAGGTCATGTTTCGCCATCTCACTCGATCACCAGAGTCGTGGATCAGCTCTGGGTTCTTGTTTCAACTATGCCACGTGGTCAAGCTATCCATGTTTTTACTTCTCTGCCTTCCTATTGTCCTCTAAAAGTACTGGAGAGTTTTGGTCATAGACCATAACTTTAGGAAGGGAACATCCCAACTGCACCTCCCCGCAGTAGAGGATTGGAAACACACCACGGTGTGGCTAAAACAGCTCTGGGGACCGAGTATCCACCGGAATAAGTGGACAACTCTGCAGCTGAGCAGAGCAGGGCACTCACTTGTCCCGACAGTCGGAAATGGCTGTCAAAGGCAGTTAAAAGACCACCATGTGAATGTGGAATTCAAGGGGAAACCACCACATTATCTTCCCAAGATTTCATGGCGACACACATTTCAGAAACAGTGAACGACGTTAATGGCTGTCTTAGGACATCCTCGTCCGGTAGGGACAGTCATGAGCCACAGGTGACACCAGACCGTCATCCAGCTACTGATGGCTAAACTAAAACTATAACTAAACCAAATAAATTTAGAGTAGGAACATGGAATGTTAGGACATTAAATGAGCTAGGAAAGTTAAACAATGTTTTAAGAGAAATGGAAAACATGAAAATGAATATACTAGGCATAAGTGAGATGAGATGGAAGGGATCTGGCAAAATTATAATCGACAAACACACAATAATTTATTCTGGAGGGGACACACGTGAAAAGGTGTAGGAATAATATTTGATGAAAAAACAGCCAAATCTATGGTTCTTTTCTGGTGTATTTCAGATAGAGTTATAATGGTCAAAATCAAAGGCAAACCAATAGATATAATATTATACAAGTATATGCACCAACAACAAACAGTTGTGATGAAGAAATACAACACTTTTACGATGAAATAGAAATGGCAATAGCTCAGATTGGATCACAAGAAATACAAATAATGCTGGGAGATTTTAATGCAAAAGTTGGAAAGAGAAAAATAGAGGATATAGTGGGGAATTACGGTTTAGGTACAAGAAATGAACGAGGAGAGAAACTAATAGAATGGGCAAATATTAATGATATGATAATTGGAAACACGTGGTTTAAACACCATAAAAGACGACTATACACATGGAAAAGCCCTGATATGAAAATACGCAACCAAATTGACTACATACTTATTAATAAAAGATTTAGAAATGCTTTAATTAATGTAAAGACAATGCCTGGTGCTGACGGTAATAGTGATCATGTACCACTATGTGGACATATAATAGTAAGATTAAAGAGAGGGGGAAAAATGGTTAAGAACTTGAGACTTAATAAAGAGGTTCTGAACGTAGATAGAGAAATTCAAGAACAATACAGAGTGACTGTGAAAAATAGGTACAATGCAATAGCTAAAATACAGAGTATAAATGAACAATGGGAAATGTTAAGGGACTCCATTCATCAAACTAGCAAAGAAATATTACCGGAGAGAAGCCAAAAAGCTAAGAAAAAATGGATGAATGAAGAAATCTTAATGCTGATGGACAAAAGGAAACAGAATAAAAATGACACACAAGAGTATGCTCAGATAAATAAAGAAATAAGAGATAAATGTGTGAAAGTTGGTTAAACGAGCAATGCAAAAAAAAAAAAAAAAAAAAAAAAAAAAAAAAAAAAAAAAAAAATTCAATTAAATTCAATTAAAGATCAAAAAAGTATGCACAGACAAATCAGTTAGCTCACAGGAAGAAAAATAAGAATAAATACAGAGTATTTGAAATCAAAAACAGGAAAGATATTATTGGAGGAAGGTGCTGTAATGAAGAGGTGGAATGAGTATATAAGAGAATTATATAATGGAGAAAGGGAAGAATTAACAGAAGATAGTAACTTAGAAGGCCCACCTATTCTAAAAGAAGAAGTCGCTGACGCTATGAAACATGTGAAGAAAGGAAAAACAGCTGGGCCAGATGAAATCACAGCAGAAGAATTAGACGTATTGGGAGAATTTGGGGTAGATATATTAACCAAAATGCTGAATGATATTTACAACAGTGGATATTTACCCAGCGATATGCTAAAATCTGTATTTATAGCAATACCAAAGAGACCAGGAGCAATTGAATGTGAAGATTTTCGTACAATTAACCTCATAAACCATGTCACTAAGCTTCCACTCAGAATTATAATGAGAAGAACAAGAAAGAAAATAAAAATGGAAATTAGCGAAGAACAGTATGGTTTTATGGAAGGAAAGGGTACAAACAATGCAATCTATATATTATGAACACTAATAGAGAGGTCAATAGAGAAACAGAGAAACATGATGAGCTGATTAAAATGTTGGAAGATATCAACATTGATGGGAAAGATTTAAGAATAATAAAGAATATATACTGGAACCAAGTAGCAGCAATTAAAATGGGAAATAAAGAGGGTAGTTACGAACAGATAAAGCTAGGAGTACGACAGGGGTGTGTCTTGTCACCCGATCTCTTCTCCCTATATAGCGAAATAATAATGAGAGAGATTGAAGCGTAGCCAGGAATACTAATCGGAGGATATAATATAAACAATATACGCTATGCAGATTACACAGTATTGGTGGCGGATAATGCAACAGACCTACAACAATTATCGGACATTGTAGTATCAGAGAGTGCACAAACAGGACTCTCCTTGAATATCAAGAAAACAGTAACAATGGTGATATCAAAGAAAATGGGGACACCAAAATGTGACATAGAAATAGAAGGGGAAATTCTCAACCAAGTGGACAATTTTAAATACCTAGGGGCACTTATAACATCGGATGGAAGATGTACAACAGAGATTAAGAGCAGGATAAGGTAGGCAGAAGCCGCATTTCAGAAAATGAAGAGTATCTTTTGCAAAAAGTCGCTATCAATGAATGTAAGAAAGAGAGTGCTAAAATGCTATATAGAACCAGTTTTTCTGTATGGTAGCGAATCTTGGAATGTAAATGAACAAATTAGGAAGAACTTAGAAGCAACAGAGATGTGTTTTTAAGACAAATGTTGCGAATTCCTTGGACTGCCAGAGTAACTAACCACGATTGCCTGAAAGAGGCTAATGAAACTAGAACACTATATACAACAATAAGAAAGAGACAAACAGCTTTCTTTGGTCATGTGATGAGAAGAGAGGCATTTTAGAACATCGTGACAACTGGAAAGATCGAGGGGAAGAGAGGTAGAGGCAGACCAAGAGAAATTATGCTGGACGGATTGAGACGGTGGCAACATTATGAGAAGACAAAAACTGGAACATGGTGTGACAGCCGGACAGATTTGCAGAAAGACAGATATAGGAAGACCGCTTGAGAAGATTCTTGACAGTCTTGTGTCATGGCACGGAAGGGAGTCAACACACAAATTGATCCACGACGTCGGAGATCGTAATTTGTGGAGAGGCACGATCGATCCGACAAGGCAATGGCTGATGATGATATCTTCCCAATGTTCTTTTCCCCTCAATCGTGTCACCAAGTTCTCCAATTTATTTCTTGTCATAGGGTGTCCAAAATAATTATGACTGTCTACGTCTAATTTCTCTAATCAGTTTACGGTTTTCATTTGTATCTTGTAGTACATACTCACTTATTTTTCTGTCTGTCCTTGGTATTTGCATTTTCTGTGTTAGTCAGTAGGCGACAGCAGGTCCCAATAATGATTTAGTTTAGTTTAGTCGACGGATCAACATCACGGCACACGGGTGTAACCCATAAATGCTCCGTTCTACTCCTAACTCAAGCCTGAGCCCGGAGAATCTCAGCTCAGTGCATGAACCCCGTAGCACCGGCGAGGATCAGGAAAATACTTCGGATAGGTTCTTAACTCGAAATTTTTCCCGGGTAGCACCGTTAGGTTCTCGCCACGTTGGTAACTTACGGAGTATGTGAGCCGGTCGCTCAGAAAGCAATGGCAAACTACTGAGCGTAATCTTGCCAAGAAATCAACATTCAGCTGAAAGATGCTGATGTTGACAGCCATGTCCTGTAAAGTAAAGGATATGCGAACAAAAAACAAAGCACCGTTAGACTGCTCTTTTTCGATTTCCAACTGCCAAGGGATTTTTTACGTGCGTAGCAATACACACAGGCGTCCGTTCTCACTACTCAGAGACCACGCGAAAGTTTGTTACTAGAAGCCCACGTGAAAAAAATCCCATCTCTCACCGGGGCTTGAACCCAGATCTCCAGCACTCGAGGCGGACACCATACCTTGAGACCACTCAGCCAATCATGATTGTTCATTCATTCAGTAGCATGTCCTTTGCAGAACCTCGCTCCCATAACAATCCTCCGGAAAACCTCTCGATCATAAGCAAGATGTCCCGCGTCTGATACACCCATCTGGAGATCATCCGCCACATCCTGCACCCATCTTCTCTTTGGCCTTCCTCTTCCTCACTTCCCAGGCATATACCCTTTCATTATTGTTCTCTCCAAACTTTCGTTACGTTTCAAGTGACCGAAATATTACAATTTTCTTTGTTTTATCGTCTTTAATAGCCAACCTTCTTCAATATTCAACTCTTGAAGTATGAATGCATTTGTTCTTTTCTTTACCCAAGATATTCTTAGAACTCGTCTATAACATTTATATTCAAACGCATATATATGCGCTGTTCAGCTTGTTTAGTACGTGTCCATGTCTCACAGGCGTATGTTGCAATGGGAAAGATGCATGCTCTTAGAAATCTAATTTTTGTAGTTCTGTCTGTCCCACTCCATAATTTATTCAGCTTTTTTAGTCTTTGAAGAGCAATTGATAGTCGCCGTTTAATTTCTTTCATTGTGTCGCCGTTGTTGGTAATCAATGACCCAAGATATTCAAAATTTTCCGCCACCTCCAATTTTTCCCCATTAATGTATATTTCTTTCTCCATAGTAGTTTTATCTGTATGCATTATCTTTGTTTTTGCTATGTTAAGATATAAGTTGTGATTTTCACTATTCAATTGTGTTGAGGCTATTAGGTTTTCTATGCCATTCTGTGTTGTGGAGAGTAATACTGTATCATCAGCATATCGAATCTCTGGTATGTCATGACCGCCGATATTTAGGGAATCATATAGCTCCCTGTTTATATCATCTCTTACATTTCTCATTATATTTTCGGCGTACAGGTTAAACAAATAGGGTGACAGAACGCAGCCCTGACGGACTCCTTGCTTGATGTCAAACCAATCTGATGCCTCGCCATCTATTCTAACTGCTGCTTGTTGGTCTAGATAGAGCATTTTTATGAGTTGTACTACATGTGATGGAAATCCCATATTCCTCATGATTTCCCAAAGTTTTTGATGTTGTACACAGTCAAATGCCTTTGAATAATCCACAACACATGAGAATAGGTTTACATTAAATTCTCTGCACTTCTCAATTATTAAACGCATGTTGAATATGTGATCTCTTGTTCCTCTTCCTTGTCTAAATCCAGCTTGAACTACGTTAATCTCTTCTTCCATTTTCTTACGAAGTCTTCCCATTATGACTTTTAGTGGAATTTTACTTGCATGACTGATCAGGGCAACAGTTCTATAGTTGGTGCATAATTTCAGGTTGCACTTTTTTGGTATTGGAATGAAGATAGTTCTCTTCCAATCTTTTGGCCAAATACCATATTTACAAATCTTTGTACATAATGCATGATATATGTGTATGCTTTCTTCTCCTCCCGCTTTAATTAGTTCAGCTGGTATCTCATCACATCCAGGTGATTTACCATTCTTCGGGTTCTTTATAGCCCAAGCAATTTCATCTAATGAGGGTTCAGGTTCTGTCTCTGCTTTCATTGGCTCTTGTATCTCATTCATATCCTCACTGTCATCATGATTGTACCTCTTCAAAATTGAAAATAGACATTTCAAGCTTACAACTGTAACAAGAAATCTGATTGGTCTGTGCGCTCGGGACCTTGTCACCACTGTTGCCATTGTAGATATTTTATATCCAGATCTAGAGGTTTTTGCCGGCGTCTGGATACCGTTTTCTGAAGTTTGGATGCTGGATGCAATTCTAGACACTTTTCATTTGAAGTTGGATATTTCGGATACTTTCTATATTTTACTTTTCTTTCAGTCTTGGTGTATGTGTTATATAATATAGCAACAGCAAAGACAAAGTAGTGTCTACATTTCTTGGACTAGTTCGCTTGGAAGAGTGTGATGCAGAAAGTATAGTTCAGGCACTGAAGATACTCTTGGTCACTAAACATTTAAACTTGAAGAATTTGGCTGCAATTAGAACCGATCTTGCAGACAGCGTTATCACATTCCTCATCAGCATGTTTACCAAGGTAATTTGGAATTCCTTTGTCACATTAAAAACTTGAAGGTTTCGATCGATGACAGAAAGTCGCACCAAACGTCTGCAAACAGTCGGCATTTCTTTAATATGTTGTTGCTCGAAGAGGGACTATAGCGCCATCCGTCTGCAAGGCGGCAGCCATCCTTTGATGTGATAGACGGAATGTCTGGGCAGAAGTCGGCTAGATCTTTTGTGTGGGGAAATGATTCCCCAGATTACAGACTAGCGGGACTCTCTGAAGTGCCGGGACGGGTCCCCAGATGAAAGCGAAATAGACGGCGGGTTGTTTCCACCCAGTCTAAATAGGAGGGAGAAAAATAGATTCTAGACTGTCTAGTGCCTAGACAGTTTTGTGACGTCATTGGTACCCAGTTATAAAAAACACTGAGATAAACAACTTTGGGTTAGTCGACCAAAAGTTGTGAAGCGCTACGGAACGGTGCAGTATTCCTAGTTGTTTCTCAGGGAGCTGCGTGGTCTCGAGGTATGGTGTCCGCCTCGAGTGCTGGAGGTCCCGGGTTCAGGCCCCGGTGAGGACCAGAATTTATTTAAAAAATCCACCGGGACTTCCAGTAATTTCCCCTGGTCTCTGGGTAGTGAGATCGGAAGCCCGTGTGTATTGTTGCGCACGTAAAAAATCCCTTGGCAGTTGGAAATCGAAAAAGAGTAGCCTAACGGCGCTGCCCGGGCAAAATTTCGAGTTAAAAATCTACCCAAAGTATTTCAGGATCCTCGCCGGTGCTACGGAGTTCGTGCACTGAGCTGAGTTTCTCCAGACTCAGGTTTGAGTTAGGAGGAGAACGGAGCACTTATGGGTTGCACCCGTGTGCCGTGATGTTGATCCATAAACTAAACTAAACTAAACTAAACTTCTATAGAGAGAGATTATAGTGTCTATTGTTGATGTATATCGGCGGACATCGATCCACTCTCCATTTACAACAGGAATAACTATATGGCATTCCATTAAACATATCTAACTTAGATTACTCTTAGGAATAGAGTGCAGTACTGTGCGGTGATAGAACGTATTATAAGTGCGGTGATAGGACGTATTATAAGAGCGTCGGCAACAGTAGCCTATCGCGTAGCTTAAACTAGCTGGTGTGAGATATCATTTAACTCAGTGAGTTAAGGACAATGTAGTGGGATAATATTTAGAGAGATTGAAGATGGTGGGGGGGGGGGAAGGGATTGAGGGAATGTAAAATGGTAGTATCTTCCAGTAGGGCATCTGCTGGGTTTCTACCCTTTTCCTTTAGTCTTTCCTTGTCTTACCATGACTCAGACCGAAGTGATGAGCTCCTCGGCCTTATGACAGAGTTTGGTTCTCTGTTATTTTTTCTGAGTGCGGCCGGTGGCCTACACTCACCTAATAAAGGTCAGAATCGGGTTGCTCTCACCAGGTGTGTTCTCTATTCAACAGGTTCCTCTCGAATGTTCCACTTTATTCTACCAAGAAGCTAGCAACAAAGTCATAGAAAGTCATGGCTCGAGAATTGAAAGCAGAGTTTACTGAGAGGCTTTTGCACTGGGCCCATAACCCAGATGGTCTGCACCTGGCCTATGCTGAGCAGGACATGATGATTATAAGTGTGTTTTCTTTAGTGATAGTTTACATCACAGTAAATTCAGGACACTGAAAATAGCACCTGTACCAGGAACACTAGTAGATATAACTACCTGGAACAGTAACATTGTGTGTTAACATTAGGAAAATCTTACAAAAAGTGACATACGAACATTTAGGTTTTTCCAAAGTGACAGTAACAATATTTGTAGGATTCTCTGATCACAGAACATTTAATGAACAGAGTAGTTACACTGTGTGTGTTAGATCGATTATCAATATTGGACTGTTTCCACTATTGAAGACCAAGCATCCTGATTGTTCACGAGCTATCTGAAGAAGTGGACAATTGGCCTGAGAGACACATCACTTGGGTGAGGTTTTCTGTCCCTGATATGGTGTTGTGGTGTGGCCAGTACGATGATAAAGCAGACTGTGCTCCATGGCTGTTCGGTCTGATTCTGCATACACACTAGATTATACGACAGACATCCTACTCATACACTTTGCACATACATGACACTTTTCTCTATGAAACTAAATTGTTGTTTTGTTAGAGCCAGTGTTGTGTAGTGTGTTTTGGGAAAAGAATGAGAGGGGGCTTGATACAGTAGTAAAAGAGAGAGGGAGGGATCCAGGGACCGACGGGGTTTTGTGGACAGAAATCAAGAAGATAGTTGATATGGGGTTAAAAGGATGTCGATGTTGATTCCTCTCACCCCAGGGACGACATATATTATAAGATAAGATACGACATTCTTATTGCTTAAAAGGCTTAAAAGTCGACAGGGTCGGTTCATTGCACTGGCTTTTATACCATATGGCTCGGTCTCTTTCCGCAGCGCGGAAAGCGTCGCACAAAGCACGATCTCCGTAGCTCTAGCGACGGCCCAACAGAAGTCTCCGAAATATTTCACTCGTGAACCGAAGGACGCGGCCCGGAATCGAACCCACAACCTTCGGAGCCCGAGTCAAACGGCTTGACCACTTCGCCACAGAGACTACCGAAACACATTACGAGACGCTGAAACACATAAGTGGTTCTCCAAATCATCTTTCAGACAACAGTAATATAATAATTTATATAAAGCATTAAATGATAGTTCCTCACGAATGAAAATTCTGTCATATTTCAAAACTAGATGGTTATCAATTCAACCAGCTATTGAAGTAAATGTGAACCAATGGTTGGAGTTGAAGACACACGTCGAAATAACAAGACAAAGTGAGAAGTGCTACACAGCTTAATGAAATAATATAGGGAATGTACAGTGATGAAAAAAAAAATTGGCATTCCTTCTCTTTTTACAACCCATTTTAAGTGAAGTGCAAAAAGTTAATAACTGTTTGAATCTAAAAATGTTGATAACGTTAAATTACTTGGCGATCTCACTTTGCTATTTCACTCAATTCACTAACTAACTAACTCAATTGGTAAAAGACTTATATTGCGAACTTCTAAAGCTGACTTGTTCACTTGCACTATATAGAATTATTTGGCTCCTAAACCATACCTGGGATACCAAATCGAATCAAAAATTGATGGTTTAAAAACTAAAGGACTGTTAACAGAAAATGAAGAGAAAAACTTAATTAAGAAAGCGTATCAAGATTTTCTTCTCTCATTATTCAAGCAACTGAAGCAGAGACTTCCTGAAAATTTTGATGTATTGAAAAATATTTTAATCTTTTCTGTTAACAACATACTTCATCCAGTAAAGGACATATCAATATATTGTCAAGTTATGAAATTTTTAGGGGCCAAAATAAATTTGGTTGACTGGAGAAACAAAACGGAAATTGAAGCCTTTTGGAGTGAAGTAAGACAATTTAAAGATGCCTCGGGTAACAGTCCATTCTGTGAGCTCTTTGAATGTGCGATGTCTGCCATGATACTACCCCATTCAAATGCTGATGTGGAAAGAGTTTTCAGTACTATGAATTATACAAAATGTAAACTAAGAAACAGGATGAAACTTGACCTCTTAAATGCTATCTTGACAATAAGATTTGACCTGATGAGAGCAGGAAAATGCTGTTCAACTTATCAGTTCCCTGATCGTGTATTAAAAGAAATTTGGAACAGCTAAAGCATACCAGAGTCATTTTGACTCTGAAGCTTCAACTTCATCATCCACGTTAAGTGCATCTTGTGAGATATACATCAGTGAAGATGAGGGCATGATTCTATAGGGTAAGTAACATCATTTTTTTTTGCATATCCCTTACA
>OY992888.1:71549845-71732345 GCA_963921405.1 Cepaea hortensis | reverse complement strand
ATCACTGTCTCTTCCGGTCATGGCGCTTGTCGTTATATGTTCAGTATAATTACTTACACATTTCTTTTTGTTTGACCTGTGCGCTTCAGGCGGTGTAGGGTAGTCGTGGTTGTTGAGGGGCGGCAGCGTGGTAACAGGTGCTTGGCGGACTGGAGAAGTTGAGCTCTCCCCGTCAGACAGGCTCTTGGTTGAGCGTCCCCTTTTTCGACTGACCAGCTGGAAACCGTCTTCATCCTCCTTACTATGTTGATCTGTCTGGGAGTTCGAGGTGACTTTTTGTGCCAATCTAGGTCCCTTCTGGGTTTGTACTTTGTCCGGACATTTCTTACTCCAGTGGGAGTCCTCCCCACAGACTGTACACACCGTACGGCGCCCCGGAACTGTGATGAAGAGACAATGTAGCTTGTCTTCTACCCCGTCCAACTCCTTGTCCACGGAATGTGGCAGAGGTTCTTTCGAGTTCCACAGACGTAACCACTTGTCCGTGATGTTTTTAAGTTTATGCACTTCCGCATTTATATCTCCCGAAATATCCGCGGCTATTTGCTTCACTGTCTCAACCTTTGCGGTTGTAGGCATCCAGTGAATCATAGCCTTGGTCTTTTCCTTCTCTATGTTTTCAATTACAATAGTTACTTTAGGATCCTGCAGTTCATGCTTCGTCCCGTGAAGCCATTCATAATGAGCCGCCATTGCTTCCGGTGTCAGCGTAGCGTACCATCTTTTAGGGTCCTCATAACGGTAGATGGATTTTATCCCTTCCCTACCGATCCCGCAAGGCCCCCTCAAGACGCTCGCCATCAGCGAGTAGTTGAACCGGAATACATGAGGTCCTGATATTGAAAACACAAGTGTGTTTGCTTGGTGGAACGCTCCTCCCTCGAATCCTTCACTCGTGTTGACTTTGACACGTTTTACAATTTGGTTTTCCATCTTATATAATCCGTGAAAGTTGGGTTTGGAAATCTTTAAAACAGATTTATACGTGGCGAATACAATCGAAAACACTTCCACAAAATTGAAATCACTGATATGTTTGAATGATAAGAATATTTTTTTTTCCTGTTACACGGCAGAGGAACGAACATAAGCCAGTTCAGTCTCAGAGCCAGAGTCAGCCTTGCCAGACAAGTCGCCATCAAGCATCATCATAATGTTAAGAAACATTTGCATTTGTATTGTTCGTGTTGTTACAGAGCGTTGCATGTGGAAGTGTAGGTGACATATGCGCAAATTTTTACATTTGTTTCAACATTTTTACATTGATATGGGGGGTGACGAAAAACGAGTACAAACAACAACAAGACGATAGTATACCATTCCCCCCCCCCCCTTCTGCCACCCTCTCACCTGTCAGCTCCAACCCCACCAATACCATCATCACCACTTGGTAATGAGGAAAATGGCAGTAAAAACCTGTTGGAACCAACTGGTGAAGGCGGCGGTAGCATCAAAACCAACAGTGTCGAAAAGGTGGGGGGAAAAGGGGGGGGGGGGTGGTTGTCAAGGGGTATACTAGTTTACAATGCAGAAAGGTAGTTGTTGCATTTGTATTGTTCGTGTTGTTACATGCGTACTGTGTGTTCAGTATTTGTGTGCTTGTATTTACGGATCGTTGCGTCTGGACGTGTAGGTGACATATGTGTAATATTACAACAATTAATTCATTTGCATATTTACATGTCAAGGGGGGGGGGGGAGAACCCAAAATTTATTTATTACCGTGCTTGTTCCCCCTGTCACCACCATCTCCAGCCGGCTCCAAAGCCACCAAAACCATCGCCACCTTTTCAGGTAATGATGGCAGTGGCAGCCAATTGATAGAACCAACCAGCGAGGGCAGTAGCAGCGTCAAAACAACCAACAGTAAACAAGCGGGGAGGAGGGGAACTGAGGGAGCATAATAATAATAGTAAACATCCATACAAATTAACAACAATAAAATTGATAGCAATAACCCTTAATAATTGAAAGACGAAAAATTAATAGACGTGTAGGTGACATTTGCGCAAATTTTCCAACATTTTATACATTTGAACATTTCTTCATTGACATTGTTGTAAGGAAATGTTTTAAATCAAAAGCGTGATGGTAGTGGGCTGCTATTATTTCCCCTGCCGCCCCGCTCTCCTGTCAGCTCCAAAACTCCTACCAAGTACCATCACCACCCCTCAGTGATGATAAACATGGCGGTGCAAAAACTGTTTAGAACCAAACGGTGAGGGTGGCAGCAGAGACAACAATCACAGTATCAAAAGGTGGGAAAGGGGGATGTGATTGTATACGCGTTTACAAAGCCATATATATTAATAGTGATTACAATGATAATAATGCAAATAACAACCAAATACATAAATAAATATAATAGTGACAAGGAATAACACTGCTAAGGGTGATAGTGATTGATAGACTCCATGATAATAAATAGTTTTAACATGTGATTCTATGTGCTAAATTGATTATCTTAGGAATGGTGTTTACATGAAATACATCTTATAATAATAATGACAAAGAATAAAAACTACTAAGGGTGATAACAGCAATGCTAATAAACCCAATGATAAAATTTGTTTTGATAATGATCACATTTTCCAAACATGTGATTCCATTTGCTAAAATGATTTTCTTAGAAAAGGTGCTAAAATATGGCTGGTACATACAATAACAATTGCATCCTGCACTGTTTAATAATATAGTAGGTGTAAAAAGGAGTTGGTTATCTTTTTTTCTTCTTGATTATTTTTTATTATTTTTACATATACTTGCAACATGCAATGTTCAATAATAGTAGAAGTAAAAGGAGTTGGTTATCTTTTTCTCCTTGCTTATTTTTTTTTTCCTTTTGGTCTTTTTTGTAAGGGTTCATTCATTTTTGTCCCTTCCTCTTTTTTTTTTTTTTTTTAAAACTTATTGTAGAAAGTAAACAAGCATCAGTATTAGCACAATTTTTTACAGTCTTTACATTTTTGTTTCCCTTGCCATCCTCTCACCAATTTGGTTCCACTCCATCAATGCCATTACCCCCCTCTCTGGGCAATGATGGTAAAGGCAGGATAAATATTTGAACCAAACCGGTGTGGGTATCAGCAAAGGCAAAACAAACCATCATAATCATCATAATATTTTTTTTTTAAACCATTCGTAACATTTATTCCAATATACCCTATGGTGTAGGGTCTGAAAGATAGTCTTTAGACTCATTATATTGCTCCTCTCCACGGAAATCTTTAGTAAAATTTTTTTTTTTTTTTTTTTTAAACTTTTATTGAGAAACATTTGCATTTGTATTGTTCGTGTTGTTACAGAGCGTTGCATGTGGAAGTGTAGGTGACATATGCGCAAATTTTTACAACATTTATTTCAACATTTTTACATTTGAAATGGGGGGTAACGAAAAACGAGTACAAACAACAACAAGACGGTAGTATACCATTATTTTCCCTTTGCCACCCTTTCACCTGTCAGCTCCAACCCCACCAATACCATCATCACCACTTGGTAATGAGGAAAAGGGCAGTAAAACTTGTTAGAACCGACCGGTGAAGGCAGCAGCAGCATCAAAACCAATAGTATCGAAAAGGTGGGGGGGGGAGGGGAGGGGGGTTGTCAAGGAGTTTCCTAGTTTACAATGCAGGAGGGGTAGTTGTTGCATTTGTATTGTTTGTGTTGTTACATGCGTACTGTGTGTTCAGTATTTGTGTGCGTGTTTTTACAGAGCGTTGCATGTGGGCGTGTAGGTGACATATGCGCAAAAATTTACAAATATTTTATACATTTAAACATTTCTCCATTGACATTGTTGTAAGGAAATATTTTAAATCAAAAGCGTGATGGTAGCGGGCTGTTTTTATTTCCCCTGCCTCCCCGCTCTCCTGTCAGCTCCAAAAACTCCTACCAAGTACCATCACCCTCGGTGATGATAAAACATGGCGGTGCAGAACTGAAACAAAACGGTGAGGGTGGCAGCAGAGACAACAATCACAGTATCAAAAGGGTGGGAAAGGGGGATGTGATAGTATGCGCGTTTACAAAGCCATATATATTAATAGTGATTACAATGATAATAATGCAAAGTAACAACCAAATACATAAATAAATATCATAGTGACAAGGAATAACAGTGCTGAGACTAGTGATAGACTCAATGATAATAAATAATAGTTTTAACATGTGATTTTATGTGCTAAATTTATTACCTTAGGAATGGTGTTTACATGAAATACATCTTATAATAATAATGACAAGGAATAAAAAAAACTACTAAGGGTGATGACAGCAATGCTAATATTAATAAACACAATGGTAGGATTTGTTTTGATAATGATCACATTTTCCAAACATGTGATTCCATTGGCTAAATGATTTTCTTAGGAATGGTGTTAAAACATGGCAGGTACATACAATAACAATTGCATCCTGCACTGTTAAATAATATAGTAGGTGTAAAAAGGAGTTGGTTATCTTTTTTCTCCTTGCTTATTGTTTTTTTTTTTTTTTTTTTTTTTACATATGCATGCAATGTTCAATAATAGTAGAAGTAAAAGGAGTTGGTTTTCTTTTTCTCCTTGCTTATTTTTTGGTCATATTTGTAATTGTTCATTCATTTTTTCCCTTCCTCTTTTTTTTTTTTTTTTTTTTTTACTTTTTGTAAAAAGTAAAACAAGCATCAGTATTAGCACAAACTTTTTTTTACAATCTTTACATTTTTGTTTCCCTTGCCATCTCCTCACCAATTTGTTTCATTCCACCAATGCCTTCATCAACCTTATCCGGGCAATGATGGTAAAGGCAGGGTAATTATTTGAACCAAACCGGTGTGGGTATCAGCAAAGGCAAACACAAACCATGAGCAAGGGGAGGGGGGCACATGGGAAAGGGTTTTTTGTTTATTACTAATGATGACAATAATAATAAAGGCAAGAAGAGGCATACTGAGGGTAATAACAGCAATTATAAAAAACAGCAAGGGTACTAATAGTTATGAGAATGATAACATTTTTACAATATGTGATTCCATTTGCTAGGATGATTTTCTTTGGAATGGTGTTAACATGGCCTAGCAGGTACATACACTTGCAAACTGCAGTTTTTAGTAATACTTGGAGTAAAGGAGTGGGTTATATTTTCCTACTTGTTTTTTTTCCTAAATGTAGGGGTTCATTCATATTTTCCTCTGTGTTCTCTCTTTCTTTTGTTTTTTAAATAAAAATTTAACCAAGCATTTGTATTGACACAAGTGTTTACAGTATCATTGGTTTGGTAACCATTTGTGATTTTGTATTCATTCATTCAACACTCACTCACATGATTCAAAGGGTGTGACAAAGAGAGGAAGGAACATGACCACTCTTTATGATGGTACAGGCTGGACAAATGTTTGAAAACAAAATAGTGGGGGTAGTAGCAAAAGCAAACAAACCTTAATCAAAGGTGGGGGGGGGGGGAATATGGGAGATGAAGTTGTAAATTTATAATGATGATATTCTTAATACTTTTCAAATTAATGATACTAAAGATAATAAGGGTAAGGTAATGATAGTAATAATAATAATGATCATAATAATAGTAGACATTTCCATAATAATAAAAATAATAAATAAACAACAAACATATATTAATAATAATAGTAATAATAATAATAATAAATAGTATAACAGATATGTGATTTTATTTACTAAAGTGATAATCTTAGTACTGGTGGTGGTATAGCACAACAAGTGCATTTAAAGCAAACCATTCCATAAATAGTAATTTGGAATGGGAGGAGTTGATTTTCTTTTCTCCTTTTTTCTTTTCCCCTTATCTATAAGGGTTGAAACCATCATTTTGAAGCAAATAAACCAAGCATTTATACTTCCATTATTCTTTACATAAGGGATTTTCCATTGGTCTTTTGACCATATTTGATCTTTTTTAATCATTCACTCACCATTCACTCACAGTTTCTACTTTCTCATCATACTTAATCATCATAATATGGCGAAAGATTTATACGTTGTGAAGAGAAACCAGAGTAACAACGTCAGGGAGTCCATTGGGGGACAGTCGTTAACATCGTGCAAGGAGCTTGCAGTGTTGAAACATTGTATATATTGCATTACAAAGTACAATTTATTATCTTTAGCAGAAAACTTATTTATAACTTTAGGATATCAAACTTTTGTGTTAAATTTGAATAGTTGGTGTCCTTTTTTTTAAACATTTAACAATTAATGTAACTAATTAATTCTTTAGAGAAACGTTGGCGAGTTATGTCCCTAGCGAACAATAAAATGAATACTGTATTATGTTCCCGTGAAAAAGAGATATTTGTTTCCCCTTAAATTTCGCTTACCAAGTGCACAGGCCGCCGAGAGCGCGATAGCGAATGGCTAGCCCGTAGATCATGTAATTGAGTCCCCACTATTGCTCCCGGGCTGACTCAGCCGAAACTAAGCACCATGAAATGTTCTGGAAAGTAAAGGCGAAGTGTGCGCTATTCACCACAAAACCCATTGAGCAATTGTTTTACAAAAATGTGATGTTTTATTTCACCATATACTCAGTGCCTAAAGAAATAGAAAAGCAGGGTACTTCACTTGTTACCTTTACAACTGCTACCACTACAGTTACCACCATGGCTACTACAGCAACTACTGTCTACTACAGTCTGCAAATATTTAAAATTGTGTGTTCGTGCATGTCTATATGTAAATTGTGGTATATGCCCAACACAATTTTGGAAAAATCAAAATCACTTTGAGAAAAGAAATCCTTGACAAGCCATGTAACGATTGTCAGATGTCAAGCTCTGTGCTTGTTCTAACACAGTTTACTTGCATGTGTTTGCTGGTGTTGTGCCATTGGTCCTTATTATTGTTTATCCCTGTATGGCTATGGCCAATTTATGTCTGACTTCTTGTGAACAGTTGTAACAAGATCGCCTTGGGTAGTGAGAGTTAACCACACCCGAGGTGTCTCTAGCACTCCTGTGTATTCTGACCCCAGGGGCTGGACAGGTAGATACACTGTTTTCTCTGCTGTTGACCTCGTATTAGTTAAATATGTCTACAAGTCCCTCCAGATTCTAGACCCCCACTAACTACCTACTCCCTTGGGACAATGAACATTTAGGCATCGTCCGAGATCACACTCAATAATTGTACCAAGAGTAAGTCAACATATACAAAGTTTATTCTACCCTTGAGAATATAGAACTGAATTGAACACCCTGGTAGAATAATCTATTTACACAAGTAGAGGATAGAGTAGAGACAGAATCAGAGATATGGCTCAATCACCATAAGGCTGAGAAGTAGATTGGATGCAGATGTCCCGTCCAGTCGGTCCGCCACTCACCCGGCTTCCTTCCAGTGAGATGACTAGAACCTTGAAGACCACTCCGTCCCCAGATCTTGGATCGACAACAAGATTTAACCAATTGACCAAAACCACTGGCCGAACTGCAATTCAATCACTTCCTACTGAGTCACTGTTAAAGATACTACACAGTTCTCTGTAGACAGCCTGGCTGGGAGACATTCCTACTGGAGTTGACCCCAGTTACTCTTGACTTCAATGAATGTCTGTAGCCAATGACCAATCTAATGTTCCCTCTGTAGTAGCACGTACCCCTGGTTGGGTAATAGTATAGTTCTGCTGATAATTCACTAGAGTCCTATGGGGAAAAACACTTCCTAGTTCATAAACTCTATAATGACACCATTTGAATCACTAACCTATGTCTCACTGGTTGTGGCAACAATGTTCAGTTGGACAATAATTAGTTGTCCGCTATACCTGATAACACTTTCATCTCATCTCATCATGTTCCTCTTGTAACTTGCGGTGTCGAGGAGAAGTATAAACTTCGTGAGAGTGCCCGATTATGGGCTTCGTATATCGACATTCCCATGGATTCTGTTATTCCCTCCGTCCAACGTTTACGTGGTCGGCCTCTTCCTCTGTTTCCATCTGGTCTGTACATCTTTGCTTGTTGTGGCATGCTGTTGACTGGTAGCCTACTTGCATGGCCAAACCATTTGACTTGCTGCTTTCTAATAAAATCTAGAGCAGCTTTAACCCCCACTTTAGTCCTGATTTCTTCATTTCTGATCTTATCTCTTCTTGATACGTTGAGTATTCTTCTCAGGAACCTCATTTCTGTTGTTGTGATGTTTCTTTTCCCTTTTTCTGTCATTGTCCAGGTTTGGCATTGGTAGCACAGAGTTGGTAGGAAGATTGTGTTGTAAAGTGCTTTCTTAGTAGTTATTGATACATGTTTGTTCTTTGTATTGGTGCCATTTGTCCAATGAGTTGATTTGCCTTATTGCACCTATTTTCGATCTCGTCTTCTGATCTGCCATTTGATGATATTATACTTTCTAGGTAGTAGAACTACTTTCAGAGTAGTAGTGCAGCAGAAACTTCGGCACATGCGGGACTCCTGGCTGAGCAGCAAAGCTGATGAAATTCAGGGCTTTGCTGACAGACATGATATGAAAAACTTCTACGACTCACTGAAAGCAGTCTATGGTCCTTCATCACCAGGCATAGTTCCCCTCCTCAGTGCAGACGGGGGAACATTGGTCACCGATAAGAAAGAAATCCTCCAACGCTGGGCAGAGCATTTCAGCAAAATCTTAAATGCAACTTCCTTCTTCGATGATGAAACCATCAACAGCCTTCCTCAAGTTCCCACCAATGAGACACTTGATGACCTGCCAACCATAATGGAAATAAACAAAGCCATCCAGCAACTCTCCAGCGGCAAGGCACCTGGTCCTGACTCCATCCCAGCAGAGATATACAAGGCAGGTGGGCCGGTCCTAACAGAGCAGCTTCACCAAGTCTTCACAAACATATGGATGAACGAGACCATGCCACAAGATTTTAAGGACGCGTCAATAGTCCACCTTTACAAACGTAAAGGAAACCGCCAATCCTGTGACAACCACCGAGGCATCTCCTTGCTTTCAATTGCAGGGAAGATACTCGCCAGAATTCTTCTCAATCGCCTCACAGCCCATCTCGATCAAGGTCTTCTTCCTGAGAGTCAATGTGGCTTCAGAAAAGAACGTGGAACTGTTGACATGATTTTCGCTGCAAGGCAGCTGCAAGAGAAATGTCAGGAACAGAACTGCGAAATGTTCTCCACTTTCATTGACCTTACCAAGGCTTTTGATACAGTCAGCAGAGAAGGACTGTGGAAGATTATGGCAAAATATGGCTGTCCACGAAAGTTTGTCCAAATAGTGCGGCTATTTCATGACGGCATGCAGGCAAGAGTACAGGAAAATGGTGAACTGTCTGAACCCTTTCCTGTAACCAATGGAGTGAAGCAAGGATGTGTCCTGGCACCAACACTGTTCAGCCTCATGTTTTCAGCCATGTTGATGAATGCCTTCGAGAACGACGACATTGGAATAGACATCAACTACCGTATGGATGGAAAGTTATTCAATCTCAGAAGGCTGAAAGCTAAAACCAAAATTAACATCGGCACCGTCAGAGAGCTCCTGTTTGCTGATGATTGCGCTCTATACGCCAACTCAGAGGCGGACATGCAACATAATGTTTCAGCTTTCTCACATGCCTGTGCCAACTTTGGGCTCAATATCAACTTGGAGAAGACTGTAGTTATGTACCAGCCAGCTCCAGGGAATAATCACACTGTGCCGAATATCAAAGTGAATGACCATAGACTAAGTGTTGTGGACAAATTCACCTATCTTGGCAGCACTGTGTCACAAGCTGCCACAATCGATGACGAAGTGAATGCAAGAATCTCCAAGGCCAGTGCAGCCTTTGGCAGACTGTACAAGAATGTATGGGACAGAACTGGAATAAGCCTGCAAACAAAGCTAAAAGTCTACAAAGCAGTTGTATTATCCACACTGCTATATGCTTGTGAAACCTGGACTGTTAAACCACTTCCACACAGTCTGCCTAAGGAAGCTACTGAAGATTAAATGGCAAGACAAGATTCCAGACACTGAAGTCCTAGAAAGAGCATCCATGCCCAGTATCCACACTCTACTGATGAAGAATCAGATTCGCTGGGCTGGTCACTTGACCCGCATGCCAGATCACAGGCTCCCTAAACGAATTTTCTACAGTGAACTGCGTTGTGGTAAACGCTCCCAAGGTGGCCAGAGGAAACGTTTTAAAGACACTCTGAAAATTTCACTGAATGCTTTTGGAATTCATCATGACACCTGGGAGGCTGCAGCCAGAGACCGAAATTCGTGGCGTGCATCATTATGCAAGGGTGCAGTCATATGTGAGGCAACCAGGGCTGCAAGAGCTGTGAAGAAAAGGCAGGACAGAAAAACCACTGCAGGAAATCCTCCTCCAGAGACGTCAAGCATTCTTTGTCCACACTGTCAAAGAACATTTCGAGCCAAAATAGGCCTTATCAGCCATCTTAGAACCCACGGCTCCACACCTTCAACCCCACTGGATGAAATGAATGGTCATCATCATTCTTGATGGACAAACAACATAACATAACACTTTCTAGGTACTTGAAGCTCTTTACTTGTTTCAAGGGATGTTCGTTTAGGTGAATTGTTGCTGTTTGTTCTTCTTTAGTTATAGTCATTACCTCTGTTTTGCTTGTGCTAATTTTCATGTTATGTTCCCTACACGTTTCGTTTAGACTATTCATGTGGTCTTGTAATTCAGCTTCTGATTTTGCTATTAGTGCTTGGTCGTCCGCAAACAGGAGTTCTCTAATGGTTAGATTTGCAGATGGTTCTTCTTCTGTGTTCTCGATAACACTTTCAAATGTAACAATACGTAAGCTGGTGTAGGTCTCATCAGGACCTGCCACTAAAGCTGCCGTAGGTACCGCACAAGGCTATGTGTCAATCTTTGCTTCAAGTTTCCGACGTTTAGGCGGAACCACAAGAGACTTGGACTTGATGAGCTCCCAGAGCTGAAAGTACCCCAACTTGATACACTTCACTGGGTAAACCTAGCCACATCAATCCGTATACAGACTAATGTCTCTTTTACGTGAGCGTGATTACTCAGGTTGCTGAACTTCTCATTGCTGAAATAGAGCATCCTCAAACTCAGAAAAACGAAACAAACCATCACGTCCCACATGTGCAATTTCAGGGCACTGGAATCACTTGGTGATTGACATTCACTCAGGATGATTCACCCTTTCGCATGGTGTGGTTTAGTCAGGCGTGGTAAGTAAGAGATTCTACCCTTCGCTATGGTACACGAAGTGGTTTCAGGCAAACAACAATGGTAGTAGGCTGGTTCCTCAACAGGCAACTCCTGAAAGGAAGAGCGATCGGTCAGAGTATTCTGGCTCAAACATTGGTCCACATGCATCCTATCACTGACTACTCAACCTTCAGTCATGCTAATTAGTTATTCAACTAACTAGAGCATTATCTCTATATTGAGAGTAGTAAAGCATGGGTTTCCGTCAATGTCAGATGGCCTCAGAAGAACAGCCCGTCAAACAGATTAAGTAACCAGAATGACGAGTCTGATCGTACGTCTCACCTATCCCTATTCATCTACCAGTTGTCGCTAACGTCACTAGTTATAGTAATCATTTATCCCAGTTCTAGAGTTAACAGAACTAAACATTAAGGTGAAGAGTCCCTGGACTCGTTCCTTACAGTAAACATTCGATAGTAAACATCATAACGATTAATGTACCATCACTCGGGATATAGTAATAATACATGATCACATAACGTATTTACACAATCCAGTCGCTGGTGGGACATACTGCCCACCCTATAGCGAACTCTTCTTATTAGACTCTTCCCTAGAGTCAAGAAGTCTTCTTGGTAAAACATGTTCCCCACATGTTCCAAGGGGTTTGCTCCAGTTCTGCCCTTCCAAGTGGATTAGCCTTGGCCTGGACCGAACTTCATAGCTGGCCTGGTCTGCCAGCCCCATACGTTCATAACTGGCTCTCAATCCCCATATCCCATATGTCCCCGTGCCTCATGCAACCTCCTTGTGTCCTTCCATACTTCTATCACATCAGCACTGACGCACTTGTGCAAGCATGAAAGAACAGGACAGTAAAGACAAGAATTGAGAACGCATGTTTACATCGCGACGGTAACACCTTGTTATCACGCGTCGAACCACTCGGCGTTCGGTATTGCCCCTAGAAGTATCACATAACGTGACCTAATATATATACATCATGACACATCACACACACACACACATATATATATATATATATATATATATATATATATATATATATATATATATATATATATATATCATCAATGAAGACTTACCTTCTCACAGAAATCCACCGTTCCACACAATGAATTCACTATTACGTTAATGCACAATAGTTACATCATTCCCGGTGCTCTCTTTACTTAGTACTAAGCACAGCACTGTCTGAATCTCCACCTAACAACTTACCTGGCTATACAATAGTTCTTCTAGCTTCAGCTACTGACTGACATAAGAGGTTCTTATCATACACTAGTAACTGTGCCCTAATTTAGAACAGCAACATAGTATATGCAACGAGTTGCCACACAAGGTAAATACTAGTTGAACACAATACGCCAATATCACAGGCCTGCATTTCAAGCAGGTAACGCAACTACACACGCTTGTCAACAAACGCGACACACGCCAGTGTATACGCCCTAGATTCTAAACGACGCTATCGATCGGTTTCTCATTAGCGATGCAAGGACAACCGCATATTTAATGAGATTAGAACGATTGCGTTTTGTGAACAATTACAAAATTAAATTAATTAACCAAGTAGATACCTGAATTGCGTGAACCAGACTCCAGTCAGCTACAAGAACTGTTCATGGGCAAGCATGCCGTAATGTGATAACAGTCAGCTGCAACTTGGTTGAGGTGAGACTCTGTACAATTGGCTTCACAAAGCCAAGCGTCTTCTCACCTTGAGAGACAGAAAGTGAATGACTATTCCTGCCTCATTTCCCCAACTTGCGTACCAACGCGCATGAGAACTGAGTGCTCCTTGATGAAAGTCAACTTCTCGGACAACATTCATTCCACGCACTAGAATTTCTAGATCTTTCCGCACGGGAATTTAGTGGTGCACCCGGCAACATGGGTCACTCAAATTCATGTGCTTCGAGACGATTCTAGACGGAAAATTCCCATCGGCTTCCCTCAGTCTATTTATAACCGGGAAAGTCCCCGATGACGCGCCGACATAGTGCGGAATCCCGTCGACAAAAGACAGATGAGCGTCGTTTCGTCACATAGGCCCCCACTTTAAGAGGATCGACCCCGTCGTTCCACTTCTTCGCAGAAGCTGTCTATGTCGTTCCATCTTCTCTCTTAGAGACCGGATGGCGGGTGAGGAAGTCTAACCCGACAATATTTCATAGGATACTTTTACCACCTATGGTGGGGTGACAAGCTATTAAGTATCACGGGTGATCAACGCCTACTCCGCTACTGCGATCGGGCATCTCGCAGTATCTTGCGGACCAAAGCTCCCATCTCGATCTGATTTAACGAGCGCTCCTGCCAGAGTTTACTGGACTTCTGCAACTTCAGCTTCCGCTTTCGAGGACCCAGCTGGACTGCAGTCGGTCGGTTTGAGGAACCAGAGGTCTGTGTACGTTCCGACACAACCCACCTCTTCCGACCACGGTTCTCAGTGTAGCTATCACTGCGGGTGTTCTTTTGGCCGGTCTTGTTCCCCCGATCACCGGGCTGAACCCAAGAAGGTACCTTCACAAACATATAGGACTGCCTATGGTGTGACAGGCTTTCCGCTACCTGACCAGAACCCCGAACCGTTTCTCAGCGAAACTTTGCGCCCTTGGGTGTGCAGACTTATCATCGGGCTTCCCCTCATAGCACATGAGGAGAGTGGAATGGAAAGTAGAAGACTTTCCCAGGATCGCCACTCCATAGTGCTTGTGGAGCCCCACTTTATCCACTAGGAATGGGCCCTGCCATCCGATTTCGAATTCGTTCCCCTCGATTGGGAGTAGTACTAGAACTTGGTCTCCAACCGCGAAGGATATCTTCGTCTTCGTCCGTTTTCCAGGTGTGCATTTACGGCACTCAGGACAAGACCTGATATATCTGCGCATGTCGCCTGTCATTCCCGGCCACCAATAGTACCGGTAAAGACACTTAGTGGTTGCCCCTACAGTAAGATGTCCGGTTGGGGACCTGACATGTACCGCTCACAGCAGATTAGCTCTAAAGCTCTCCGGAACTAACTTACGTTCCCACTGCCGCTTCTCTGCTCCGGTCTGAATTAACGGGTTCCCATCGTTGGACAACCTGTTCGAACAAGGACACTCCGTCGCATCCTTGCTCCGAGCAGTACTCATCACATCCGGAGACTAACCTTTTCTAGTCCCTCTTCCTCTGTAGATCTGACCTGCCTAGACTTATGGATGCTAGGGTGCTTTGGTTCACCCAAAAACACGTACTTCCGGCCAAGGATCATGGGATATTGAGGATCCGGTACTACTGCCGCCTGAATGCGTCCAGTAACGTACTTTATCTGAATCTCCACATTGGCAATCGGGCAACGTAACGCTACCGCACTCTTAATGGCTGGTTATATCTCCGTTATCTCCCCGGTTAGTTGCTCTGGGCCTGTCAGGTGGGATGCAATTACAGCAGGAAATTGCAATCCTGTGTCGTAGAGGCACATCACCTAATGCCCGTTCACTTCCACTCTCTCAACCACTGGAGGTCTCTTTGGTTCACCATTCCCATCAACCGACTTCACTTTCCTGCAGGGTCTATCCCAAACCTCTGCAAGACAAGCAAAGTGTAAGTCCTTGGGCTTACTCTTGCACTCACTCGTATTGTGGGTGCTGGACTTGCAGAATTTGCACCACCGTTCACTCCACTTCCTGTTTGAAGAGCTAGGTAGGCTATTCTTACCTGGGTTGACGTTACAGTTCTTCTCTACGGAGTTAACCTGTTTCGTCGGTTCAAAAGAACCTTTAGTCTTCTTTGTTGCCTTACTTGACTTACCTTGATCCTTATCTTTCGATCTCGGATCAGTTGGACTGGTGTCTCCAGTCTCGCCATAGACTTCAACGTATCTTTCAGCTAGCTTGGTGACTATATCTAATCTCTCAGGCTCATTCTCACCTAAGAAGTTTCGCAAGGGTTTCGACATTTGCATTCGCATCTGATCTACAACCATCAACTCACGCAAACTTTCATACTCCTCTTCAAATCCGGCCAAGGCCATCCATTTAAGAAGGTATGAGTTCAATCTCACACTGTATGCTGAAAACAATATACCAGGTTCTCGCTTCGAAGTTCTAAACTTCCGTCGGTACGAGTGCGCTGTGATTTCAAATCTCTTCAAGAGAGCCGCTTTCAATGCCGGGTAATCATTCTGCAAACCCGGTGCAAGCGTGCGTACACTTCATAACCGGCACCTCGAAGTCCCTGGGAGAGTTTCAAACACCATTTCTGTTTGTCTAACCCCATTGCAATAGACATAGCTTCCTGCTTCTCCAAGTACTGATCTATCCGTTCTTTCTCGGGTTCGAACGGCTGTAAAGGCCACTTCATAGCCTGGTAGTCACGTCTACTGGCTGACTCTGAGCCAGGAGGTACACCTCCTCCCACAGCTCTATCAGTTACCCCAGTAGCAGGCGCTTGTGCCTCAAGTAGCTTCATTCGATACTCATGGTCACGTCTCTCTCTGTCAGCTTCCAACTCAAGCCGTTTCATCTCGCTGTCAGCTACTATCTTCTTTTCCTCTAAAGCCACTTTACTAGCTTCCAGTTCTCGTTCTGCTCTCCTCCTCTCTGTTTCCTCTTGGCGAAAATTTCTTCCCACCTCTTGCACATAAGATTTCAATGCATCGCCCTCTAGACCTAACCTTCGCCCAGTTGCTTGAACTTTGGCTAAGTCTAACTCTTGGGTAGACATGTTGACTATGAGATGTGGTTACCTAAGTATGTGTGTGTCAAGCAATACAATTAATCACTAACCAATAGTATTAACTAAACACCACAACACAAATGTCAGTCAGACAGATATGAGATAGGTAGAAGTAGTAGAATCTTATGTAGACTGATAGTAGAGGATATAGACTAAGTCAGTATCCCTACTAGAGGTTCCTACAACACACAGATATCTTGTAATGATCTCGGACGAGCTCCCACTCTAGTCTGAGAGTGGCAAGATCACCTTGGGTAGTGAGAGTTAACCACACCCGAGGTGTCTCTAGCACTCCTGTGTATTCTGACCCCAGGGGCTGGACAGGTAGATACACTGTTTTCTCTGCTGTTGACCTCGTATTAGTTAAATATGTCTACAAGCCCCTCCAGATTCTAGACCCCCACTATCTACCTACTCCCTTGGGACAATGAACAGTTAGGCATCGTCCGAGACCACACTCAATAATTGTACCAAGAGTAAGTCAACATACACAAAGTTTATTCTACCCTTGAGAATATAGATAGTGATAGAATAATCTATTTACACAAGAAGATGATAGAGTAGAGACAGAATCAGAGATCTGGCTCAATCATCATAAGGCTGAGAAGTAGATTGGATGCAGATGTCCGTCCAGTCGGTCCGCCACTCACCCGGATTCTTTCCAGTGAGATGACTAGAACCTTGGAGACCACTCCGTCCCCAGATCTTGGATCGACAACAAGATTTAACCAATTGACCACAATCACTGGCCGAACTGCAATTCAATCACTTCCTACTGAGTCACCGTTAAAGATACTACACAGTTCTCTGTAGACAGCCTGGCTGGGAGACACTCCTCCTGGAGTTGACCCCAGTTACTCTTGACTTCAATGAATGTCTGTAGCCAATGACCAATCTAATGGTCCTTCTGTAGTAGCACGTACCCCTGGTTGTGTAATAGTATAGTTCTGCTGATAATTCACTAGAGTCCTATGGGGAAAAACACTTCCCAGTTCATAAAATCTATAATGACACCATTTGAACCACGCACCTATTTCACACTGGTTGTGGCAACAATGTTCAGTTGGACAATAATTAGTTGTCTGCTATACCTGATAACACTTTCAAATGTAACAATACGTAAGCTGGTGTAGGTCTCATCAGGACCTGCCACTAAAGCTGCCGTAGGTACCCCACAAGGCTATGTGTCAATCTTTGCTTCAAGTTTCCGACGTTTAGGCCGAACCACAAGAGACTTGGACTTGATGAGCTCCCAGAGCTGAAAGTACCCCAACTTGATACACTTCACTGGGTAAACCTAGCCACATCAATCCGTATACAGACTAATGTCTCTTTTACGTGAGCGTGATTACTCAGGTTGCTGAACTTCACATTGCTGAAATAGAGCATCCTCAAACTCAGAAAAACGAAACAAACCATCACGTCCCACATGTGCAATTTCAGGGCACTGGAATCACTTGGTGATTGACATTCACTCAGGATGATTCACCCTTTCGCATGGTGTGGTTTAGTCAGGCGTGGTAAGTAAGAGATTCTACCCTTCGCTATGGTACACGAAGTGGTTTCAGGCAAACAATAATGGTAGTAGGCTGGTTCCTCAACAGGCAACTCCTGAAAGGAAGAGCGATCGGTCAGAGTATTCTGGCCCAAACATTGGTCCTTATGCATTCTATCACTGACTACTCAACCTTCAGTCATGCTAATTAGTTATTCAACTAACTAGAGCATTATCTCTATATTGAGAGTAGTAAAGCATGGGTTTCCGTCAATGTCAGATGGCCTCAGAAGAACAGCCCGTCAAACAGAGTAAGTAACCAAAATGACGAGTCTGATCGTACGTCTCACCTATCCCTATTCATCTACCAGTTGTCGCTAACGCCACTAGTTATAGTAATCAGTTATCCTAGTTCTACATCCGCCCTCCACCATAGCCTCACCTGCGAGCTTGTCTGCGCGCTCATTTCCTTGTACTCCCGCTTGCCCTGGCACGAAGGTGAAACTAATCTTTGCCAGCCGAGACCGCCCCAGAGACAAATAAATATGTTCAATTACTTTAGCTGTTAAGCTACTAATTCTTGTCTTGTATACAGAATGGCTGAATTTATTAAAAATTCATCAATAACATATATAAGTTTATGAGCCATTGCAAATTTATAACAAATGCGGAATTAATTTGCTCCTAATTTAGTTGTATATGTTATGTAAATTTAATCCTGTTTGTCAAAAGCCATAGTTAAGATAACAATATTTTTCTGAATATAAAAAATATACCCACATACAAAAACTACACGCCAACAAAAATCAAAACCACCCACGAAGAAATTGAGAAGGCGCAAGTTCTGAAAGTTGATAGTCGTTGTCATCTGCTTCGTCTCTCAAACGGATTCATAGTTTAATATTTGATGTATCGCCCTCTTTGAACGGAAAGGAAAGCAACAATAATGTACACAGTTAGCCAAGAAAATGACGTCAGTAAGTGGAGAATGGGAGAACCCTAGTGACATCATGAAGAAACATCTGCTGCAAATACATTCATCGTTAAACCTCCCAAAGACAAAGAAGACTTCTGGTGTTGCTTTCAGCAGGAGGCACTCATTCACTCTCCAAACCTCCAACAGTCAGAACAGTCCAGCACCACAAAGCAGCCAATTTCCATCTTGTTCTTCAGGTACAGCTTGGCAGAAACGAGAGAACCCTTTTGGGTGTGAAGCACCAAACCTCAGCAAACGCCGGTCTGTCCTGGATCAGACTGTCACACCTAAACATTCCTCTTCTGCTGCTGCTACAGATAATTTGCTCGGTGCCACAGCTGTGTTTGATACATCTATTCCGGGCACTCGCCTAGACAAGGACGCAGACTCTTCTGATAAGGACACAGACATGTCTGCTCAAGCTAAACAAAATAAACTTATTCGTGCTCTCACTTTGCAGGAGCAAAAGGATTACTTTAATACGTCACCAAAGAATGAGACAGCAGCATGCAGACCTTGTGTGGACAGAACGACCACTGCCAGACAGCTTTCTGATGTCTTGAAAGAGAAACCGGTGTCTTCCAACATCGAGATTGCCAACAGGAAGTCCGAGGAGGTTCAAGTGTTCCAAGTCCACGAGTTGACTGGAGCCTCAAGTCAAAGGTGCGAGTTCTTGTTCAAGGCAGCATTGACTACTTTAAGAAGTTTCCAGACATTGATGCGAAGAACGTGGATAGTTTTGTGCATCACACATTAGATCACGGCCAAGAGTGGGAGGAGCTGGATATTCTACAGCGAATCAAACGCTGTTGCATGCACTACAGTTATCCACACCTGCCTTGGCTTCCGATGTTTCCCAGACTGTCATCAGATTTCAAGTCGAGATCACAGTCTTTGTTTGCCAATAGCAAAGATGTTCTAGACGGCCTGCAGAGGGACTGGTCAAACACGCTGACATTAGTGTATCAGCAGCTGTTTCAAGAACCATTTTATCACGCTGTGATACTCTCCGTCAAGGCTGCAATTTCCTACAGATCACTAGAAGAAAACTCAAGTTCAGTGCACAAACTATGTAGAGACAGCGAAGATCTAAATGTTTTTACACTGAAATTCAAACATATTAGGAATATTTTCTAGACGTGAGTTCCAGCGAATGAAGAGGTGAGTCAAAGACATCTGTGCTGGGTAGAACACATTGAGGAATCCTGCTAAAAGTAACAGTAGAAAGTACTTCTTCTGGAATACACAGGGCAATGAAATAGCGGGAGACCTAAGACATCTATAGAGGAGACTTTGATATGAATAATGTGATGACACCAAACAAGGAACAGCAGGAGATAGCAAAAGATAGGATGGCTTGGCATAAGTATATTGAGTGCTGCGCTCCAATATGAGGTAAAGGCTATAACAAGAGAATTATAGAAAAACTATTCGCGTGAGAGCAGGTTTCCCCCATTATGTCAGGGCATAGCTATTGTGTCTTGCTTTTTTTGTTTATTTCCAACTGCCAGTTTATTTTTTTAACCTGGCAGGATTTTGTAAGCAAAACATATTGTGCACATACATGTCCTATATTTTAGCAATTATCCGAGAAAGCTAGACAACCGATTTACCACCCAGAGTGGTGGAATGGAGAGAAGGTGAAGTATAACAATGGGTACCTCAGAAAAATAATTCTCCTTAGTTGGATTTGAACCTGAGCATATTGTCTTAACAGGCTGACGCTGTACCCGTGTACGGTGGCTCATAAACAGTCTCAGATATTGAATGATTTATTTATTGTGAGTGTTTGGTTTGTGTGGAGATATATGCATTTAATTTCAGCTAAAATGTTTGTCAGATGGTAGTTGAATAGTGCTCTTTAATGAACACACACACACAAACAGTCGGTTCTCAAGTGTACATCTGGGTAGAAAAAGAAGGAAATATGATCTCATCTACACTCTTGGGTAGAAGAGGAAGGATATGATCTCATCTACATTCCCAGGTAGAAGAGGAAGGAAATGATCTACGCTCTTTAGCAGAAGAGGAAGGAAATTATCTACACTCCTGGGCAGCAGAGGAAGGAAATTATCTACACTCCTGGGTAGCATAGGAAGGACCTTACCTACACTCCTGGGTAGAAGAGGAAGGAAGCTATCTATACTCCTGGGTAGAAGAGGAAGGAAGCTGTCTTCACTCCTTGGTAGAAGAGGAAAGACGCTATCTTCACTCCTGGGTAGAAGAGGAAGGAAGCTATCTATACTCCTGGGTAGAAGAGGAAGGACGCTATCTCGACTCCTGGGTAGAAGAGGAAGGAAGCTATCTACACTCCTGGGTAGAAGAGGAAAGAAGCTATCTACACTCCTGGATAGAAAAGGAAGGAAGCTATCTACACTCCTGAGTAGAAGAGGAAGAACTTTATCTATACTCCTGGGTAGAAGAGGAAGGATGCTATCTACACCTCTGGGTAGAGGACAGACATGACCTCACCCAAAAAAGGAAAGACGTAATCTCATCTACACTCCTGGGTAGAAGAGGAAGGACTTTATCTATACTCCTGGGTAGAAGAGGAAGGACTTTATCTATACTCCTGGGTAGAAAAGGAAGGACTTTATCTATACTCCTGGGTAGAAGAGGAAGGACTTTATCTATACTCCTGGGTAGAAGATGGAAATCCACATCCCAGGGTAGAAGAGGAAGGATATTATCTACACTCCTGGGTAGAGGATTTTATGTGATTATATGTCATGTTTTCAAATGTACTTTTAAAAATGTTCTTAAGTTGTTCTTTAAAAAATTATCTTTGAAGTGGGAAGTTGCAAATAAAATGGAACAGTGACAGAAAAAAACAAATTAAACACGAATATTTTTTTTTATTTGGTAACGTTTATTTCATACAAAGCAATGTACATTTACAAGGTGTAATGTGTGTTTCTTTTCGTTTGTGTATATTACAAAGCGTTGCCGTTTTTTAGTGTTAGGTGTCACATGATAAAACAAATACATACATATATACAGGTATGACAATATAACATTTATGGCATTGTGCATGTAAGCACACATGCCTTGCATATGATTCATTTCCACTTACACAAGCGGAATGTATGCAACACCTGTCCATCACTCCCTCTCCTCTCTCTCCTCTCTCTCTCTCCTCTCCTCTCTCCTCTCTCTCTCTCTCTCTCTCTCACACACACACACACACACACACACACATTTTATCTTGATCTATCTCCTGCTTTCTGGAGACAGCGTATACTGAATGCCGTGAGCTTAGGCAATAAACTTAAAATTATCATTCCCATTCAAATGTGGCTTCTTTGTAATTTCTGGGTCACTTAGCTACCGAAGTGAAGGTTCACATTGTTGGTGTTGTTGGCCTGATGTCAAATTACAGGATGACGCTCTAGTGTCCTGGACATGTCCATGAACCCTTTTGTTAGGGGGGATGAGAATCAGGGATTTATAACTTGCAATTAGAGTCCATGGCCTGTCCCCAGGGAGGTAATTGGTTCAAAGCTGTGATAGTGACTGGGTTTCAGATACAATGGGAAGGACTTAAAATCTGACCACTACAAGCCACTTTAGCTTAGGGTACTTAAAGGGCTTATTTAATTTGTTTATACATGGTGGTGCATATTTTTTTTCTTTTCAAAAATATCATTACCATATAACATCATTTTAATACTTGAGAGATCGCCTTGGTTTAAAGGCTGCTACACGCGCTCGCGCGCGCGCACACACACACACACACACACACACACACATACTCGTACACATGCGCGTGCAAATACATAATCCACACACACACACATCTGCATCCACACCCAGATGCATACATATGTTACTGCCAACGACACAGACACACATCAACAATATATTTCATGTTCACATTCAAATATAATAATGGGAATATTAATAATAATGGTAGCAGCGGTAATAAACGTATTATTAATAATAATAATAATAATAATAATAATAATAACAATAATAATAATAATAATTGTAAGATTATTAACACCGTCAATAAACACATTTACAGTTGGGGTATCCTTTGTTTAAAACAAGTTATTTGCTACTTCTGTAATATGTGTTGTCTTCAGGCAAAACCTATTACGGGATTTGCGCTTGTGGGGCTAAGGTTAGAATGTTTGAGACTTTTTGTTGATAAAGTTGTTGGACAATTTCTTTGTTGATTGTTCTGTAATTGTATAATGTTTTTTTTTCTTAATGTCCATATAAGATTTATGTACTCTGCCAATAGAACAAGTAGCTTTGTGTGAATGTCTTGTGTGGAGTAAGGAATGGAATTTATCATGATTGTTTTGTAAACATCTTTTCTTTGTTTCGTTTGAGTGTTTAGGATATTTTGTAGGAGATTTCTTGTTGGCATGATTGTGTTGCATTCGTAATAGATGTGCTCTTCTGATTCTTGGACGTTCCGTCTACAAAGCTGACACTGTAGTATTTGTTTAGTTATTTTTGCTGTTCTCTCTGTTGTTGGGGTCATGCTGTAAACAAGCCTATATGTAATTTCCTTTGCTTTTGGGGTAATCTGCTTGTTGTGAATATTAGAGAAAGATTCGGTGTATACTTTTATGAAATATCTATGTCCTCTTTTCATTCTGAGGTGTACTGGAGTTGCTTGTAGTTTAACTAAAAACTTGTAGATTATATGTGTTGTCTTGTGTAGTATTTTTTTGATGTCCTTTAATGGCTGAAATACATGTTTTGTAAAATGTTGGGAGAGTGCCAAAGTAATGTGAGGATGTATTCCTAATAGGTTTTAAATAAGATAGCCTAATTCCAATGTAATAGTGTGCTAAAGGGTGTTTTTCTGGGTGTTGTAGGAATTCGCTTACGTGTTTGATCCTAAGTTCTTGTATTTTGGTTGTTATGTCTTGGAAGGTGATACCTCCATCTTTTTTATCTTGCATGAGTGTAGTATGTTTGATACTGTAGATGGTGCTGCCAAGCACAAAGCGTCTAATCTCTTTGTTTATGTTTGTGACAGTCTGACGTGGGGGATCTAGGACTGTGCACAGATATAGTATTTTTGGAATTATATATGTATTAACAATGGTACTTCTACCAAATATTGTAGTTGTTTTGTATTTGAACCTCTGCAACATATCTGTGTTTTTTTTTCTTCTCTAGATTTTGCCATGTGTCTTTGTGTGTCTGATTTGGTTGACATGGGAAGACTATTCCGTACACTTTTATAAGATTGTTTGATGTTAAGTCAAATGGAAAATCCGCCTTATTTTTCCATTTGCCCAAGCCAATTATAGTAGATATTTGAACGTTTAATTTTGCCCCACTCCCTTTGCCAAAAAACGAGAACGTTTCCAAAATGATCCCTACAGATTTTTCAGTTGTCGGAAAGAAAATGGCATCGTCTGCATAAGCACGCAGCTTTTGTTCACCATTCCCTGGTATGAACGTACCCTTGACATTGTCGTCCTGTCGTATCTTTTCTAGAAGTGGCTCTAGAGCGATAACGTACAGTAATGGGGACAAGGGACATCCCTGCCTCACTGACCTAGTCAACCTGAAAGAATTGGTTAGGATATGGTTTAATAGAATCCGACTTTCCGGTTTCAAATATAAAATTTTTACCCATGTTCGAAAATAATTTCCCACGTTGCAGTGTGAGGGCGTTTTGTGGAGGTATGAGTGAGATATTCTGTCGAATGCTTTTTCGTGATCTAAAGAGAGAATTAAGGACTGACAGTTTTTCAGATGTGTGTAGTTGTTGATTTCCCTTATGAAGGGTGTGTGTTGCTGGATATTCTGATGTTGTACACTACATTGCTGGTCTTCGTGAATGAGAGATGCGATTTCTGGTTTCAATTTATTCGTCAAAGCCTTTGTTAAAATCTTGTAGTCTACATTTAAAAGCGAGATCGGTCTTTAAATCTTTAAAAAGTGTCTTGTCGGTATTCTCCTTCGGAATAAGAATGATGTAAGACATGTTGAAACTGGATGGAAGTTCATGTTTGTGGAAAGATTCAGAGAATACTGTTAGTAAAAGGGGACCTAGAAGAGGAAAGAAAAACTGATAGAATTCAGCGGTAATACCGTCAGGGCCAGGCGATTTGCCCTTCTGCATTCCGTGAACCGCTTGTGTTATATCTGTTAGTGTTAATTCAGTATCTAGTGTTAGTTTCTGTTCCTCTGTGAGTTGTTTTGTGAATTTCAGAAAGTTTTCTTGTACGTGCGCCTGTGTGATTTCCTCTGTTTAAAGGTTCTTGTAATAATCTTCAAAGGTTAAGGCTATTGGTTGTGGCTCGACTTGTATATTTCCTTCCCTGTCAATTATCTGGCCTATCTGTCTGCTTTGCTGTATATTTTGTTCTATAGCTAGATATTGTTTACTCGGTATCTCTTGTGTTATAGTTTATAACTTTGTTCGCAGTAAAGCCCCCTGAAATCAATGTCTGTGGAGATCTAATTCTTCCTGTAATGCTATGATGTGTGGTGAATTTTTGTCTGTCTGTAGTAAGAGCTTAATTGCATTTTCCAATACTTTTTCTTGTTGTAGTTTTTGCTTGTGTATTACTGCTGCTAGTGTTTGTGTTCTCTCTCGTATAGTTTGTTTAAGTGTTTCCCAATGTTCTCGTGCAATACCCTCTGGTATATCGCTTGTGTATGTGAGGATCAGTTTTGTTATGCAATCTACATAGTCCTGATTTTGTAAAAGTGTGCTGTTAAGTTTCCAATGGGGAGATTTTCTAAGATGTGGTGTTGCTTGTACTGTGTTTATTGTTGCAACTACAGCCTTATGGTCTGTGAAGTTCAGTGTCTCCTGTAAATGCTTGACTTGTGTTATATGATGTGTTATGGGCGCATATATTTTATCTAATCGCGCTTCTCTGTTATGCGTATTGTTTGTGTGTGTTGTATCTGTTTCATTGGGATGCATCTGCTTGTGTGCGTCTCTTAGCCCATGAATATCTAAAATTGTTTGCAATGTGTCTAATTGATGATCCTCCTCCCCCGTTGTGTTTCTAACTTGCATTCTTACATCTCCAATTATAAGGTCGTGCGCCGAAAGTACGCAATTAAAATCACCCCTTAAAATGATGTTGTGACCCCGATATGAGCATGATAATAAATTTTCCAGTGTTTGGTAGAAGAGCGGCTGATTTCTGTAGCCAGGCGGTGCGTGTCTGTTGACAATTGAGATATTTATTTATGTTATTTCCCACCTGTACTATAGCTATCCTACCCTGGCAGTCCCTGTCCTTCTCTATAATCTGCCACCTGTCCGATGTCTGTATTATTGCTGTACCCAATCCGATATGTTGAGTACTAAGACTAAAACATGAGTGTCTTAGACCTAAGAAAGTTGTGATATATGATGCGTGTTCGTCGGTGTTAACGTTAATTTCCTGTATGAGTATAAAATCTGGTTTATATGTGTGTATGAGTGGTATAAGATGATTAATTTTGTATCGAAAAATCAAGGCTGTACTTCGACGATCAAAAATCAGCGCTCCAGGGCCTGATGGCATAAGATACGACGACATCAATAGGTGTACCGACAACGAGCTAGAGAAACTAGCAGACATGTACAACAACAGTATAGGGAGTGCTAGCATCAAGGAGAAGTGGTTACACAGCTATCTGATTCCCTTGCCGAAGCCTGACAAAGACCACAAAAAACTTCAGGGATATCGAATTATAACATGCAGAATACAATAGGCAAGCTGCTGGAGAAGGTAATTGCCAGGAAAATATCAAGCCAGCTAGAGAGGCAAGGTGTTTTCCCACCTACCCTGGGTGGGTACCGTGCAAAAAGAGAAACCTGGACCAATGCAGCAGTTTTTGTCCATGATGTCTATGAAGGTTTCCACTCAGGCATTGAAACCTTTGCTGCAGCGATTGATCTTGAGGACGCATACAACAGAGTACCATTGGATTTTTTAATGCTTCAGCTTCTTGAACTAATAGTAAGTCCTTTCCTCCTTAGTTGGATCGTTGCAGCCCTCTTCAACGGAAAGTAGTTTTTAGATGTGGCAGTTGGACTTCGGAACCAACAACAATATATCCTGGCCTGCTACGGGGATCACCATTATCTCCGGTATTGTTCATCGCCTACACAGTGAGAATCACCAGTGAGCAGATCGCTGGACCTGGCAGGACATTGTCATATGCCGATGATGTTTTAGTGTATCGTCAGGGTAAGGATAGAGAGCAGGTTGCTGTGGAACTACAAATCGAACTCATCGCATAAGTACTTGGTGTGAAGAAGCTGTGGCAATGGCCAACCCAACAAAGGCAACAGTGACTTTGTTCTCGGTGAATAATCATATTGTCAACACTCCCAACACCAACTGTAAAGCTGTGTTCAGAGACGGTGGAAATAACGCAGGCAATGAATTACCTGGGGATACGGTTTGATCGAAGCTTTGCTTATATTGAGCACATAGAGCAGGTGATAACAAAGGCCAAGCGGGGTTTGGCTGCGATGCGGGTGATGGCGGCAGCAAACTGTGAGCAGTGCCATCTATGTCTTCTGTACGAGGGGTTGGTCATGTCTGTTTTGGAGTATGCAATGGCAATCCTGACTCTCAGCCGTAAGCAGATAGAAAGGATGGAAAGGATACAGAATGAAGCTATGCGCATTATTCTTGGATGTACAAGAGATACAGCATGCAGGGCGATGCGCTACCTTCTGGATTTTCCAACCAATGAAGAGAGAATACAAGTTTGCAGGGCACGCGCCTACCTCAGAGTTAACGCAAACACACAACATCCGTTGCATAGTGAAATTATGAAGGTGAAGGGCAGCAGGTTAAAAAGAGGACGGTCGTGGATGGGTCAAGCCGAAGACATTCTTCAACAGGCGTGTTCACATGAGGACTTTGAACCTGGCGAGGAGTGGGTGCAAGTGCTAACAGATTTCTGCACATCCTTTTCAGTTTGCATCCAACTAGATAGAAAATGCAGACAAGAAAATCCGGCTGCTGTGGAGGCTTAAGTAAAAGCGTTGATTTTCGAGAATTCGCTAGACGGTGATGCGGTCATCTACACAGATGGGTCGGTCGTCCGACATGTGAGAAGCTCATGGGCCTTTACAGCTCGGGCCGGAGGGAGAATTGTGAAGGAGGACTCTGGTGCTTTCACTGAAACCACAAGTAGCCTGACCATGGAAGTCATGGCAGTAAGTAAAGCAATAACATGGCTCGAGACACAGACATTCACTAGGGTATGTTTCCTTAGCGATTCAATGAACATGATCAAGAGGATAGAGGAGGGGTCGATCCGAAGAGAATGGTTGCTGCCTTTAGAGCGGTCTCGGCTGGCAAAGATTAGTTTCATCTTCGTGCCAGGGCATGCGGGAGTACAAGGAAATGAGCGGGCAGACAAGCTCGCAGGTGAGGCTACTGTGGAAGGCGGACGCGCCATGGACCAGGCTTTCTTGCTTGCTTGCTTGGTTGTGTTCGTTCGCTTGAGCTCCAACGCTAAGTCCTGTATGTCGGATGAAGACATCCTGTTGTCCAACATCAGTGAGATGTCATACAGGACCTGAGTTTTGCGTGAGTATCCGTTGTCCCATGTCTGGCTTATTGGTGTGCAGACTGGTGGTTCCTCACCGTACAGGCAAACACTCTCCGACTTCGGGGGAATCGGCGATCCTACTGACTTTAGCCAGGACCCCGAAGGGACCTGTTGCCCAGGACGCTCGACGAGGACGCGTCAATAGGTCTTGGCCAGTATATAACCCGGCCCTGGTGCCTTGGAAACACCTCTGCGTCCCGACCAGGCTTTCATTCTGAATGCTCTACCAGAATTAAGACTTTTGCGTGAACCAAGTTATGACTGTGAATCTACAACCATGGCCAGACTGCGAGAACAGCAAATTAAAAGAGGGGTGGCCAAACAAGAACACCACGCAGGAAGCCAAAGAAGATTGATAAACCAACACAGAACTGGTATCGTTAGCCGCTACACGCTGCGGGATTTGCTGAGGAGGGGATCCGGGCACTTATGGACTGAATGGTTTGATGTGCAATGAGGATGATCTGTCGACTAACTAACTAACTAATTTTGGATCTTATACCTCAAATATTAATACTCATAATTTTAATTTCCGCTGTCATTTTTGTTGTAATATAAGAAACGGTTGAGCATAATTATGTTTCTTGTTTCAAACTGTCTGTATTCATGTTATCATTTCTGGAGATAGTCAGTAGATTCCTTCGCCGGGCTTGAAAACTCTAAGTCAATAACGAGGCGTGGAGAAGAATCTGACAGGTTTCTTTGTCGTGGTGGTGTGTGTTAATATTATCACTGTCTCTTCCGGTCATGGCGCTGGTCGTTATCTGTTCAGTATAATTACTTACACATTTCTTATTGTTTGACCTGTGCGCTTCAGGCGGTGTAGGGTAGTCGTGGTTGTTGAGGAGTGGCAGCGTGGTAACAGGTGTTTGGCAGGCTGGAGGTGTCGAGCTCTCACCGTCATACAGGCTCTTGGTTGATCGTCCCCTTTTCCTACTGACCAGCTGGAAACCGTCTTCATCCTCCTTACTATGTTGATCTGTCTGGGAGTCGAAATAGCTTCTTGTCCCTTCTTGATTTGTACTTTGGCCGGACATTTATTACTCCAGTGGGAGTCCTCCCCACAGACTGTACACACCGTACGGCGCCCCGGAATTGTGATAAAGAGACGGTGTAGCTTGTCTTCTACCCCGTCCAACTCCTTGTCCACGTAATGTGGCAGAGGTTCTTTCGGGTTGCACAGAAGTAACCACTTGTCCGTGGTGTTTTTAAGTTTATGCACTTCCGCATTTATATCTCCCGAAATATCCGCGGCTATTTGCTTCACTGTCTCAACCTTTGCGGTTGTAGGCATCCAGTGAATCATAGCCTTGGTCTTTTCCTTCTCTATGTTTTCAGTTACAATAGTTACTTTAGGATCCTGCAGTTCATGCTTCGTCCCGTGAAGCCATTCGTAATGAGCCGCCTTTGCTTCCGGTGTCAGCGTAGCGTACCATCTTTTAGGGTCCTCAAAACGGTAGATGGATTTTATCCCTTCCCTACCGATCCCGCAAGGACCCCTTAAGACGCTCGCCATCAGCGAGTAGTTGAACCGGAATACATGAGGTCCTGATATTGAAAACACAAGTGTGTTTGCTTGGTGGAACGCTCCTCCGTCGAATCCTTCACTCGTGTTGACTTTGACACGTTTTACAATTTGGTTTTCCATCTTATATAATCCGTGACAGAGGAAATCTTTAATACAGATTTATACGTGGCGAATACAATCGAAAACACTTCCACAAAATTGAAATCACTGATATGTTTGAATAATAAGAATATTTTTTTTCCTGTTACACGGCAGAGGAACGAACACAAGCAAGTTCAGTCTCAAAGCCAGAGTCAGCCTTGCCAGACAAGTCGCCATCAAGCATCATCATAATATTTTTTAATTTTTTTTTAATTTTTTTAAAAACACTTTTGTTCTTTAATATTGTGCAATGTTAACAGAACATTAAGACAATCTTTTAAAACTGCCAGTTCCAAGTAAGTTACTAAAGACTTCACAATTTATTTTATATGTTACAACTACCAGACAGATATTGTTTATTTAAAATACCAAACAATAGTAGCATTATCATGTTACAGAAGAAAACTGTTGACAACATGCTTAACTTTCTTCTTGTGTGAAATAATACTGTCTAAACATTTTACAACTCTTCAAAGAGAAACAACAGCCGTGGCATAAAATCTAGGGGAATACACCTGGTTGAGTCCGTTTATCTTAAAGACCATGAAAGAGTTTTGTAAAATATTTGGGCTTTCTCTAGTGCCAACTGAAACTGCAAAATCTTTTCTTTTTGAGTTGGGAAAAACTATAGCTGAACATTTTCTTATAGGGATCACATGAATGCTTTTAAAATATGATGATTACAATTACACAATCTTCACATGTAAATAAAGAAAACAACCAGAACAATGAAGAAAAGTTGTATTATAAGTTAAGGATAAACTATTTTGTAATTGGGGAAAAAATCACAGTTGGTTCTTTTGTGATATGGTTCATACGGGGTGTCTACAAAATACTTTGGCTTTCTCCAGTGTTTTGTGACTAATACATCCATCAACTTATTGTGCGACCCATGACAGAAAATATGCTGCAGCTGGAATTCCTGGCGTTTGGGTGTCTTTTTATATAGTTGCCTGAATCTGCCACCTGGAGTACGGATCCAGCCACCCCCGAGTAGTCTATAGAAACGATGAATGACTCTAGGTTTCCGCCACAGCTTTCGTTCATATGTTGTCGCACAAACTGACGTTGTATGAAATAAAGAATGACTGTCCAATGCTGAGCTAATCTTAATTGCAGGAAGAAGAGACTCTTTTTTACTCAGCAATGTTGTCTGATTTCTCAATGTAGAAAACTGGGGTGATGAAGCAGTTCTGAGCCATAGCGAGCTCTGTAGCACAGGTGCTTTTGGGGAATGAATACACAATTTCGACAAGGACTTCACCAAATAAGCAGCCATTTTGGCTCATCATAATATGGCGAAAGATTTATACGTTGTGAAGAGAAACCAGAGTAACAACGTCAGGGAGTCCATTGGGGGACAGTCGTTAACATCGTGCAAGGAGCTTGCAGTGTTGAAACATTGTATATATTGCATTACAAAGTACAATTTATTATCTTTAGCAGAAAACTTATTTATAACTTTAGGATATCAAACTTTTGTGTTAACTTTGAATAGTTGGTGTCTTTTTTTTTAACATTTAACAATTAATGTAACTAATTACTTCTTTAGAGAAACGTTGGCGAGTTATGTCCCTTGCGAACATTAAAATGAATACTGTATTATGTTCCCGTGAAAAAGAGATATTTGTTTCCCCTTAAATTTCGCTTACCAAGTGCACAGGCCGCCGAGAGCGCGATAGCGAATGGTTAGCCAGTAGATCATGTAATTGAGTCCCCACTATTGCTCCCGGGCTGACTCAGCCGAAACTAAGCACCATGAAATGTTCTGGAAAGTAAAGGCAAAGTGTGCGCTATTCACCACAAAACCCATTGAGCAATTGTTTTACAAAAATGTGATGTTTTATTTCACCATATACTCAGTGCCTAAAGAAATGGAAAAGCAGGGTACTTCACGTGTTACCTTTACAACTGCTACTACTGCAGTTACCACTATGGCTACTACAGCAACTACTGTCTACTACAGTCTGCAAATATTTAAAATTGTGTGTTCGTGCATGTCTATATGTAAATTGTGGTATATGCCCAACACAATTTTGGAAAAATCAAAATCACTTTGAGAAAAGAAATCCTTGACAACCTATGTAACGACTGTCAGATGTCAAGCTCTGTGCTTGTTCTAACACAGTTTACTTGCATGTGTTTGCTGGTGTTGTGCTGTCAGCAACTTGCTTGTGACAGGTCTTTCAGAACTCCCCTACTTTTGCACCGCACGAAATAACAACTCGTGTCATTTGCAAAAGGAATGCAATTTATTTAGAGCTGGTAATTCACAAGCTCTGCGAGCGGCATACTTCATTGACATTAAACAACATGGTACGTTACATAGATATAATGAAGTGGTGAGAATGATACTAGTAATCACTAACTGAATCTAAAGCCTAATATTAACTATTGTCTAGAAACTTATAGCATTCGTAAGGAACACGTCTACTCTCTAGTCGATTCAGTCCCGTCTGTCCTCACGCTACACATTGCGTGCTCAAACACGGACGCTGTATCCTCCGTGCATTAGCGAGTCTTGCGTGCATAGTGTCCCAGCACGCTGGCCCGTTAACTTGAGTAACCGGGTACTCCACGGTTACTCGTAGAGGCAAGCTTCCCAATGTCTTGGGGAAGCCCTCGCTCAACTGTACTCACTGCTCCCTTGGTTGACACAAGTGTGTCCCCTTGTGAGGCTATTTATAGCGCTGGTATCTCTCCTGTCTGGTGTCTCCCTACTAGACTCTGTCTTAACTCTACTACTGGTATTCTTAACTCTCTAAACACTTATTGGAGATTTTGACATGTGCCATTGGTCCTTATTATTGTTTATCCCTGTATGGCTATGGCCAATTTATGTCTGACTTCTTGTGAACAGTTGTGACAAGATCGCCTTGGGTAGTGAGAGTTAACCACACCCGAGGTGTCTCTAGCACTCCTGTGTATTCTGACCCCAGGGGCTGGACAGGTAGATACACTGTTTTCTCTGCTGTTGACCTCGTATTAGTTAAATATGTCTACAAGCCCCTCCAGATTCTAGACCCCCACTAACTACCTACTCCCTTGGGACAATGAACATTTAGGCATCGTCCGAGATCACACTCAATAATTGTACCAAGAGTAAGTCAACATACACAAAGTTTATTCTACCCTTGAGAATATAGAACTGAATTGAACACCCTGGTAGAATAATCTATTTACACAAGTAGAGGATAGAGTAGAGACAGAATCAGAGATCTGGCTCAATCATCATAAGGCTGAGAAGTCGATTGGATGCAGATGTCCCGTCCAGTCGGTCCGCCACTCACCCGGCTTCCTTCCAGTGAGATGACTAGAAACTTGGAGACCACTCCGTCCCCAGATCTTGGATCGACAACAAGATTTAACCAATTGACCAAAATCACTGGCCGAACTGCAATTCAATCACTTCCTACTGAGTCACTGTTAAAGATACTACACAGTTCTCTGTAGACAGCCTGGCTGGGAGACATTCCTACTGGAGTTGACCCCAGTTACTCTTGACTTCAATGAATGGCTGTAGCCAATGACCAATCTAATGGTCCCTCTGTAGTAGCACGTACCCCTGGTTGTGTAATAGTATAGTTCTGCTGATAATTCACTAGAGTCCTATGGGGAAAAACACTTCCCAGTTCATAAACTCTATAATGACACCATTTGAATCACGCACCTAATTCACACTGGTTGTGGCAACAATGTTCAGTTGGACAATAATTAGTTGTCCGCTATACATGATAACACTTTCAAATGTGACTGTCAAGATCCCCAATAAGGCCTTACAAAGGCAATAGGCGTTAATACTAGTCTAGTAGGGAGACACCAGACAGGAGAGACACCGAGCGCTATTAATAGCCTCACAAGGAGACACAATTGTGTCAGACCAGAGGTCGAGGAGTACAGCTGAGCGAGGGCTTTCCCCAAGCATTTGGGAAGCTTGTCCTTGCGAGTACCGTGAAGGGCCCGGTTACTCGTACTCACAGGCCAGCGTGCTGGCGAGACCATGCACGCAATAATAGCTACTGCACGGAGAAGAGTGTCCGTGCTTGTCCACGCAATGTGTAGCGTGTGGACAGACTGACTGGAGACGGTAGAGAGAGCAGACGTATCCTTGACCAATGCTATAGTTTCTAGGCAATAGGCAAACATAGGGCTGTTCATTTAGATTGTGAAATACTAGCATCATTTATCATCACGTCAATGCATTCATGTTGTATAATGATGATGAAGTATAACACTCGTAGAGCCATTCAAATGTCGGGTCTGAATAAATTGCATTCCTTTCGCAAATGTCACGAGTTGTTATTTCGTGAAGTGCGAAAGTAGGAGAGTCCTGAGAATCTGCAGCGCACAAGTCGCTGACAGGCAAGACCCCGATTGGTGTCAGAAGTGGGATCTGAACCCACGCCCACAACAGTGGAAAGAGACACACATGGCCAACGCTGTTACTAAGTCAGATACAGAAACAAACTATACTGACTTACAAAATGAAATGCTACAGCTATTAACACCAAGTGGTGCAGATACCAACACTACTCGACAAAAGTTGATCGAGGCACAAAGCACCGACCAAACAATCACACCATATTTTAACTTGTTGTGTGAGCGAAAGAAAGTGTCTAAAAATTCTTCCTGGTACTTTAAAAAGGTTAACGGAATTCTCATGCGTTATTATACATATAATAACCATGAAATTCAGCAGACGGTGTTACCTGTAACATACCTACAAAATGTGCTAAAAAGCGCACATGAATTACCGTTTGCTGGACATTTGGCCTACCATAAAACGCGAGCCAGAATTCTATCACAATTTTACTGGCCGAAATTCTGTTCGGACATAAAATCTTTCTGTCGCTCTTGTACTGTTTGTCAACATCGTGGACGAAAGAAAAAGCATGTAAAGGCCGAAGTGCAACAGTCAGTAATAGCATCTAGACCACTTGAGAGTATAGCGGTCGATATTGCTGGACCCCTAATGCAGGTGTCGAGTAATGGAAACCACAACTATCCAAACAAGGGTACTAAATCGATTCACCTTAAACCAAACCAGAAGGTTGTGATTCGACTACCTGATAAACATAATATGGTACTAACATCTTGCCAAGGGCCTCTCAACGTTGAACGCAAAATATCAGATGCGGATCATGCAATATCGATAAAAGGACACTTAGAGATATTTCATATCAACACCCTGAAACCATACTTTTCACAACAAGAACAACAAACAGACGAACAAATTGCACCAACACCAAGCAATGAGACGACAGGCATACACAACTCAACTTCACTAGGTAGGGCGACACACGACAGCGACAACACAAACACATTTAGCCAAGTAACAACACACACAGCTAGCAGCACAACAGTATTGGACGAGATGGAATTATCAGTTCCTACGGTAAACGCGACTGCGACCAGTATTTCGACTTATAGAGATAACATATGCAGCCATACAAAAGACTGGTCAACACACCTACTGAAACTTCGACAAGTCTTCGACAGGTTGCGAGTGTTTGGGCTCACAGCGAAGCCGTCCAAAGTAGAGTTGGGCATGGAACAAATTGACTTCCTGGGTCATACCATCTGCAGGGGCCAATTGAAAACTGATGACAGAATCGTCACTAAGATTCTGAATTTGACAATGCCAACGACCAAGAAACAGGTCCGAAGTTTACTCGGTCTAGTGAACTACTATAGTAAATTCATTCCAAATCTGGCGGAAATCACCAGTGTTTTTTCTAACATCTTAAAAGCTTCGGCTAAGTTATCTGTAAAAGATGCAGGATTAATTAGTGCGTTATCAAAATTGAAACATCTTTTCAGCGTTCCACCTATCCTTCGTATGCCTAATCCAAAACTCACTTATTTCTTACGCACAGATGCGAGTGCCATATCCATATCTGGGATACTAGGACAGTTCTACGACGGGACGTTCCACCCCGTAATGTACGTAAGTCGCAAGATTACTCCTGCTGAATCAAAATACTCAGCATCAGAAGTGGAGGGCCTCAGTTTGATCTATTGCGTGAGAAAGTTTCATAGATTCTTGGCAGGAGCACAGTTTGTAATCCAATCCGATAACTCTCCGTTGTCTGTGATGCAGTCTGGACTTCCTACCAACAATAGAATTTACAGGTGGGCTTTGATTCTCCAAAATTACACGTTTACCATCCAGCACTTAAAAGGGAGATTAAATACGGTTGCAGACATTTTGAGTCGTCCATCATCCATTCAAATACCTGATTTGCAGGAATGGATCGACCATACACCACCAGAAACAGTGACACTGTAATGTTAGATAACTCAGTGCCGGATGTGGTGATTAAGACACATCGTAAGTGCGTTATCATCGCCAAATATATAACCTGCGTGAATATAACAGTGCTAGAAGAAGTGTAACGAACAGACGCAGAATTAACATGCGCTGACCCACACATAAGCTAGTGGAACATTCAAGTGTTAGCTATGAACCTACATAACGTAGTAGGGAACTATATTAATACACTATCCTTGAAGGAGCGCATAAGAGACTTTGTCGAAATGAACTATGTTATAATAGTCTACAAAGAGTATTGCTCCATATTCACAACGCAGAGGAGGACGTCGACTTAGTGTAATTAGATATAGAAATGTAACTGTGATATATGTATATTATTATTTTATTAACAGTACCTATAACTTCATTTTTCTGTTAATTATTCAATTGCCCATTGTGTAAATGCATATATAACTTTATTTTCTTATTTGTTAGTTAGAAATCACCATCATTTAATTAATAACCCATGTAGTAGAACACCAATTATAGGAATACAATTGTTAGATCTTATATTAGTTTATTACCATATAATCATAACCATTTATACATCCATTTATCTAAAATGTCATTTCAAAACTAACCCAACCATTTAGGAATTAATATCATCTTTTTCACAAATAACTTTAAGGTAATTAACCCAATTCACTTAAATGAAAGTACTTATTAGATTATTTCCCTTGAGGGTAATTTAGGTCATCACACCAAATTACGGAAGTTACTATGACAGGATCGGTAACAAACCATCCTCATAACTATGTATATTATGTATAGACATGACGCGTGCAAACAAAACGCACAGTCATTTGGCGTGATTATTGTTAAAATTCAGCCAATCGTTTATTGTATATATAATGTTTATGTATTTGATGCTATGAAACATATTTTAATGACGAGAGAATGGGTGAGTGAAAGAACAGTATGAAAGTGTATGAAAGATGTATGCAAGAAGAATAAATGCGAGGGGAGAATGCAAAAACTTAGTAAACAATGAAAGAAAGAGAGCGAGAGAGAAAAACAGCGGAAAATTTTTGTTCCACCGCTGCAAACGTCTTATTTGACTTGTCTGTGTCATCTGTGTAACCAATGTGTTGTCGAGTTTTTATGTGTGTTACTGCCACACTTTAATAGAGTATATAGAGAACGTAATTTGAGCTTCAGAAAGAGGAGTTGTGGTCACAAATAATATTAACGAACGTTTGTAACCACAATAAACCGATTTGCGGCGCTCGAAGGAACACACACATTTAGTACACTAACGCATACACATGTTAGAGAGTTAAGTACACTATTATTAGAAAACACGCAAACAAGCAGGAAAACAAACACATAAAAGTTGCACACACCATTCATCTCAAAGAACAACAACTCTAAATTCAGGGGACACAGTAACTATTAGAAACCTAAATGTAACAGTGAATATAGCTTTTCACATGCGGAAGCGATAAGGTGAACAGTAGAGCTGTGTGTATAGAGTTGGAGGGGATATTAATGGGAACATGAACACTTTGTGCTCATGTGTTGTACTCAGAATAGGGTCAACTTGTGTGTGGGTTATCATTTCGGGCAATTGGAGGACAGGTCAGACAGAAGTCAATAGGAGAAAGTCAAAAGACATAGGGTCAAACGACAGAAGCCAGGACATAAGTCATAAGACAACGGGTTCCTTTTCACTACCAATCCCAAAGATATCTATAGAACCAACTATACTGATACATAGGCTACTGATTTAGCCAAGTGAAAAGATAAAACCCTGTGAGTGAAGGAAGAAGACAGTTGTTCTATCCCCAAACTAGAAAGTCATAACTTATTGGAGATTTGACAAAATTGGAGCAACCAATTTTTCTTTGTGACCAGAAGTTTTACAAATATGAGTGAAAGGGAAGTAACACTTCACAGAGAGGAGGGGACCCTGTCAAGATCCCCAATAAGGCCTTACAATGGCAATAGAAGTTAATACTAGTCTAGTAGGGAGACACCAGACAGGAGAGACACCGAGCGCTATTAATAGCCTCACAAGGAGACACAATTGTGTCAGACCAGAGGTCGAGGAGTACAGCTGAGCGAGGGCTTTCCCCAAGCAATTGGGAAGCTTGTCCTTGCGAGTACCGTGACGGGCCCGGTTACTCGTACTCACAGGCCAGCGTGCTGGCGAGACCATGCACGCAATAATAGCTACTGCACGGAGAAGAGTGTCCGTGCTTGTCCACGCAATGTGTAGCGTGTGGGCAGACTGACTGGGGACGGTAGAGAGAGCAGACGTATCCTTGACCAATGCTATAGTTTCTAGGCAATAGGCAAACATAGGGCTGTTCATTTAGATTGTAAAATACTAGCATCATCTATCATCACGTCAATGCATTCATGTTGTATAATGATGATGAAGAATAACGCTCGTAAAGCCATTCAAATGTCGGCTCTGAATAAATTGCATTCCTTTCGCAAATGTCACGAGTTGTTATTTCGTGCAGTGCGAAAGTAGGGGAGTCCTGAGAATCTGCAGCGCACAAGTCGCTGACAGTAACAATACGTAAGCTGGTGTAGGTCTCATCAGGACCTGCCACTAAAGCTGCCGTAGGTACCGCACAAGGCTATGTATAAATCTTTGCTTCAAGTTTTCGACGTTTAGGCGGAACCACAAGAGACTTGGACTTGATGAGCTCCCAGAGCTGAAAGTACCCCAACTTGATACACTTCACTGGGTAAACCTAGCCACATCAATCCGTATATAGACTAATGTCTCTTTTACGTGAGCGTGATTACTCAGGTTGCTGAACTTCTCATTGCTGAAATAGAGCATCCTCAAACTCAGAAAAAACGAAACAAACCATCACGTCCCTCATGTGCAATTTCAGGGCACTGGAATCACTTGGCGATTGACATTCACTCAGGATGATTCACCCTTTCTCATGGTGTGGTTTAGTCAGGCGTGGTAAGTAAGAGATTCTACCCTTCGCTATGGTACACGAAGTGGTTTCAGGCAAACAACAATGGTAGTTGGCTGGTTCCTCAACAGGCAACTCCTGAAAGGAAGAGCGATCGGTCAGTGTATTATGGCCTAAACATTGGTCCACATGCATCCTATCACTGACTACTCAACCTTCAGTCATGCTAATTAGTTATTCAACTAACTAGAGCATTATCTCTATATTGAGAGTAGTAAAGCATGGGTTTCCGTCAATGTCAGATGGCCTCAGAAGAACAGCCCGTCAAACAGAGTAAGTAACCAGAATGACGAGTCTGATCGTACGTCTCACCTATCCCTATTCATCTACCAGTTGTCGCTAACGTCACTAGTTATAGTAATCATTTATCCCAGTTCTAGAGTTAACAGAACTAAACATTAAGGTGAAGAGTCCCTGCACTCGTTCCTTACAGTATACATTCGATAGTAAACATCATAACGATTAGTGTACCATCACTCGGGATATAGTAATAATACATGATCACATAACGTATTTACACAATCCAGTCTCTGGTGGGACATACTGCCCAACCTATAGCGAACTCTTCTTATTAGACTCTTCCCTAGAGTCAAGAAGTCTTCTTGGTAAAACATGTTCCCCACATGTTCCAAGGGTTTTGCTCCAGTTCTGCCCTTCCAAGTGGATTAGCCTTGGCCTGGACCGAACTTCATAGCTGGCCTGGTCTGCCAGCCCCATACGTTCATAACTGGCTCTCAATCCCCATATCCCATATGTCCCCGTGCCTCATGCGGTATTGCCCCTAGAAGTATCACATAACGTGACCTAATATATATACATCATGACACATCATATATATATATATATATATATATATATATATATATATATATATATATATATATATATATATATATATATATATATATATATATATATATATCACCTTCTCACAGAAATCCACCGTTCCACACAATGAATTCACTATTACGTTAATGCACAATAGTTACATCATTCCCGGTGGCTAAGCACTATGTGCTCTCTTTACTTAGTACTAAGCACAGCACTGTCTGAATCTCCACCTAACAACTTACCTGGCTATCCAATAGTTCTTCTAGCTTCAGCTAATGACTGACATAAGAGGTTCCTATCATACACTAGTAACTGTGCCCTAATTTAGAACAGCAACATAGTATATGCAACGAGTTGCCACACAAGGTAAATACTAGTTGAACACAATACGCCAATATCACAGGCCTGCATTTCAAGCAGGTAACGCAACTACACACGCTTGTCAACAAACGCGACACAAGGCAGTGTAGACGCCCTAGATTCTAAACGACGCTATCGATCGGTTTCTCATTAGCGATGCAAGGACAACCGCATATTTAATGAGATTAGAACGATTGCGTTTTGTGAACAATTACAAAGTTAAATTTATTAACCAAGTAGATACCTGAATTGCGTGAACCAGACTCCAGTCAGCTACCAGAACTGTTCATGGGCAAGCACGCCGTAATGTGATAACAGTCAGCTGCAACTTGGTTGAGGTGAGACGCTGTACAATTGGCTTCACAAAGCCAAGCGTCTTCTCACCTTGAGAGACAGAAAGTGAATGACTATTCCTGCCTCATGTCCACAGCGTGCGTACCAACGCGCACGAGAAATGAGTGCTCCTTGATGAAAGTCAACTTCTCGGACAACATTCATTCCACGCACTAGAATTTCTAGATCTTTCCGCACGGGAATTTAGTGGTGCACCCGGCAACACGGGTCACTCAAATTCATGTGCTTCGAGACGATTCTAGACGGAAAATTCCCATCGGCTTCCCTCAGTCTATTTATAACCGGGAAAGTCCCCGATTACGCGCCGACATAGTGCGGAATCCCGTCGACAAAAGACAGATGAGCGTCGTTTCGTCACATAGGCCCCCACTTTAAGAGGATCGACCCCGTCGTTCCACTTCTTCGCAGAAGCTGTCTATGTCGTTCCATCTTCTCTCTTAGAGACCGGATGGCGGGTGAGGAAGTCTAACCCGACAATATTTTATAGGATACATTTACCACCTTTGGTGGGGTGACAAGCTATTAAGTATCACGGGTGATCAACGCCTACTCCGCTACTGCGATCGGGCATCTCGCAGTATCTTGCGGACCAGAGCTCCCGTCTCGATCTGATTTAACGAGCGCTCCTGCCAGAGTTTACTGGACTTCTGCAACTCCAGCTTCCCCTTTCGAGGACCCAGCTGGACTGCAGTCGGTCGGTTTGAGGAACCAGAGGTCTGTGTACGTTCCGACACAACTCACCTCTTCCGACCACGGTTCTCAGTGTAGCTATCACTGCGGGTGTTCTTTTGGCCGGTCTTGTTCCCCCGATCACCGGGCTGAACCCAAGAAGGTACCTTCACAAACATATAGGACTGCCTATGGTGTGACAGGCTTTCCGCTACCTGACCTGAACCCCGAACCGTTTCTCAGCGAAACTTTGCGCCCTTGGGTGTGCAGACTTATCATCGGGCTTCCCCTCATAGCACATGAGGAGAGTGGAATGGAAAGTAGAAGACTTTCCCAGGATCGCCACTCCATAGTGCTTGTGGAGCCCCACTTTATCCACTAGGAATGGGCCCTGCCACCCGATTTCGAATTCGTTCCCCTCGATTGGGAGTAGTACTAGAACTTGGTCTCCAACCACGAAGGATATCTTCGTCTTCGTCCGTTTTCCAGGTGTGCATTTACGGCACTCAGGACAAGACCTGATATATCTGCGCATGTCGCCTGTCATTCCCGGCCACTAATAGTACCGGTAAAGACACTTAGTGGTTGCCCCTACAGTCAGATGTCCGGTTGGGGACCTGACATGTACCACTCGCAGCAGATTAGCTCTAAAGCTCTCCGGAACTAACTTACATTCCCACTGCCGCTTCTCTGCTCCGGTCTGAATTAACGGGTTCCCATCGTTGGACAACCTGTTCGAACAAGGACACTCCGTCGCATCCTTGCTCCGAGCAGTACTCATCACATCCGGAGACTTACCTTTTCTAGTCCCTCTTCCTCTGTAGATCTGACCTGCCTACTTATGGATGCTAGGGTGCTTTGGTTCACCCAAAAACACGTACTTCCGGCCAAGGATCATGGGATATTGAGGATCCGGTACTATTGCCGCCTGAATGCGTCCAGTAACGTACTTGATCTGAATCTCCACATTGGCAATCGGGCAACGTAACGCTACCGCACTCTTAGTGGCTGGCTGTATCTCCGTTATCTCCCCGGCGAGTTGCTCTGGGCCTGTCAGGTGAGGTGGGATGCAATTACAGCAGGAAATTGCAATCCTGTGTCGTAGAGGCACATCACCTGTTGCCCGTTCACTTCCACTCTCTCAACCACTGGAGGTCTCTTTGGTTCACCATTCCCATCAACCGACTTCACTTTCCTGCAGGTCTATCCCAAACCTCTGCAAGACAAGCAAAGTGTAAGTCCTTGGACTTACTCTTGCACTCACTCGTATTGTGGGTGCTGGACTTGCAGAATTTGTACCACCGTTCACTCCATTTCCTGTTTGGAGAGCTAGGTGGGCTATTCTTACCTGGGTTGACGTTACAGTTCTTCTCTACGGAGTTAACCTGTTTCGTCGGTTCAACAGAACCTTTAGTCTTCTTTGTTGCCTTACTTGACTTACCTTGGTCATTATCTTTCTATCTTGGATCAGTTGGACTGGTGTCTCCAGTCTCGCCATAGACTTCAACGTATCTTTCAGCTAGCTTGGTGACTATTGTAACAGTAAAGGGAGTAGCTTAGGAGTAAAGAGTTAAGGAATGCTGCGCATTCCTTGACTAGTGAGAAAACCATAGCTAGTGAACGTGTGTGCACGAATGAAGAAGTGTATCTAGGCTGGCACACACGTCACTTGGGGCCCAGCTAGCAAGGAGGTAGGAAAACATGTAAACATCCGAATTTGAGCATAACATCATGATGCTGTAGTTGAACGATTCGACAAATAAAGAATGATCTAAACAACGCGGAGTCTGGTGTGCTGTACGATCATCACGTGCCTTCTAACCTGTGTGTGTAACATCTCTACACTATAATACAGGTTGATTTGGTGCCTTTGACCTCAAGAAATATGGGATGTCGTGGAGAGAGTTACCGCCATGAAAGATTCTTGTGTCTGGGCGTCTGGAGAAGGAAGTTTTTAAGTAAATAATAATAAGAAACGCAACAGCTGAAAGCCCACCAAGGGGTAGTTGTTGTGGGTTCTCAGTGTATTTCTGTTTAAAAAGGAGATCGATTTCTCAGGCCAGCTCAGAAGGTTTGACTGATTAACTTATTTTTTTGAAAGACTGATGTTTTATCTAATTAATAGAATGAAATAACTTGAGCACTGACCAACGCTAATTGTATAATGAGATCAAGTAATGCCGTTTTGCATCAAAAAATTAGTACACAAGCATATAAGAATGAACTCGCTGATTACATGTTATAACAACTTATGAAGTCTCGAGGTACCAGAAATGATTTCAACAGAACAATAACCTGCTCCAAATAAAACTCAAAGTAAAACAAAGAATGCTGAAAATTATGAGTTTTAGCTCATTCGACTGTTGAAGGTGAAGTCAAGGTTATATTGCAAATTCCATAATTGTTAAATCGATATTCTCAATACTCTCTACAGTCACTTCACTTAAGTGAAGGCATTGATGAATATAGTCAACTTGTCTCAAGTCAAAAGTTGTTACAAGAAATTTAACTGACCGTTGTTGGAATGCCACCTAACATATAACGGAGTGGATAGAGTCAGGTTTGAATCCAATTGTTGTTGACTGGATCATTTTTACGCTGAAACATATGAAAATGCCAGATTTTTGCTGAAACCGGGAGCAGTTGTCGGTTGAAAAATCGTGAAGGTGACCTTGCTTGACGGAAATTAAAGTCTAACGCTTACAGTCAATCGAGCAAGTAATCAAGCAGTTTGTTATAGAGCGTTATATCGAGCACAATCAACGACAGGAAAATAATTGGAAAGAACTGATTTCGACTTCGATGGAATTAGGAAATCCAGAAGTTTTTTTGTGTGTTCTGATCCTTTCAACGGTGTCGATTTCATTTAAGTTCTTTTATCAGGATTCGTGATTAGAACAGAAAATTTTCTTCGTCAGGATCTTCGATTGGAGTTAGTTTTTTGTTAGTATAGTTAGATAATAGATAATATTAGAGTAATTAATTGAACAGATTATGTATTGCTGCTGAATTTGAAATTAATATTGTTTGAAATATTTGTATATTGCTTAATAATTTCCATTATAGATTCTAGAATGGAACCCCAAGATTTTTCACAGGTACTGACTGGAGTTGGTGGGGCAATAGCAAGGTTGGATGCAGTGTTAAGACAACAAAATGTAAGCAGTGATGTTGAGAGATTTAATGGACAAGCAAACCAGTTTAAGAAATGGGTCATTTCTATTGAGAAACATGCTTATTTAGTAAACGCTACAGATGAGGAGAAAAAGAATTTGGCATACAGAACAAGTACAAGTCCAGTTTCTGACCATATAAGAAGAAAACTAGAAGCAGGAAGAGGTGAAACCTGGGAAGAATTTAAAGATGATCTCGCAAGAAAATACGCTGAAATTACTGATCCACAACACGCATTCTCAGTATTGCGACAGACTAGACAAAATACTACAGAAAGTGTACAGCTATATAGTGACAGGTTAATCAATTTAGCGGAAGAGTCATTTTTGGGACAGAATGTACGTGCTGAAGAAGTGGAACGGATGTTAGTAGGGATTTTTGTTGATGGGATTAGGTCAGATGGATTGAAATTTAAATTACTAAGAGAGAATCCGGCAAGATTGTCACAAGCGGTAGATATCGCTATACAAGAGGAAAGCTTGAGGAGAAGGTTTAGATTAAGGGTAGGACGAGAGTTAGGTAGTAGTTCGGAAGATAGAATTGAAGAACCTATGGAAATAGGACAGTATAGACATGGATGGAGAGGAAGACGAGGAGAAATACAGATGGTACAAAGAAACGATAACGTATATAATCAAGGTAGAGGAAGACAAGTGAGAAATACTATAAGAAACATGGAAGGTAACACAAATAACTCGAATGTGGTTTGTTGGGGATGTCACCAACGTGGGCATTTTTTTCGCTTTTGTGGTAACAGACGTGTCCCATCGAATACACAAAATAATAGAGCTGTTCAGACGAGTACACAGAATAGAACTGCAAATGGCAGACCAGCAAATAGGAATTATGGAGACATGCAGAGAAATTTTAGTAGCTCAGGAAATCAGGGAAATTGGCATCCCGCTTACTGAACAGGATCGGCAGTAGGGGGGAAGATAGTAAGGTCCAAAAGGGGCATCAATGTGTTAAAAACCCAAAGGATGAGTATAGTAGGACATTTAGAAATAAAAAACAAGCCGAGATAAAACAATTGTCATTAAATATGGTAGATCCTAGTTCATGTATAGTACAAATAGGAAAATATAAAGTTAGAACATTAGTTGATTCGGGAGCACAAGTTAGCGTGATTAAAGAAGCATTTTTATATCGAATGTTAAAAAATTGTAAAATATTTAGAATTCAGGAGAATCTTCATTCGGTAACGGGACAAAAATTAGAAGTGCTAGGACAAACGAGGATAAACTTGAAATTAGGAGGGATAAATGTCAGGCATATGTTCCATGTGGTCAAAAATTTAAATAGAAATATGATATTGGGTAGAGATTTTTTATTGAAAAATTGGGTGAGACTTTTATTTGATTTGCATAAATTAAAATTCCAAGATGTTTACGTAGATTTAGAAGAAGATATGCATGTGTCGACACTAGTTAGAGTCAAAACGACCATGAATTTAAAACCACAGTCAGTTAATTTGATACAAGCAAAGCTGAAGAGAAACCCATATTATGTAGCAGGAAACATAGTCAGAATCACTGAATTGCAAAAAGAAATAATTGATGAGCCAGGTTTGGAAGTTCCGGATGGAATAATAGAATTGGATAAAAGTTTAACATTTCCAGTGATGGTTATTAATAACACAGGTAGAGAAATTAAATTATACAGAGGATGTGTAATAGCCAAGCTAGAACATAACGTTAGTGACATATTGACAACAGATAGAGTAAATACGGCAGGCATAAGTTATTCAGAAACCTCTAGTGAAAGAATTAATAACAGGCGCGGATGCGGACGAAAAGGGAACGTAAGAATGGATGAATTGATCCATCCATCCAGAGGAAATACAGCCCAAATACATTCACTAGACAAAGTTACAAGGGAACAAGAATTGTTGGCACAGTTAAAAACTCCGCCAGAAAATAAGGAAGTATTAGAACAACTTATAAAACAAAATCAGGATGTGTTTGCAATTAATGATTTAGAATTGGGAAAGACAAAAACAGTTACAATGGAAATAGATACGGGAGACCATCCACCAATTAGTTTAAAACCATATAGAACTCCATTAAGAAATAGAGAAGTCGTAGAAAAGGCAATAGAAGATATGTTGAAAGCAGGCATAATAACAAGATCAAAATCAGAATGGTCATCTCCGGTCGTCATAGTAGCCAAATCTGATGGTTCGAACAGGTTCTGTTGCGACTACAGGGCGTTGAACAAAATTACTAAGAATGTAGCGTACCCATTGCCGGTGATTGATGATATTTTGGGGTTACTTAATGGCTCTACATATTTCACAACGCTGGATGCAAGGGCAGGATTTTGGTGTATTCCGATGTCGAAGGGCGCGCAAAAGAAAAGTGCCTTTTGTACTCATATGGGTTCTTACGAATTCTTACGTATGCCATTCGGTCTCAAAAATGCACCGTCTCACTATATGTTCTTAATAAATGAAGTACTAGACGGTATGCAAAATTTTGCCCTGGCCTATATAGATGACATATTGATATTTACGAAAGGGAATGTGGAGAATCATTTGAAACATATTAGACTAGTATTTGACAGATTAAGAAGGCATGACGTTAAATTAAAGCTTAGTAAGTGCCAGTTTTTAAAGACAGAAACAAAATATTTAGGCTATATAATAAATAGGGAAGGTATTAAACCAGACCAGGACAAGATAAAGGTTATTAAAGAATTACCTCCTCCAACTAATGTTAAGGAAGTGCGTGCGTTTATAGGTACGTGTGCGTATTATAGAAGGTTTGTACCAGCATTTTCAAGGATAGCAATACCTATTACGAATTTAACGGGAAAATACGCTAGATTTAAGTGGGATGATGAGTGTCAAAAAGCGTTCGAACTTTTAAAAGATAGCTTAACAGTGGTACCATTATTGACACATCCAGACTTGAATAAACAGCTAATACTATACACAGATGCTTCAGACAACGCAATAGGAGCATGTTTGGTTCAACCATATGAAGGAGAAGAATCTGGAATACCAGGGGTTAAAAATGAAAGACCAATCTATTTCTTGTCTCATAAACTCAGCAAGACTCAAAAGAAATGGCCGATTATTGAGAAAGAAGCATATGCTATACACTACGCTCTTCAAAAATTAAATTACTATTTACATAACGCCAATTTCATTATTAGAACTGACCACATGCCATTAAAGTCGATATTAGAAGCACCAATACAAAATAGGAAAATACAAACGTGGGCATTGAATTTACAGGGATACAATGCTAAGGTTGAATATGTTTCAGGGAAACATAATACATGCGCCGACCTTTTGTCTAGGATCCCATATACACAGTCGTCAGGGAACACGGAAGATGAAGCTGAACCAGAGATAGACGATCGAAACTGGCAAGTAAATATATTAGATTCTGCCATAATAAATAGGGAAGAATTTGAGAGTTTACCATCGGATCAAGAGTCTGAACCTAGAACAGAAGACCCACATTTAGAACAGTTTGATATGAAAACAGAACAAGAATTAGATCCAAAAATAGTACAGATAAAAAGAAAACTGAAAGAAACAGGGGAAAATAGTTTTAAAAGAAAGTTTGTAGAGTTACAAGAAGACAATCAATTATATTATATCAGTGAAAAAGGTGAAGGAGTAAGAAAATATATTCCGAAACATTTAGAACAAGAAGTCTTAAAGGCATATCACGATAATAATGGTCATTTTGGACGAGATAAGTTAGTGAAGGCTATTAGCAGTAAATATTACTGGCCGAATTTATTCAAAAGTGTATATGAATATGTTGAAGCGTGTGAAAAGTGTAGGTTAAGAAACATGAAGATAATCAACTGTCCTTTACAAGATACCGATATTCCTCAATTTCCAATGCAGAAAGTAAGTTTGGATATTTCAGGTCCTCATCCAAAAACATTATCGGGAAATGTATACCTACTACATATAGTTGATTCATATAGTCTCTGGCCAGAAGTTTATCCAATTCCAGACAAGAGTGCTGATTCAGTTATAAATATGCTTTTACAAGAATTTATACCAAGGTTTGGGTGTCCACAAATAATACTTACAGACAATGGGAAAGAATTTGTAAATAGAAAGTTTGAAAAATTGGTAAAAGATTTGAATATAAAACACATTAGGACTTCATATTACAGACCAACTTCTAATGCTAAAAATGAGAGACAACATAGAACACTATACAATATTCTAGCGAAAAATGTAGAAGAACACGATATGGATTGGGATCTTTATTTGGGGATAGCATTAGCGGCGATACGTACACACGAAAATGAAGGAACAGGTTTCTCACCATTTTACTTAGTACATGGGAGAGATCCAATATTGCCAATTGATAATTTATTAAAGCCTAGGAGAAAATATTTGGGGGAAGATTTTCAGGAAACAAGGTTGCAAGAGATGCACAAAGCACATGTTCGTTTAAGAAATAATATAATTAAGGCTAGAGAAAGACAGAAGAAATACGCAAATAAAAATGCACACTTACAAGAGTTCAACATAGGTGATAGGGTGTATTACAAAAAACATAGAAAAAACTCTAAGTTTGATGCTCATTGGGTCCCGGGATACTATATTTTAGACAAAAAGGGTCCAGTGTCATATACTATTAAGAATCAAATTTCAGGGCATGTTGCACGTTCACATGTAGAGCACTTAAGGCGGGATAATGAGGAAAGGGATGCAGAGAATAGTAATAATAATTACTGTTCCGAAGAAATATTGTCAGGTGGACAGATTGTCAGACAATCGGTATATCCAATACCTATAGAGAATGGGAAACAAGTGACAACAGCATCTACTACAGCTGAACAAGAAGAAACAGTACCAAAAACAGTCATGACGGAGGAAAATAACATGTATGACGATTATATTAGCGAAGAATCAGTCAAAGAAAAAATAGAACCTCCATTTATGAATACAAGACAGGCTGTAAAAAGAAAGTTAGGTAGTCAGAAAGAAAAAGAAATTAAGAGGCAAAGGAAACTTAGAGTGAGTTCTTCAAGTGGTGAAGATATGCCATTATTTGAAAATTTGTTGAGACGGCAAGACAGGAAAATTAGATTGTATTTAGAAAGGAAGAAATTAGCGGTTGCTAGTAATGGATATACAGATGGGGAAGAAGAAATGGATGAAAAGTCAGAAACTGATGAAGAAGCTGATATGAAAGAAGATAGCTCTCCTCGGGAGGATAGCGACATTGATGTAGATATTGCAATTATAGAAAAAAATTTGAAGTTATTAAGAAAATGGAGAAGAGATAGATAAATAGCCTGGTAGAATATTCTGCAGATGGCAGATAGAAGAAGAAGTTAGACACGATATTTGTGTGTTTACAAAGAAGATGGTTGGTAAATAACTTAAGCAAGAGTTGTTGGGAGGAATATATATAATATGGTAATAACTTGAGACTTATTGGTATATGTTTTGTGATCATGTTGGTTTTTAAATGAAGTGTGGAGTTTTTCTTAAACGGAAAACAATTATTGAGTAGTCATAAAATGGTCTTGCTTTTCCTTATATATGTTTAATTTGATTAATGTGTGGGGATAAATGTGATGTCAAAGAATGAGGGGGTTGATATGGTTTAGTTAATTGTTTGGACTTCAATGGTGTTTTATGAAATGTGAAGAATAAGTTAACTTAGCTGGTTATTTTTACAATGTTTTGGTTTTATTGAGTTACCCTGAGTGTGTTTAAAATGATTATTGGTTGGACGTTCAGTTAGAAGAAACAGATGACTTAAAGTAGTTGAGTCGTTTAACGTATATAACGTTTATAAATAGAAGTTGAGGGTGAAACATGATGGAGTTAAGGGGGAAGAAGTAGTGGTTAGTGAAGTGACTCAATATGTTGTAATGGAGGAGTATGTTGATATTAGGGGGTTCGCAATGTAAATGTTTGGGTTAAAAATAGGAGCTGGGTTGAACAGCGTTTAATGGGAAAATAAAGGGGGAATGCCAGCTTGAGTTTTGGCATTTAAATAAGTTGGAAGAAGAAGACTGTATGTAACAGTATACTAATAATTTGGAGTTTTTTTTTTTTTTGAAGGAATGGTAAACTTGAACTTGACGAGGTGAATGATACAAAAGCTGGTAGTTTTGGATTAACATATTTTTTTTTGATAATAACGATTATTATTGACGGAAACTGAAGATAAATTTTGAAACTTTATTTTTATAAAGTTTTGAGAATGTATGGGAAGAGAAAGGTGATTACTTCTTACTTTTTCCTTACTTTTTCTTATTTATTTTAGGTGCGCACCTACCAAATCTAACCTACCCAATCTAACTATTTTTTCTGTCTATCCTAGAATAGTGAGAGTGTGAGAATGTGAATAAGGGAGAAATAAAAGATAAAGGGAATATCTTCAGTTTTGTCAATCATAATTTAGATGGACACTTTAAATTTAAAAGCGGTTCGCTTATGGAGAATTTTATGGAGAGTTTTGTAGCGAGTTTTCTAGAGAACTTTATAACGAGTTTTGTAGCGAGTTTTCTAGAGAACTTTATAACGAGTTTTGTAGAGGGTTTCGGTATTATTGTCTCTGGTTAGCAATTGGCTATGATGAGATAGGAGAATGAGAATTGAGTTAGGAATTATATGGAATTGTTGTTAATTGTGGTATAGAGATGTATAGTTAAGTGCTTAAGAGTTGGGGTTGAGATTTTTTCAGGGAAAAATTCTCTTTGAAGAAGGGGAGGTATATGTAACAGTAAAGGGAGTAGCTTAGGAGTAAAGAGTTAAGGAATGCTGCGCATTCCTTGACTAGTGGGAAAACCATAGCTAGTGAACGTGTGTGCACGAATGAAGAAGTGTATCTAGGCTGGCACACACGTCACTTGGGGCCCAGCTAGCAAGGAGGTAGGAAAACATGTAAACATCCGAATTTGAGCATAACATCATGATGCTGTAGTTGAACGATTCGACAAATAAAGAATGATCTAAACAACGCGGAGTCTGGTGTGCTGTACGATCATCACGTGCCTTCTAACCTGTGTGTGTAACATCTCTACACTATAATACTATATCTAATCTCTCAGCCTCATTCTCACCTAAGAAGTTTCGCAAGGGTTTCGACATTTGCATTCGCATCTGATCTACACCCATCAACTCACGCAAACTTTCATACTCCTCATCAAATCCGGCCAAGGCCATCCATTTAAGAAGGTATGAGTTCAATCTCACACTGTATGCTGAAAACAATATACCAGGTTCTCGCTTCGAAGTTCTAAACTTCCGTCGGTACGAGTGCGCTGTGATTTCAAATCTCTTCAAGAGAGCCGCTTTCAATGCCGGGTAATCATTCTGCAAACCCGCTGCAAGCATGCGTACACTTCATAACCGGCACCTCGAAGTCCCTTGGAGAGTTTCAAACACTATTTCTGTTTGTCTAACCCCATTGCAATAGAAATAGCTTCCTGCTTCTCCAAGTACTGATCTATCCGTTCTTTCTCGGGTTCGAACGGCTGTAAAGGTCACTTCAAAGTCTGGTAGTCACGTCTACTGGCTGACTCTGAGACAGGAGGTACACCTCCTCCCACAGCTCCATCAGTTACCCCAGTAGCAGGCGCTTGTGCCTCAAGTAGCTTCATTCGATACTCATGGTCACGTCTCTCTCTGTCAGCTTCCAACTCAAGCCGTTTCATCTCGCTGTCAGCTACTATCTTCTTTTCCTCTAAAGCCACTTTACTAACTTCCAGTTCTCGTTCTGCTCTCCTACTCTCTGTTTCCTCTTGGCGAAAATTTCTTTCCACCTCTTGCACATAGGATTTCAATGCATCGCCCTCTAGACCTAACTTTCGCCCAGTTGCTTGAACTTTGGCTAAGTCTAACTCTTGGGTAGACATGTTGACTATGAGATGTGGTTACCTAAGTATGTGTGTGTCAAGCAATACAATTAATCACTAACCACTAGTATTAACTAAACACCACAACACAAATGTCCGTCAGACAGATATGAGATAGGTAGAAGTAGTAGAATCTTATGTAGACTGATAGTAGAGGATATAGACTAAGTCAGTATCCCTACTAGAGGTTCCTACAACACACAGAGATCTTGGGATGATTCCGGACGAGCCCCCACTCTATTCTGGAGTGTGACAAGATCGTCTTGGGTAGTGAGAGTTAACCACACCCGAGGTGTCTCTAGCACTCCCGTGTATTCTGACTCCAGGGGCTGGACAGGTAGATGCACTGTTTTCTCTGCTGTTGACCTCGTATTAGTTAAATATGTCTACAAGCCCCTCCAGATTCTAGACCCCCACTATCTACCTACTCCCTTGGGACAATGAACATTTAGGCATCGTCCGAGACCACACTCAATAATTGTACCAAGAGTAAGTCAACATACACAAAGTTTATTCTACCCTTGAGAATATAGAACTAAATTGAACACCCTGATAGAATAATCTATTTACACAAGTAGATGATAGAGTAGAGACAGAATCAGAGATCTGGCTCAATCATCATAAGGCTGAGAAGTAGATTGGATGCAGATGTCCCATCCAGTCAGTCCGCCACTCACCCGGATTCCTTCCAGTGAGATGACTAGAACCTTTGAGACCACTCCGTCCCCAGATCTTGGATCGACAACAAGATTTAACCAATTGACCACAATCACTTGCCGAACTGCAATTCAATCACTTCCTACTGAGTCACTGTTAAAGATACTACACAGTTCTCTGTAGACAGCCTGGCTGGGAAACACTCCTCCTGGAGTTGACCACAGTTACTCTTGACTTCAATGAATGGCTGTAGCTAATGACCAATCTAATGGTCCCTCTGTAGTAGCACGTACCCCTGGTTGTGTAATAGTATAGTTCTGCTGATAATTCACTAGAGTCCTATGGGGAAAAACACTTCCCAGTTCATAAACTCTATAATGACACCATTTGAATCAGACACCTATTTCACACTGGTTGTGGCAACAATGTTCAGTTGGACAATAATTAGTTGTCCGCTATACCTGATAACACTTTCAAATGTAACAATACGTAAGCTGGTGTAGGTCTCATCAGGACCTGCCACTAAAGCTGCCGTAGGTACCGCACAAGGCTATGTGTCAATCTTTGCTTCAAGTTTCCTACGTTTAGGTGGAACCACAAGAGACTTGGACTTGATGAGCTCCCAGAGCTGAGAGTACCCCAACTTGATACACTTCACTGGGTAAACCTAGCCACATCAATCCGTATACAGACTAATGTCTCTTTTACGTGAGCGTGATTACTCAGGTTGCTGAACTTCTCATTGCTGAAATAGAGCATCCTCAAACTCAGAAAAACGAAACAAACCATCACGTCCCACATGTGCAATTTCAGGGCACTGGAATCACTTGGTGATTGACATTCACTCAGGATGATTCACCCTTTCGCATGATGTGGTTTAGTCAGGAGTGGTAAGTAAGAGATTCTACCTTTCGCTATCGTACACGAAGTGGTTTCAGGCAAACAATAATGGTAGTAGGCTGGTTCCTCAACAGGCAACTCCTGAAAGGAAGAGCGATCGGTCAGAGTATTCTGGCCCAAACATTGGTCCTTATGCATCCTATCACTGACTACTCAACCTTCAGTCATGCTAATTAGTTATTCAATTAACTAGAGCATTATCTCTATTTTGAGAGTAGTAAAGCATGGGTTTCCGTCAATGTCAGATGGCCTCAGAAGAACAGCCCGTCAAACAGAGTAAGTAACCAGAATGACGAGTCTGATCGTACGTCTCACCTATCCCGATTCATCTACCAGTTGTCGCTAACGTCACTAGTTATAGTAATCAGTTATCCTAGTTCTACATCCGCCCTCCTCCATAGCCTCACCTGCGAGCTTGTCAGCGCGCTCATTTCCTTGTACTCCCGCATGCCCTGGCACGAAGATGAAACTAATCTTTGCCAGCCGAGACCGCTCCAGAGACAAATAAATTTGTTAATATGTTCAATTACTTTAGCTGTTAAGCTACTAATTCTTGTCTTGTATACAGAATGGCTGAATTTATTAAAAATTCATCAATAACATATATAAGTTTATGAGCTATTGCAAATTTATAACAAATGCGGAATTAATTTGCTCCTAATTTAATTCTATATGTTATGTAAATTTAATCCTGTTTGTCAAAAGCCATAGTTAAGATAACAATATTATTCTGAATATAAAAAAAAATACCCACATACAAAACTACACGCCAACAAAAATCACAACCACCCACGAAGAAATTGAGAAGGCGCAAGTTCTGAAAGTTGATAGTCGTTGTCATCTGCTTCGTCTCTCAAACGGATTCATAGTTTAATATTTGATGTATCGCCCTCTTTGAACGGAAAGGAAAGCAACAATAATGTACACAGTTAGCCAAGAAAATGACGTCAGTAAGTGGAGAATGGAAGAACCCTAGTGACATCATGAAGAAACATCTGCTGCAAATACATTCATCGTTCAACCTCACAAAGACAAAGAAGACTTCTGGTGTTGCTTTCAGCAGGCGGCACTCATTCACTCTCCAAACCTCCAACAGTCAGAACAGTCCAGCACCACAAAGCAGCCAATTTCCATCTTGTTCTTCTGGTACAGCTTGGCAGAAACGCAAGAACCCTTTTGGGTGTGAAGCACCAAACCTCAGCAAACGCCGGTCTGTCCTGGATCAGAATGTCACAACTAAACATTCCTCTTCTGCTGCTGCTACAGATAATTTGCTCGGTGCCACAGCTGTGTTTGATACATCTATTCCGGGCACTCGCCTAGACAAGGACGCAGACTCTTCTGATAAGGACACAGACACGTCTGCTCAAGCTAAACAAAATAAACTTATTCGTGCTCTCACTTTGCAGGAACAAAAGGATTACTTTAATATGTCACCAAAGAATGAGACAGCAGCATGCAGACTTTGTGTGGACAAAACTCCCACTGCCAGACAGCTTTCTGGTGTCTTGAAAGAGAAACCGGTGTCTTCCAACATCGAGATTGCCAACAGGAAGTCCGAGGAGGTTCAGGTGTTCCAAGTCCACGAGTTGACTGGAGCCTCAAGTCAAAGGTGCGAGTTCTTGTTCAAGGCAGCATTGACTACTTTAAGAAGTTTCCAGACATTGATGCGAAGAACGTGGATAGTTTTGTGCATCACACATTAGATCACGGCCAAGAGTGGGAGGAGCTGGATATTCTACAGCGAATCAAACGCTGCTGCATGCACTACAGTTATCCACACCTGCCCTGGCTTCCGATGTTTCCCAGACTGTCATCAGATTTCAAGTCGAGATCACAGTCTTTGTTTGCCAATAGCAAAGATGTTCTAGACGGCCTGCAGAGGGACTGGTCAAACCCGCTGACATTAGTGTATCAGCAGCTGCAGGCCGGTTTGTGTCCGTACTTTTACGTGTGTGCATATCAATTCACCGTCTTGTTTCGATGCTTGAGGTCACATGACAGTACATCCTGGTCTGCTTTGTTGTCGCTGTCCACCCGAGGCCTCCGAGAGATGCTGACCAAAGAAGGAATTGAGTTTAGAATGCCAAACATCAGAACCACAAAGTACAGGAACTCCAAGAAACAGGGAGAAACTGAGGTGGCCAGCAACAGTGACAATAGTCCAGCGACTGGAGCTCAGTCTTCTAATGCTGGGTTTGATGCCACAGACAGTGAGAGCTCCCAGAAGGAGAACAGCAACAGTGACAACAGTCCAGTGACTGGAGCTCAGTCTTCTAATGCTGGGTTTGATGCCACAGACAGTGAGAGCTCCCAGAAGGAGAACAGCAACAGCGCCCTGAGTGGAGGTCACACGAGCAGCAAGGATGAATGCAGTGATGACGATTATGACATTCATGATGATGCTGAAGCTTCCCAGTGGCTGGAGGACATGGGCCTGGACAGGAAAGACATCCCTTCGCTGGAGCCGTTTAAAGTCAAACTACAGCGTGAGGGATTCAGAAACATCGACAACAGACCCCAGTCGCTGGTTTACGTGGAAGGCGTAGTTGTTCACTCATTCTTCAACTTCCTGTTGAACTACTCGTGTATAGCCAGCAGTGGCCCTCGGCACGGCATCCCTCCTACCATCCTGTCGCCCGTTCCTTTTGTTGGCGGCAGATTGGTGCAGAATGTGGTCAAGCATACCACTCTCAACAGCCGACTGCCTACTGCACATGGTCAGCTAAGCAACTAAGCAGTTCAGAAACTAAAACCACACATGTATTTGAAATACCTGGCCCCATTCTTCCCATCATGCCCTCAACATTGCCGCAGTATTACACGGTAGCCCTGACTGCGATTTGTCCTCTCTCTCCTTCAACACCCACGCTCCCAGTGCTGCCTTCAACACACAAACTATCAACGACGTGGAGAAGGACAAACTGGCAAGTGGTCTCAGTAAATTGTTTGTTGATATTTCACAAGCGAATCCTGGCCTGTTACAGGAAGTGAGAAATCAGATTTTGGCTTCTCCTGTTTTTGAATAACGAAGACACAAACAATAGATTGCACGATTTATTGCCTGGCATATTTCGCTGCCTCTCGTCAGGTACATACTGCAGAAATCACACAACTTACGTGAATTAACTAGATAAATCCTTCAAGTTGAAATATACACATATTCACACAGTAATGTCACTTATCTACCACGGTAATTTTAAGCTGACTAACATGTCTTTCTGTTTGCACAATTCTGGCTTGCGTTGATTGATCATAATTGCTTCTGCAAATTTTAACAAGCGAGTATTTTGTGTGTTAAACAACACGTGAAAGGCAGTGTCTCTGTCAACCACATGGCCGCTTTCGATAATGTGCCTACCAATTGAAGACGCCGGGAGCTTCTGGTGTGACGGCCCCACGAGGCTAGCATCTCCTGTGTGTTGTATCTTGTTGACCCATTGAGGTATGTGTTCTGACACTCGTTTGTTAAGCTGTCTCTCTGTTCTACCAATGTAGAAGGCCTGGCATCTACATGTGAATTGGTAAATACAATTGTTTGTGGCGTACAGAGGAACAGGCTCTTTGACTGCTGGTGTATGAATCGGTACGGTTTTATATCTAATAACTGGAGTTGCAGCACATAATGTTCTGCCTACTGCTGTAGTAAGCCGGTCTTGTAGACGTTGCATTACGTCATCCCCTCGAAAGGTTAATTGGATAAACTGGTATGGCCATACGGGATATGCACATCACGAGGTCAGGGTATTCATGGATATGGTTGATTGTCGTAATTGTAGGCAGTTTCATCAACGGCATTATTGCTATCCCAGAGTTGCTGCCGACACAGTGCCAATCTTGTCATTGATAAATGAATTCAAGAACCATTTTATCACGCTGTGATACTCTCCGTCAAGGCTGCCATTTCCTACAGATCACTAGAAGAAAACTCAGGTTCAGTGCACAAACTCTGTAGAGACAGCGAAGATCTAAATGTTTTTACACTGAAATTCAAACATATTAGGACTATTTTTGAGACGTGAGTTCCAGCGAATGAAGAGGTGAGTCAAAGACATCTGTGCTGGGTAGAACACATTGAGGAATCCTGCTAAAAGTAACAGTAGAAAGTACTTCTTCTGGAATACACAGGGCAATGAAATAGCGGGAGACCTAAGACATCTATAGAGGAGACTTTGATATGAATAATGTGATGAGACCAAACAAGGAACTGCAGGAGATAGCAAAAGATAGAATGGTTTGGCATAAGTTTATTGAGTGCTGTGCTCCAGTATGAGGTAAAGGCTATAACAAGAGAATTATAGAAAAACTATTCACGTGAGAGCAGGTTTCCCCCATTATGTCAGGGCATAGCTATTGTGTCTTGCTTTTTTTTTATTTCCAACTGCCAGTTTATTTTTTTAACTTGGCAGGATTCTGTAAGCAAAAAATATTGTGCACATGCATGTCCTATATTTTGGCAATTATCCGAGAAAGCTAGACAACCGATTTACCACCCAGAGTGGTGGAATGGAGAGAAGGTGAAGTATGACAATGGGTACCTCAGAAAAATAATTCTCCTTATTTGGATTTGAACCTGAGCATATTGTCTTAACAGGCTGATGCTGTACTCGTGTACGGTGGCTCATAAACAGTCTGAGATATTGAATGATTTATTTATTGTGAGTGTTTGGTTTGTGTGGAGATATACGCATTTAATTTAAGCTAAAATGTTTGTCAGATGGTAGTTGAATAGTTCTCTTTAATGAACACGCACACAAACACACAAGTCGGTTCTCAAGTGTACTTCTGGGTAGAAAAAGAAGGAAATGATCTCATCTATACTCCTGGGTAGAAGAGGAAGGATATGATCTCATCTACATTTCTAGGTAGAAGAGGAAGGAACTGATCTACGCTCTTGGGCAGAAGAGGAAGGAAATTATCTACACTCCTGGGTAGCAGAGGAAGGAAATTATCTACACTCATGGGTAGCATAGGAAGGACCTTGCCTACACTCCTGGGTAGAAGAGGAAGGAAGATATCTTAACTCCTGGGAACAAGAGGAAGGACGCTATCTTCACTCCTGGGTAGAAGAGGAAGGACGCTATCTTCACTCCTGGGTAGAAGAGGAAGGACCTTACCTGCACTCCTGGGTAGAAGAGGAAGGAAGCTATCTATACTCCTGGGTAGAAGAGGAAGGAAGCTATCTTCACTCCTTGGTAGAAGAGGAAAGAGGCTATCTTCACTCCTGGGTAGATGAGGAAGGAAGCTATCTATACTCCTGGGTAGAAGAGGAAGGATGCTATCTTCACTCTTGGGTAGAAGAGAAAGGAAGCTATCTACATTCCTGGGTGGAAGAGGAAGGAAGCTATCTACACTCCTGGATAGAAAAGGAAGGAAGCTATCTACACTCCTGGGTAGGAGAGGAAGAACTTTATCTATAATCCTGGGTAGAAGAGAAAGGATGCTATCTACACCTCTGGGTAGAGGACAGACATGTTAGTCTTTCCTCTTGAGCCTAAGGCGGTGCATAGGGCAGAAGTCCTGTCTCTCCATGCCTGGCGGTTCGCTGCTACCTGTTGTAGATCTTAGATATTTACTTGGCCATTGAATGAGCCTTCTCTAATGATGGTTCTACGCAGGGTGTCTCTTGGTCTTCCCCGTTTTCTTTTCCCTACTGGTGACCATATGAGGGCTTGGTAGGGGAGTCTTGACTTGTCCATTCTGAGTACATGGCCGATGTAGTTCCAACGGCGTCTTCTTATGAAATTGGATACTGTATCTTGCTTAGTCTCTTGTCTTATTTGCGAATTGGTTCTGAAGTCTGTCCAGTGGATGTTTAGAAGTCTTCTAAGACATTTGTTCTCAAAATTGTCTAGTTTTTTTTTATCTAAAGCTAGCGTTGATTTCCAACTTTCACATCCATACGTTAACACTGGAATCACACAAGAGTTGAAGATTTTAAGTTTTGTGTGTTTGCTGAGTGTCTTTGACTTCCAGATGTTTGACAGTTTATTGAAGGCACTAGATGCCAGTGCGATTCTAGATGATATTTCTGAGTCCCCTGTAGATGTCATTTTGCTTCCTAGGTATGTAAAGCTGTTGACTTTTTCAAGAACGTAGCTGTTCAATTTGGTGTCATCTGAATCTGGACAGACATGATCTCACCCAAAAAAGGAAAGACATAATCTCATCTACACTCCTGGATAGAAGAGGAAGGACTTTACCTATACTCCTGGGTAGAAGAGGAAGGAATTTATACTCCTGGGTAGAAGAGGAAAGACTTTATCTATACTCCTGGATAGACGAGGAATGACTTTATCTAAACTCCTGGGTAGAAGAGGAAGGACTTTATCTATACTCCTCGGTAGAAGAGGAAGGACTTTATCTATACTCCTGGGTAGAAGAGGAAGGACTTTATCTATATTCATGGGTAGAAGAGGAAGGACTGTATCTATACTCCTGGGTAGAAGAGGAAGGACTTTATCTATACTCCTGGGTAGAAGAGGAAGGACTTTATCTATACTCCTGGGTAGAAGAGGACGGACATTATCTACACTCCTGGGTAGAGGATTTTATGTGATAATATGTCATGTTTTCAAATGTACTTTTTAAAATGTTCTTAAGTTGTACTTTAAAAAATTATCTTTGAAGTGGGAAGTTGCAAATAAAATGGAACAGTGACAGAAGAAGAAAAAAATTAAACAAGAATAATTTTTTTTTTTAAGTTTTTTTTTCCTGATTTGGTAATGTTTATTTCATACAAAGCAATGTATATTTTCAAGGTGTAATGTGTGTTTCTTTTGTTTGTGTATATTACAGAGCGTTGCCGTTTGTTAGTGTTAGGTGTCACATGTGTGAATAAAACAAATACATACATATATACAGATATACAGTTATGATAATATAACATTTATGGCATTGTGCATGTAAACACACATGCCTTGCATATGATTCATTTCCATTTACACAAGCGGAATGCATGTAACACCTGTCCATCTCTCTCTCTCTCTCTCTCTCTCTCTCTCTCTCTCTCTCTCTCTTTCTTTCTCTCTCTCTCTCTCTCTCTCTCTCTCTCACACACACACACACACATTTTATCTTTATCTATCTCCTGCTTTCTGGAGACAGCAGTATATTGAATGCCGTGAGCTTAGGCAATAAACTTAAAATTGTCATCACATTAAAATGTGGCTTCTTTGTAATTTCTGGGTCACTTAGCTACCGAGGTGAAGGTTCACATTGTTGGTGTTGTTGGTCTGATGTCAAATTACAGGATGACGCTCTAGTGTCCTGTACATGTCCATGACCCCTTTTGTTTGGGGGACAAGAATCAGGGATTTATAACTAGCACTTAGAGTCCATGGCCTGTCCCCAGGGAGGTAATTGGTTCAAAGCTGTGATAGTGACTGGGTTTCAGATACAATGGGAAGGACTTAAAATCTGACCACTACAAGAAAAGCTTAGGGTACTTAAAGGACTTATTTAATTTGTTTATACATGGTGGTGCATATTGTTTTTCCTCAAAAATATCATTACCATATAACACAACTTTAATACTTGAGATATCGCCTTGGTTTAAAGGCTGCTACACGCGCGCGCACACACACACAAACACACACTCGTACACATGCGCGTGCAAATACATACACCACACACGCACACGCACACGCACACACACACACCTGCATCCACACCCAGATGCATACATATGTTACTGCCAACGACACAGACACACATCCACAATATATTTCATATTGCACATTCAAATATAATAATGGGAAAATTAATAATAATGGTAGCAGCAGTAATAAACGTATTAATAATAATAATAATAATAATAATAATAATAATAATAATAATAATAATAATAATAATAATAATAATAATAATAATATTAACACCGTCCATAAACAGATTTACAGTTGAGGTATCCTTTGTTTAAAACAAGTTATTTGCTACTTCTGTAATATGTGCTGTCTTCAGGCAAAAACTCTTACGGGATTTGCGCTTGTGGGGCTGAGGTTAGAATGTTTGAGACTTTTTGTTGATAAAGTTGTTGGACAATTTCTTTGGTGATTGTTCTGTAATTGTATAATGCTTTGTTTCTTAATGTCCATATAAGATGTCTGTACTCTGCCAATAGAACAAGTAGCTTTGTGTGGATGTCTTGTATGGAGTAAGGAATGGAATTTATCATGATTGCTTTATAAACATCTGTTCTTTGTTTCGTTTGAGTGTTTAGGATGTTTTGAAGGAGATTTCTTGTTGGCATGATTGTGTTGCATTCGTATTAGATGTGCTCTTCTGATTCTTGGACGTTACGTCTACAAAGCTGACACTGTAGTATTTGTTTAGTTATTTTTGCTGTTCTCTCTGTTGTTGGGGTCATGCTGTAAACAAGCCTATATGTAATTTCCTTTGCTTTTGGGGTAATCTGCTTGTTGTAAATATTTTAGAGAAAGTTTCGGTATAACCTTTTATGAAATATCTATGTCCTCTTTTAATTCTGAGGTGTACTGGAGTTGCTTGTAGTTTAACTAAAAGCTTGTAGATTATATGTGTTTTCTTGTGTAGTAATTTTTCATGTCCTTTAATGGCTGAAATACATGTTTTGTAAAATGTTGGGAGAGTGCCAAAGTAATGTGAGGATGTATTCCTAATAGTTTTTAAATAAGATAGCCTAATTCCAATGTAATAGTGTGCTAAAGGGTGTTTTTCAGGGTGTTGTATGATTTCGCTTACGTGTTAGATTCTAAGTGCTTGTATTTTGGTTGTTATGTCTTGGAGGGCGATACCTCCATCTTTTTTGTCTTGCATGAGTGTAGTATGTTTGATACTGTAGATGGTGCTGCCAAATACAAGGCTTCTAATCTCTTTGTTTATGTTTGTGACAGTCTGACGAGAGACATCTAAGACTGTGCACAGATATAGTATTTTTGGAATTATATATGTATTAACAATGGCACTTCTACCAAATATGGCAGTTGTTTTGTATTTGTACCTCTGTAACATATCTGTTATTTTCTTCTCTAGATTTTGCCATGTGTCTTTGTGTGTCTGATTTGGTTGACATGTGAAGACTATTCCGAACACTTTTATAAGATTGTTTGATGTTAAGTCAAATGGAAAATCCTTATTTTTCCATTTGCCCAAGCCCATTATAGTAGATTTATGGGCGTTTAATTTTGCCCCACTCCCTTTGCCAAAAAAAACGAGAACGTTTCCAAAATGATCCCTACAGATTGTTCAGTTGTCGGAAAGAAAATGGTGTCGCCCGCATAAGCACGCAGCTTTTGTTCACCTTTCCCTGGTATGAACGTACCCCTGACATTGTCTTGCTGTCGTATCTTTTCTAGAAGTGGCTCTAGAGCGACAACGTACAGTAATGGGGACAAGGGACATCCCTGCCTCACTGACCTAGTCAACCTGAAAGAATTGGTCAGGGTATGGTTTAATAGAATCCGACTTTCCGGTTTCAAATGTAAAATTTTGACCCATGTCCGAAAATAATTTCCCACGTTGCAGTGTGAGAGAGTTTTGTGGAGGTATGAGTGAGATATTCTGTCGAATGCTTTTTCTTGATCTAAAGAGAGAATTGAGGACTGACAGTTTTTCAGATGTGTGTAGTTGATGATGTCCCTTATTAAGTGTGTGTGTTGCTGGATATTCCGGTGTTGTACACTACATTGCTGGTCTTCATGAATGAAAGAAGCCATTACTGGTTTCAATTTATTCGTCAAAGCCTTTCTTAAAATCTTGTAGTCTACATTTAAAAGCGAGATCGGTCTGTAACTCTTTAAAAGTGTCTTGTCTGTGTTCTCCTTCGGAATAAGAGTGACGTAAGACGTGATGAAACTGGATGGGAGTTCATGTTTGTGGAAAGATTAAGAGATTACTGCTAGTAAAAGGGGACCTAGAAGAGGAAAGAAAAACCGATAGAATTCAGCGGTAATACCATCAGGGCCAGGCGATTTGCCCTTCTGCATTCCGTCAACCGCTTGTGTTATATCTGTTAGTGTTAATTCAGTATCTAGTGTTAGTTTCTGTTCCTCTGTGAGTTGTTTTGTGAATTTCATAAAGTTTTCTTGTACGTGCGCCTGTGTGTTTTCCTATGTGTAAAGGTTCTTGTAATAATCTTCAAAGGCTAAGACTATTGGTTGTGGCTCGACTTGTATATTTCATTCCCTGTCAATTATCTGGCCTATCTGTCTGCTGCGCTTTATATTTTGTTCTATAGCTAAGTATTGTTTACTCGGTATCTCTTGTGTTATAGTTTGTAACTTTGTTCGCAGTAAAGCCCCCTGAAATCGATGATGTCTGTGGAGATCTAATTCTTCCTGTAATGTTATGATGTGTGGTGAATTTTTGTCTGTCTGTAGTAAGAGCTTAATTGCATTTTCCAATACTTTTTCTTGTTGTAGTTTTTGCTTGTGTATTACTGTTGCTAGTGTTTGTGTTCTCTCTCGTATAGTTTGTTTAAGTGTTTCCCAGAGTTCTCTCGCATTACCCTCTGGAATATCGCTTGTGTATGTGAGAATCAGTTTTGTTATGCAATCTACATAGTCCTGATTTTGTAAAAGTGTGCTGTTAAGTTTCCAGTGGGGAGATCTTCTAAGATGTGGTGTTGCTTGTACTGTGTTTATTGTTGCAACTACAGCCTTATGGTCTGTGAAGTTCAGTGTCTCCTGTAAATAGTTGACTTGTGTTATATGATGTGTTATGGGCGCATAAATTATATCTAATCGCGCTGCTCTATTATGCGCATTGTTTGTGTGTGCTGTATCTATTCCATGGGAATGAATCTGCCTGTATGCGTCTGTTAGCCCATGAATATCTAAAATTGTTTGCAATGTGTCTAATTGATGTTCCTCCTCCCCCGTTGTGTTTCTAATTTGCATTCTTACATCTCCGCCGAAAGTACGCAATTAAAATCACCCCCTAAAATGATGTTGTGACCCCGATATGAGCGTAATAATAAATTTTCCAGTGTTTGGTAGAAGAGCGGCTGATTTCTGTAGCCAGGCGGTGCGTGTATGTTGACAATTGTGTATTTATTTATGTTATTTCCCTCCTGTACTATAGCTATCCTACCCTGGCAGTCCCCGTCCTTCTCTATAATCTGCCATCTGTCCGATGTCTGTATTATTGCTGTACCCAATCCGATATGTTGAGTACTAAGACTAAAACATGAGTGTCTTAGACCTAAGCATGTTGTGATATATGATGCGTGTTCGTCGGTGTTAACGTTAGTTTCCTGTATGAGTATAAAATCAGGTTTATATTTGTGTATGAGTGGTATAAGATGATTAATTTTGGATCTTATACCTCGAATGTTAATACTCATTATTTTTAATTTCCGCTGCCATTTTTGTTGTAATATAAGACATGGTTGAGCATAATTATGTTTCTTGTTTCAAACTGTCTGTATTCATGTTATCATTTCTGGAGATAGTCAGTAGATTCCTTCGCCGGGCTTGAAAACTCTAAGTCAATAACGAAGCGTGGAGAAGAATCTGACAGGTTTCTTTGTCGTCTTGGTATTTTAATATTATCACTGTCTATTCCGGTCATGGCGCTGGTCGTTATCTGTTCAGTATAATTACCTACACATTTCTTATTGTTTGACCTGTGCGCTTAAGGCGGTGTAGGATAGTCGTGGTTGTTGAGGGGCGTCAGCGTGGTAACAGGTGTTTGGCAGGCTGGAGGTGTCGAGCTCTCACCGTCAGACGGCTCTTGGTTGATCGTCCCCTTTTCCTACTGACCAGCTGGAAACCGTCTTCATCCTCCTTACTATGTTGATCTGTCTGGGAGTTCGAAGTGGCTTCTTGTGCCAGTCTAGGTCCCTTCTTGATTTGTACTTTGGTCTGACATTTATTACTCCAGTGGGAGTCCTCCCCACAGACTGTACACGTCGTACGGAGCCCCGGAACTGTGATGAAGAGACGGTGTAGCTTGTCTTCTACCCCGTCCAACTCCATGTTCACGTAATGTGGCAGAGGTTCTTTCGGGTTGCACAGAAGTAACCACTTGTCCGTGCTGTTTTTAAGTTTATGCACTTCCGCATTTATATCTCCCGAAATATCCGTGGCTATTTGCTTCACTGTCTCAATCTTTGCGGTTGTAGGCATCCAGTGTATTACATCCTTGGTCTTTTCCTTCTCTATGTTTTCAATTACAATAATTACTTTAGGATCCTGCAGTTCATGCTTCGTCCCGTGAAGCCGTTCATAATGAGCCGCTTTGCTTCCGGTGTCAGCGTAGCGTACCATCTTTTAGGGTCCTCAAAACGATAGATGGATTTTATCCCTTCCCTACCGATCCCGCAAGGCCCCCTCAAGACGCTCGCCATCAGCGAGTAGTTGAACCGGAATACATGAGGTCCTGATATTGAAAACACAAGTGTGTTTGCTTGGTGGAACGCTCCTCCCTCGAAACCTTCACTCGTGTTGACTTTGACACATTTTACAATTTAGTTTTCCATCTTATATAATCCGTGACAGAGGAAATCTTTAAAACAGATTTATACGTGGTGAAAACAATCGAAAACACTTCCACAAAGTTGAAATCACTGATATGTTTGAATTATAAGGATAATATTTGTTCTGTTACACAGCAGAGGAACGAACATAAGAAAGTTCAGGCTCGAAGCAGGAGCCTGAGCCAACCTCGCCGGAAGCATACAGGATTTTTTTTTTTTTTTTAAACTTTTATTGAGTTGCAAAGTGTATTGTTTGTGTTTTTACAGAGCGTTGCATGTGGACGTGTAGGTGACATATGCGCAAAAAATACAAATATTTTATACATTTTAACATTTCTACATTGAATTTGTTGTAGGGTAAAACCTTACAAAAACAACAGCATGATGATAGTGCACCGATATTATTTCCCCTGCCGCCCCCCTCTCCTGTCGGCTCTAAAGCTCCCATACTATCACCACCACTCGGTAATGATGAAACTGGCAGTATAAAATGTCTGAACGGATCGGAGATGGCGGCAGCAGAATCAACAAACAAACAACAGTATCGAGATGGTGGGAATGGGAGGTGTAAACAGTATCGGGGTTTACAAGGCAGAAAGGGTAGTGGTTGCATTTATAATGTTTGTGTTGTTACATGCGTTCTGTGTATTTAGTATTTGTGTAGGTGTGTTTACGGAGCGTTGCATGTGGGCGTGTATGTGACGTGTGCATATTTTATTCATTGGGCATATTTACATGTGAAGGAGAATAGATAGGGAGAAGGATAAACCTTTCCATTTATGTTTCCATCGTCCCACTCTCACCCATTTGGACATACCACTCTAGTTTCTTCATCACCACTCTCTGGTGATGATGGTAAAGGCAGGATAATTTTTGGAACCAAAGGGTGATTGTATCAGCAAAGGCAAACAAAACAAACCATGAGCAAGGGAAGGGGGGGGGGGTCACATGGGAGATGAGGTTATATATTAATAAAGGTAACTATAATAATAATGCAAATAAAACCAAGTACATCAATAATAATGATGACAAGCATTAACCTACTAAGGGTGATAACAGTACTGATAGTAACAGCAATGATAATAATAGTTATGATAATGATCCCCTTTCCAAAACTGTGATTGCATTTGCTAGATTGATTTTCCTAGGAATGGTGTTTACATAGCATAGCAGGTACATATAATTGCAACATGCAATGTTCAATAATAGTAGAAGTAAAAGGAGTTGGTTATCTTTTTCTCCTTGCTTATTTTTTTTTTTTTTTTTTTTTTTTTTGGTTTTATTTGTAAGGGTTCATTCATTTTTTCCTTTTTTTTTGGGGGGGGGGGGGGGGGTAAAAAGTAAACAAGCATCTGTATTAGCACAAATTTTTACAATCTCATTGGTTTGGTAAACATGTGTGGTTTTGTATTCATGGTCGGCGTTTGGTGCAGGAGAGCCTGGCGTATGATGACACTACATCTAGCTTAAGAATGGAGGTGGAGGCGGTCAGTGCAGCTTTCCGCTGGATATAAAACACGATACATACACACATTGTGATTGTAACTGACTCAGAAAGCATGCTGAGAAGGGTGAGAACAGGCAAGCTTCGTGCAGAGTGGCTTGCTTCGCTTCGGAGGTCACGGGTAGCAAGAATCACCTGGATCTTTTCTCCTGGGCATGCCGGTGTGCTGGGGAATGAACAGGTGGAAAGATTGGCTGGCTCGGCAGAACTTGGTGGAGTATTGATGCATGACAAGGCAGACGTGGTTGCGGCCTTGTGGGAGCACGTGTACACCTCGGAGGAGCAAATGGATCACCATGGTCTGGTAAGAATGAGACAGCGAGGTGTGACGAGAGGATCTGGCCGACGCTCGACGATCAGAGGAAAGGCGAGACGGACATATAATCAGATTGATACTGGAACTATTAGTGTTGGAACTCTTCGCTGGTTGCTGAGGATGGGGACGGAGCGCTTATGGGAATGTCCCGAATGCTGTGATGTCGGTTCCTAAATCAATCAATCAATCAATCAATCATTCATTATTCACTCACATATTCTTGTTTCTTTCTCGCACTCATGTGTACTAAATTTTAAAATCATAAAGAAGTGTCCTTGTGTTTACTCTGGCGATATCTGTGATATTTTGTGTTTACAAAATAGGAAATTTATCCATTAGCATATTCCATTCTTTGAACACATTTACATGTGAATGGGGGTTAACAAGGAAAAGGGGAATCTTTACATTTTTGTTTCATTTGCCACCCTCTCACAATTTGGTTCCACTCCATCAATGCCTATTGATGGAAGCATACAGGATTTTTTTTCAACTTTTATTTCATACAAAGCAATGTATATTTACAAGTTGTAGTGTGTGTTTCTTTTGTTTGTGTATATTACAGAGCGTTGCCGTTTGTTAGTGTTAAGTGTGACATTGTGAATAAAACATATACATACATATATACAGTTATGATAATATGACTTTTGTGGCATAGTGCATGTAGATACACATTCCTTGCATATGCTTCACTTCCACTTCCACAAGCGGAATGCATGAAACACCTGTCCATCTCTCCCTCTCCTCTCTCTCTCTCTCTCTCTCTCTCTCTCTCTCTCTCTCTCTCTCTCTCTCTCTCTCTCTCTCTCACACACACACACACACACACACACACACACACACAAAATCTCGTGTTTTCTGAAGACCGCAGTACATTTAAATGCCCCGCGCTTGGACAATAAACTTTAAACTATCATTTCCATTAAAATGTGACTTCTTTGTAATTTCTGGGTCACTTAGCTACTGAGGCGAAGGTCGTTGGTGTTGTTGCCTGATGACAAATTACAGGGTGACGCTCTAGTCCATGATACCTTTTGTTTGGGGAACAAGAATCAGGGATTTACTACTAGTAATTAGAGTCCATGGCCTGTCTCCAGGGAGATAATTTGTCCAAAGTTGTGATAGTGTCTGGGTTTCATATACAATGGGAAGGAATTAAAACCTGGCCACTAAAAGCCACCTTAGCTTACTGGGTACTTAAAGGGCTCACTCAATTTGTTTATACATGGTGGTGCATATTTTTCTTTTGAAACATATCATTACCATATAACATCATTTTAATACTTGAGATACCGACTTGGTTTAAAGGCTGCTACACGCACGCACGCGCGCGCACACACACTCATAGACACCCATCCACAATATATTTCATGTTGCACATTCAAATATAATAATGGGAAAATTAATAATAATAGTAGCAGTAATAATAATAGTATTTTTAATAAATAATAATATAATTGTAAGATTATTAACACCATCAATAAACACATTTATAGTTGTAGTATCCTTTGTTTAAAACAAGTTATTTGCTTCTTCTGTAATATTTGCTGTCTTCAGCCAAATCTTTTACGAGATTTGCGCTTGTGGGCTAAGATTATAATGTTTGCGACTTTTTGTTGATAAAGTTGTTGGACAATTTCTTTGTTGATTGTTCTGTAATTGTATAGTGCTTTGTTTCTTAATGACCATATAAGACTTCTGTACTCTGCCAATAGCACAAGTAGCTTTGTTTGGATGTCTTGTGTGGAGTAAGGAATGGAATTTATCATTATTGCTTTGTAAACATCTGTTCTTTGTTTGGTATGAGTGTTTAGGATGTTTTGTAGGAGATTTCTTGTTGGCATGATTGTGTTGCATTCGTAATAGATGTGCTCTTCTGATTCTTGGACGTTCCGTCTACAAAGCTGACACTGTAGTATTTGTTTAGTTATTTTTGCTGTTCTCTCTGTTGTTGGGGTCATGCTGTAAACAAGCCTATATGTAATTTCCTTTGCTGTTGGGGTAATCTGCTTGTTATGAATATTAGAGAAAATTTCGGTATAATCTTTTATGAAATATCTATGTCCTCTTTTAATTCTGAGATGTAAAGGAGTTGCTTGTAATTTAACTAAATGCCTGTAGATTGTATGTGTTTTCTTGTGTAGTAATTGTTCGTGTCCTTTAATGGCTGAAATACATGTTTTGTAGAACGTTGGGAGAGTGCCAAAGTAATATGAGGATGTATTCCTAATAGGTTTTAAGTAAGATAGCCTAATTCCAATGTAATAGTGTGCTAAAGGGTGTTTTTCTGGGTGTTGTAGGATTTCACCTACGTGTTTAATCCTAAGTGCTTGTATTTTGGTTGTTATGTCTTGGAGGGCGATACCTCCATCTTTTTTGTCTTGCATGAGTGTAGTATGTTTGATACTGTAGATGGTGCTGCCAAACACAAAGCGTCTAATCTCTTTGTTTATGTTTGTGACAGTCTGACGTGGAGGATCTAGGACTGTGCACAGATATAGTATTTTTGGAATTATATATGTATTAACAATGGTACTTCTACCAAATATGGTACTTGTTTTGTATTTGTACCTCTGTAACATATCTGTTATTTTCTTCTCTAGATTTTGCCAAGTGTCTTTGTGTGTCTGATTTGGTTGACATGGGAAGACTATTCCGTCGGTACACTTTTATAAGATTGTTTGATGTTAAGTCAAATGGAAAATCCGCCTTATTTTTCCATTTGCCTAATCCCATTATAGTAGATTTTTGGACGTTTAATTTTGCCCCACTCCCTATGCTGAAAAACGAGAACGTTTCCAAAATGATCCGTACAGATTTTTCAGTTGTCGGAAAGAAAATGGTATCGTCCGCATAAGCACGCAGCTTTTGTTCACCCTTCCCTGGTATGAACGGGCCCCTGACATTGTCGTCCTGTCGTATCTTTTCTAGAAGTGGCTCTAGAGCGACAACGTACAGTAATGGGGACAAGGGACATCCCTGTCTCACTGACCTAGTCAACCTGAAAGAATTGGTTAGGGTATGGTTTAATAGAATCCGACTTTCCGGTTTCATATATAAAATTTTGACCCATGTCCGAAAATAATTTCCCACGTTGCCTTGTGAGAGAGTTTTGTGGAGGTATGAGAGAGGTATTCTGTCGAATGCTTTTTCTTGATCTAAAGAGAGAATTGAGGACTGACAGTTTTTCAGATGTGTGTAGTTGATGATGTCCCTTATGAAGTGTGTGTGTTGCTGGATATTGCGGTGTTGCACACTACATTGCTGGTCTTCGTGAATGAGAGATGACATTACTGGTTTCAATTTATTCGTCAAAGCCTTTGTTAAAATCTTGTAGTCTACATTTAAAAGCGAGATCGGTCTGTAACTCTTTAAAAGTGTCTTTTCGGTGTTCTCCTTCGGAATAAGAGTGATGTAAGACGTGTTGAAACTGGATGGGAGTTCTTGTTTTTGGAAAGATTCAGAGAATACTGTTAGTAAAAGGGAAACTAGAAGAGGAAAGAAAAACTGATAGAATTCAGCGGTAATACCGTCAGGGCCAGGCGATTTGCCCTTCTGCATTCCATGAACCGCTTGTGCTATATCTGTTAGTGTTAATTCAGTATCTAGTGTTAGTTTCTGTTCCTCTGTGAGTTCTTTTGTGAATTTTATAAAGTGTTCTTGCACGTGCGCCTGTGTGTTTTCCTCTGTATAAAGGTTCTTGTAATAATCTTCAAAGGCTAAGGCTATTTGTTGTGGCTCGACTTGTATATTTCCTTCCCTGTCAATTATCTGGCCTATCTCTCTGCTGCGCTGTATGTTTTGTCCTAAAGATAGGTATTTTTTACTCGGTATCTCTTGTGTTATAGTTTGTAACTTTGTTCGCAGTAAAGCCCCCTGAAATCGATGATGTCTGTGGAGATCTAATTCTTCCTGTAATGCTACGATGTGTGGTGAATTTTTGTCTGTCTGCAGTAAGAGCTTAATTGCATTTTCCAATACTTTTTCTTGTTGTAGTTTTTGCTTATGTATTACTGCTGCTAGTGTTTGTGTTCTCTCTCGTATAGTTTTTTTAAGTGTTTCCCAGAGTTCTCTCGCATTACCCTCTGGAATATCGCTTGTGTATGTGAGGATCAGTTTTGTTATGCAATCTGCATAGTCCTGATTTTGTAAAAGTGTGCAGTTAAGTTTCCAGTGTTGAGATCTTCTAAAATGTGGTGTTGCTTGTACTGTGTTTATTGTTGCAACTACAGCCTTATGGTCTGTGAAGTTCAGTGTCTCCTGTAAATAGTTGACTTGTGTTATATGATGTGTTATGGGCGCATAAATTATATCTAATCGCGCTGCTCTATTATGCGCATTGTTTGTGTGTGTTGTATCTATTCCATGGGAATGCATCTGCCTGTATGCGTCTGTTAGCCCATGGATATCTAAAATTGTTTGCAATGTGTCTAATTGATGTTCCTCCTCCCCCGTTGTGTTTCTAATTTGCATTCTTATATCTCCATTTATAAGGTCGTGCGCCGAAAGTACGCAATTAAAATCACCCGCTAGAATGATGTTGTGACCCCGATATGAGCGTGATAATAAATTTTCCAGTGTTTGGTAGAAGAGCGGCTGATTTCTGTAGTCAGGTGGTGCGTGTATGTTGACAATTGTGTATTTATTTATGTTATTTCTCACCTGTACTATAGCTATCCAACCCTGGCAGTCCCTGTCCTTCTCTATAATCTGCAATCTGTCCGATGTCTGTATTATTGCTGTTCCCAATCCGATATGTTGAGTACTAAGACTAAAACATGAATGTCTTAGACCTAAGCATGTTGTGATATATGATGCGTATTCGTCGGTTTTAACGTTAGTTTCCTGAATGAGTATAAAATCAGGTTTATATTTGTGTATGAGTGGTATAAGATGATTAATTTTTGATCTCATACCTCGAATGTTAATACTCATTATTTTAATTTCCGTTGCCATTTTTGTTGTAAAATAAGAAAGGGTTGAGCATAATTATGTTTCTTGTTTCAAACTGTCTGTATTCATGTTATCATTTCTGGAGATGGTCAGTAGATTCCTTCGCCGGGCTTGAAATCTCTAAGTCAATACCGAGGCGTGGTGAAGAATCTGACAGGTTTCTTTGTCGTGGTGGTGTGTTAATGTTATCACTGTCTATTTCGGTCATGGCGCTGGTCGTTATCTGTTCAGTATAATTACTTACACATTTCTTTTTGTGTGACCTGTGCGCTTCAGGCGGTGTAGGGTAGTCGTGGTTGTTGAGGGGCGGCAGCGTGGTAACAGGTGTTTGGCAGGCTGGAGGTGTCGAGCTCTCGCCGTCAGACAGGCTCTTGGTTGAGCGTCCCCTTTTCCGACTGACCAGCTGGAAACCGTCTTCATCCTCCTTATCCTTACTATCTTGAACTATCTGGGAGTTCGAGGTGACTTTTTGTGCCAGTCTAGGTCCCTTCTGGGTTTATACTTTGGCCGAACATTTATTACTCCAGTGGGAGTCTTCCCCACAGACTGTACACACCGTACGGCGCCCCGGAACTGTGATGAAGAGACGGTGTAGCTTGTCTTCTAACCCGTCCAACTCCATGTCTACGTAATGTGGCAGAGGTTCTTTCGGGTTGCACAGAAGTAACCACTTGTCCGTGCTGTTTTTCAGCTTATGCACTTCCGCGTTTATATCTCCCGAAATATCCGTGGCTATTTGCTTCACTGTCTCAATCTTTGCGGTTGTAGGCATCCAGTGAATCATAGCCTTGGTCTTTTCCTTCTCTATGTTTTCAATTACAATAGTTACTTTAGGATTCTGCAGTTCATGCTTCATCCCGTGAAGCCGTTCACAATGAGCCTCCTTTGCTTCCGGTGTCAGCGTAGCGTACCATCTTTTAGGGTAGTTGAACCGGAATACATGAGGTCCTGATATTGAAAACACAAGTGTGTTTGCTTGGTGGAACGCTCCTCCCTCGAAACATTTACTTGTGTTGACTTTGACACGTTTTACAATTTGGTTTTCCATCTTATATAATCCGTGACAGAGGAAATCTTTAATACAGATTTATACGTGGTGAAAACAATCGAAAACACTTCCACAAAATTGAAATCACTGATATGTTTGAATAATAAGAATTTTTTTTTTTTTTTTCTGTTACACAGCAGAGGAATGAAGACGAGTCACAATGAGGCTTGACGCCAGTCGATTTTTTTTTTTTTTTTTTTGGGTTTGGCGGTCATCCCAGACTAGCTGGTTCCCCGCCTCCCCTGTTTTTGGCGTGGACCCTTAGTCCCACTGTGAGCTATTGCCCACAGTGGTCCACCGGGCCCACATTTAAAGTGATGCTTATGTGAGGTTTTTTTCTTCTTTTTGGATCACCCGGCCCCCGACCAGACCAGGCGCACTACTGAGGGAGGCAGCAAATGCGTCTGATCTTAGCCAACCGATAAATAGAAAACACTGAACGGCACAGTCGATGGCGAAAGATTGATACGTTGTGAAGAGAAACCAGAGTATCAACGTTACGGCGTCCATTGGGGGACAGTCGTTTACATCGTGCAAGGAGCTTGCAGTGTTGAAATATTGTATATATTGCATTACAAAGTACAATTTATTATTTTTAGCAGTCATCATTTTATAACTTTAGGATATCAAATTTTTGTGTTAAATGTGAATAGATGGTGTCTTTATTTTAAACATGTATCAATTAATGTAACTAATTGCTTCTTTAGAGAAACGTTGGCGAGTTATGTCCCTTGCGAACAATAAAATGAATACTGTATTTTGTTCCTGTGAAAAAGAGATATTTGTTTCCCCTTAAATTTCGCTTACCAAGTGCACAGGCCGCCGAGAGCGCGATAGCGAATGGTTAGCCCGTAGATCATGTAATTGAGTCCCCACTATTGCTCCCGGGCTGACTCAGCCGAAGCTAAGCACCATGAAATGTTCTGGAAAGTAAAGGCGAAGTGTGCGCTATTGATTTCATCACCCATTGAGCAATTGTTTTACAAAAATGTGATGTTTTCTTTCACCATATACTCAGTGCCTAAAGAAATGGAAAAGCAGGGTACTTCACTTGTTACCTTTACAACTGCTACTACTACAGTTACCACTATGGCTACTACAGCAACTACTGTCTACTACAGTCTGCAAATATTTAAAATTGTGTGTTCGTGCATGTCTATATGTAAATTGTGGTATATGCCCAACACAATTTTGGAAAAATCAAAATCACTTTGAGAAAAGAAATCCTTGACAACCCATGTAACGATTGTCAGATGTCAAGCTCTGTGCTTGTTCTAACACAGTTTACTTGCATGTGTTTGCTGGTGTTGTGCCATAGGCCCTTATTGTTGTTTATCCCTGTATGGCTATGGCCAGTTTATGTCTGACTTCTTGTGAACAGTCCCCATGGTTGTTGATTGTGAAGCCAAGATGTTCACAGTTTGTGATGTTTTCAATTTCTCCGTGGGTGGTTGTGATTTTTGTTGGCGTGTGGTTTTGTGTGTGGGTATTTTTTTTATATTCAGAAAAATATTGTTATCTTAATTATGGCTTTTGACAAACAGGATTAAATTTACATACCATATAAAATTAAATTAGGAGCAAATTAATTCCGCATTTGTTATAAATTTGCAATGGCTCATAAACTTATAAATGTTATTGATGAATTTTTAATAAATTCAGCCATTCTGTATACAAGACAAGAATTAGTAGCTTAACAGCTAAAGTAATTGAACATATTAACAAATTTATTTGTCTCTGGAGCGGTCTCGGCTGGCAAAGATTAGTTTCATCTTCGTGCCAGGGCATGCGAGAGTACAAGGAAATGAACGGGATGACAAGCTCGCAGGTGAGGCTATGGTGGAGGGCGGACGCGCCATGGACCAGGCTGACATTCTGAATGCTCTACGAAAAGTAAGACTTTTGCGTGAACCAAGTGATGACTGTGAATATACAACCATGGCCAGACTGTGAGAACAGCAAATTAAAAGAGGGGTGGCCAAACAAGAACACTACGCAGGTAGCCAAAGAAGATTGATAAACCAACACAGAACTGGTGTCGTTAGCCGCTACACGCTGCGGGATTTCCTGAGGAGGGGATCCGAGCACTTATGGACTGAATGGTTCGATGTGCAATGAGGATGATTTGTCGAATAAATACTAACTAATTAACTAACAAATTTATTACTTATGTGTATACATACATATGGTACTGATCAGTTAGTAATAAAGTTTTCATTTATGTAAGAAAGTAATCAAGTAATAATAAATGCAGTAGCAGTGAATATTATAATTTAGTTATTAATATTTTGTGCATGATAACTTGAAAACTTAGTGACAGCTGGCAAACTTGATGTAATCCAAGCCTCTGGTGATCATGTGAGTTTGCGAACCGTCATTGTCTGTCAGCATGGCACATGTTTCAAAACATTACCCCCTAACAGCATGGCACACGATGATGTTGGCAGAAGTGCTTCAATACATAATGTCATGCTTGAATGATAAAATAATTATTTACAAATACAGGTTGCCCCAGGTTTGACACAGAATTCTACATGGTCGACAGAATAAAAGTGATCGCTCTTACACTTCTAGTGCACTGATGGCGAGGCAGGGCATTCAATCCCTACACTAGCATTTATGAGTATGAGTGCTGGTCATTCAGAAAGCAGTGGCTAACTACTGAATGTAAACTTGCCAGGAAGTCACAAACAGCCGAAAATGCTGGGGTTGGCTGCGACATCCTGTAAAGGATATGCAACTAACTTTTCTTGTAAATTAAAAGTGAAAACATGTCCCGAAGCAGGAACCCGCTGTGAGTCTGTGATGTGATAGAACCATCACACGATGTAGGTCTGTGATGTGATAGAACCATCACATGATGTAGGTCTGTGTTGTGATAGAACCATCACATGATGTAGGTCTGTGATGTGATGCGTTACTCACGAGAATATACGAGGTTACGGCGAAAGCCGTAAACTTTTTCGCCAGAGAGACTGGCAGTCACATCAATACATTTGTAATTTCTAACTTTCTCAATCTGGATATTTTTCCTAGATACTTTCCAACGAAATCTAGATATTTATGGATGTTATTTGGGCCGTTTCTAGATATTTTTGGTCAAAAAAAGTGGCAACCCTGCTTGTCACTATGCAAGCTGTCATGGCGGACGGCGGGTTTCTCTGAGAGTTTCAGTTTACTGTCAAGCAACAATCCGTATGGTGTTCGTGTTTGTTATCTCCCTAAAACCCTGATGTTATTACTTGACCTTCTTATGTATCAGAATGCTGTTGTTAAATAAAATATCTCGTGGTATGAAGATATAAATATAAAATCATAAATGTCTGTGAGAAATGTTCAAATCAAATACTGAAATAGTTTGTAAATTAAATAATTTTCACAGGTCTTTTAACTTTTAAGTTCTATTAAAAAATTTCCGTTTATTAATTATGTTTTAAATTATAATATTACAACTCATAATGAAGAGATGAAAGAAGCAGTGTAGAAGTCAAAGGACACAGTAGACATGTCATAGCATGAACCATCAGATTTTTAAATTTGAGTATTTTCTAATGGGACCACCACCAAAAGATAGGCCTTGAGAACCCGAATCTAACGGTACCAAGATAATGCATGTATGTCAATTTGAAGCGAAGATATGCAACTTTGAGTGTCGAGATCATTAACGCAGAAATTGACACAAAAGATCTCCTCTGCACATCTTTTTTGTATGTCCGAACCAAGGTCATAGCAGAAGTTATCAAAACTAGAGTAGTTTGTTTATTTTTAAACTAACATCCTAGCAACCATACACGAACATCCTAGCAACCATACACGAACATCCTAGCAACCACACATCATTGCGATCGATGTAGCGAAGCCTAATTGCTCATGTCATCTATTTTTACATATGATGCAATGTTATCTAATTAGCATATAAAAATGGCCGCTAATTAGTGGTTATATTAATTAATTACAATGAGCATTCTTTATATTAGCTTTAAAACCTGGCAAGTTGTATCTTGTATTCTGCGGAATTGTGCAATGCACGATATGTGTTATATCCTGTTTAGATAGTATGCAATGTTACCTAATTAGCATATAAAAATGGCCGCTAATTAGTGGTTATATTAATTAATTACCACGAGCATTCTTTATATTAGCTTTAAACCCTGGCAAGTTGTATCTTGTATTCTGCGGAATTGTGCAACGCACGATATGCGTTATATCCTGTTTAGATAGTATGCAATGTTACCTAATTAGCATATAAAAATGGCCGCTAATTAGTAGTTATATTAATTAATTACCACAAGCATTCTTTATATTAGCTTTAAACGCTGGCAAGTTGTATCTTGTATTCTGCGGAATTGTGCAATGCACGATATGTGTTATATCCTGTTTAGATAGTATGCAATGTTACCTAATTAGCATATAAAAATGGCTGCTAATTAGTGGTTATATTAATTAATTAACACGAGCTTTCTTTATATTAGCTTTAAACGCTGGCAAGTTGTATCTTGTATTCTGCGGAATTGTGCTACGCACACAATGGGTTACATCCTGTTTAGATAATGTGCAACGTTATCTAATTAGCATATAAAAATGGCCGCCATTAACTATTATATTAATTAATTTCTGTGTTTACGATCACGACACTCAAAGTTGCATATCTTCGCTTCTAATTGACATACATGCATCATCTTGGTACCATTAGATTCGGTTTCACAAGGCCTATCTTTTGGTGGTGGTCCCATTAGTAAATACTCAAATTTAAAAATCTGATGGTTGGTGCTATCACTATTAGATTTTTAACAAATAAAAATTTTTTTTTGCTGATTGGCCGTAGACCCCTAGGTAGACCCCTAGGTAGACCAAGAAGGCAGTGGAGAGATAATATATATATACAGACCTACAAGCACTTGGAATCAACGACTGGCAAGAGGAAGTCAACCAGAGAGACGAATGGAGACGGATTGTATCTGCAGCAAAGAACCTAAATGGCTCGGAACGCTGAAGAAGAAGAAGAGAAGAAGAAGATTGGCCACGATATGAAAAAGATTTGCAGAAAGAAATACAGAAAGACAGCATGATCGACCACAGTTGTACTCACCGTTTCTTCCCGCACCTCTTGTATTCACTGTGTACTGTGTACCCTTTTGTGCCAGCTCTATTGAAATTTTAATCACGTCCGCAAAAATAATTTTTTTCTACAAGAAATAACGCATATATTTAAATGAAACTTTCCACATATATGTATCTTTGGATGCACAATTATAAAATCCAGTTAAAATTAAAGTATATCTATTATTTGCACTAAAAACATTTTATTTTTGCGTCCCGACAATGTGGATTTCCAATTGCAAAGAGAAATTTTAATCACGTCCGCAAAAATAATTCATTAATTGTTTTCTACCAGAAATTACCCATATATTTAAATGAAACTTTCCAAATATATATATCTTTGGATGCACAATTATAAAATCTAGTTAAAATTAAAGTATATCTATTATTTGCACTAAAAACATTTTTTTTTTGCGTCCCGACAATGTGGATTTTACATTATTTATACCTCAGTGAAAGATCCCTAGATACTTTATACCTCAGTGAAAGATGCCTTTATGACTATTAATTATTATATTATTATTAATAATTGTAACCACATATTCTCTTTAACTTGTAGTTCACATTGCATGTTTTAAAATTAAGTGACAAGCATGCCAACATCCGACATTTTGGATTTCCAATCGCAAAGAATTTAATAATGTCCACAAAAATATTTTATTTCTACCAGAAGTAATGCATAGATTTCGATGAAACTTTCTAAATATATGTATCTTTGGATGCACAATTCGAAAATGCACCTAAAATTAAAATATATCTATTACTTGTACTAAAACAATTATAATTATTTATGGTATGCAAAATAGTGGAATTATGTCAAAGACAAATTCAAATCTAACCACCGGCTATGTGCACAATGATTAGACTGACCATTTTACTGGAAGCTGAGATGGCAATCGTTATTGCCACGAGTTATTTATATATATCTAATCAGATACACAAAGGGTATGGTAATAGTCCATGATGCGGCGACACGACGAAACCCTTCTGCGCAAGCGCGGAAAATGGCTTCCGGTTAAAGTATGCTTACGATCGTGGTTAGGCGTCGCTACTAATACTATAGTCAGGGATTCGAACCTGCAACCTCCACGCAACACCAGAACCTCCCTGAAGAAACACGTGCACTTCCACTCTGCCAACTAGACATTATGAGTGCTCATCAGTACTTATGAATATATGTATCATGCTATTTCAAGACCTCATGGATTTCCCAGCGATTTATACGTCTGTGTATTACATAACTATCTCAGACAGAACGAGTTAAAATAACAACTAGGATGATGCATCTAAATAACTAGGTGTTGTAATGAAATGTCTGAGTGTCTACCTCCGTGCTGGTCACGGTCTTCTTTCAGGAGTCTTCTTTCAGGAACTGTGTTATATTATGTCAGGTTAGGTTACGTCATGCAATGTTAGGTTATGTCAAGCCATGCTGTTAGGTTATGCCATGTTGTGTTTGGTTATGTTATATCATGCTGTGTTAGGTTATGCATGTTATGTTACGTCAAATGACATTACTGCACATTGGGCATTCCCTTGCATGCTCAGAACTCCATTGCAGCAGCCATCCCATAGTATTTCTGCTTAGTTTCCTTATGAAGCTTGTTGTGGTATCTCCTCTCTTTCTCACAAAGGCCATGTTTATGTGTTTGACTAGGCTTCACTCCTAGTTCGTACAGCTGGGCTAGTGTTGGTGTCTCATCAGAATCCACAAACTGAGTCCATATTATATAGAGTATATCAGCCATGTTCATGCTTCTTCCCATTTCATTCATTCATTCAGTAGCATGTTCTTTGCAGAACCTCGCTCCCATAATAACCCTCCGGAAAACCTCTAGATCATAAGCAAGATGTCCCGTGTCTGATACACCCATCTGGAGATCATCCACCACATCCTGCACTCATCTTCTCTTTGGCTTTCCTCTTCCTCTCTTCCCAGACATATACCCCTCCATTAGTGTTGTCTCCAAACTTTAATGGTTGGTAAGGTTTCTTGGCAAGTTTTGCAGAAGGTAGTTTGCCATTGCTTGCCTTCTGAGCAGTGACTGTACTAGTCGGTCGCCATAGCCATTGTCTCTACTAATGAGATAATCTGCCTATCGCCACAGAGTGCAGACCATAACCAACAACAGTCTATCGGCTGCTCTCACACTCCATCCACTACCTGCTTCCATGGCTTCACGTAACCCTAATATGGGGGGGGGGGGGGTTTTTTTTTTGGCTAAATGGGTACTCCACCTTGCCCAAGGGTTTCCGTAGACTAATGGAGGAAAGGAGGTGTCTTACATCTCCTTTGACAGGGGATACCCCTATCCTGCTAACCATAACCCCATTTGCATTAGTGAATTATTTGCCTGGTGGTCTGCGCCTTCATTCCCTGTTACTCCGGCATGTTCCGGTGAGTGATGTGAAGTTATCAAAGGTGTTGATTTTGCGTAAGTGTGATTTTGGATAATGTCCAAGTTTGACATTGGTAGCATAAGATTGGTGTGAATATGCTATTTATTATGTCGTTTTGCATACATGGGTATATTTGGATGTTTCAGTATGTTGATATACGCTGTAAATTGTATTCGTCTTTCACTTATGATTTTGATCTAGTAATATTTAGATGATTATTCAATTTCACGGCACTTTAGCAAAGGGTTACGGACAAAGTTCAACATCCCGCATAACACATTCAGAACACAGCTGCAGATGATTTGGCAGCTGACCGCATTGTGTTGTTGTTGATTTTACAAAATGGTATGGGTGGCAGTCGTTCAGAAAGGAATGGCAAATTACTGAACGTAAACTTGCCAAGAGATCAAAAACAGCAAAAATAAATTTCGCTAGGGGTGACTGCAACGTCCGCTAAAAGGATATGCAACTAACTTTTAAGTCAATTTCATGCTGGCTGTCTTTGTTTTTCAGGAAATTTCCTGGTACAGATTTGTTGCTTTGTCAACCTGGATATCCAGGCTAATAAAAAGAAAACCCCATCTCCAAGGAGATACGAATAATTCATGAGACAGAACAATACATAACTTAAGGCCTTGTCCGTGTAAGATTGGAAGCACTAGACTCGAGTTTCGCTCCTATTTGAGCTCAAACGAGAGCGAAACTCAAGTCTAGTTCTTCCAGTCTGACGTAGACAAGGCCCAAGGTTCGTACCGAAATAAATCAGCATTGCCAGTAGTGGGTTGTGCTCAATCTTTAAATCTCAAATCCCGAAACAACCAAATAAATTAATACATGACATATTGCTTTTTATTGTGTGTTGCAGATGATGGCGATCGTTCCGGCCTTAATGGTTTTATATAGCACTGATGCAGTTGAAATTCGTTACTCTGATGGATCCAGCCTTGAACTTTCACCTTGCGGCTCCTCGATGAACCATGTTGAACCACCCAACACAAGAGGATATTCCAGATGTAGTAAGTTGAGTCGATAGTTAAGGGTTCAACACCAGTTCTCGTTATTCGCTATGGGAGAGAAAGACTAACCATCTTTTTTTCTGTGCACTACGGCCTGTAAAAATGTAATTGTCATAATACTTCCCATACAAAAATGTGATTATCATAATACTTCCCATACAAAAATGTGATTATCATAATACTTCCCATACAAAAATGTAATGGTCATAATACTTCACATACAAAAATGTGATTGTCATAATACTTCCCATACAAAAATGTAATGGTCATAATACTTCACATACAAAAATGTGATTATCATAATACTTCCCATACAAAAATGTAATGGTCATAATACTTCACATACAACAGCCTGAGCTTGCTACAGGACTGGCTAGTGTTTGGTTAGATACAATAGTTCTTCTGTAAGGCAAAGATTCTCCGATGTTAGGTGCCTGTAGGTAAGCAATGAATACTGACATTGTAACCTACCACTGCAAGCTGAGAAACACCTAATGGCGGTGGAAATGTTTTTGAGACAAATGCAAAGAACACCATGGATGGACAGAAAATCAAATCTTCTTCTTCTTAGTGTTCATCCAGAGTGTTTTTTCAGATGTGATTGCGGTGGTTGTTATGCACCCTTTGGCCGAAACCCTTGGGCCAACTCATCCGACTTTTTTGCGTGCATTTTTGACCAGGTTAGCATTCCTGGGAGACTCTCACTTTTGTGGTACCGTCCACATCCCAGCTGGTCAAGTTTGAACGGTCGAAGACTTCACTGTCATCCCTCAAGTGAAGGCACGGACAGTCCATGGAATTTTCCGCCATCCTGGGTGGCTTCCATAGTTGCAGAGCAGACACATAGCGCTCTGGTGCTGGGCTGGCCGAGGGAATCGTCACGTCCTGCTCATGGCTGCTTTAATTCCTCACTTCAATATATTGGGCCTTTCGTTCACCACAGGCCGTTCCCACACAAACCAGACCTGTCTGCAGACGGTATCCACTCAGCGAGTTTTCGATTCGGACATGTGCTTGTCGTTGTGCCCTGGGACAATATAGTCAGAGCTATTCTGGGCACGACGGCCATTCTGAAAACTAGCTAGTCAGAGCTGTTCCGGACACAAGGGGCATTCGGAAAACTAGGTAGTCAGAGCTGTTCCTAGCATGAGGGACAATCGGAAACTAGCTAGTTAGAGCTGTTCCGAACATTAAGGACATTCGGAAGACTAGTTAGTCAGAGCTTTTCCGACCACGGAAGACATGAGACCCAAATTGTCTCATACGTAATTGCGTAGTGCCAGTTTTTATTTTGCCACCCGTAGGCCGGCACTTCCGACTTCAGCGGGCATTTTTTAATGAGGTTAGCCTTCCTCGGGTTTCAAGGCACGTTAGACTCTTATTGTTGTGGTGTCGCCCACATCTCAGCTGGTCAAGGTAGAACGGTCAAAGTCATCACGATCAACCCTCAAGGGAAGGCAGGGGCAGACCATGGGCATTCCCCGCTATCCAAGGAGGCTTTCATAATTGCAGAGCCGGCACATATTGCTCTGAAACTGGGCTCACCCGAGGAATTGCACGACCTGCTCATGGCTGCTTTAGTTCCTCACTTCCATGTATTGGGCATCTCGCTTGCCACTGGTCGCTCAAGCACAAACCTGGAATGGTCAGTCTGCAGACGACATCCACTAGGTAAGCTTTCGATTCAGACTTCAGACCACGCAATGGATTCGCTAGCCAAGCGTTCCATATCGTGTTAATGAGAAGTTTTTCCACCTTTGACTACACTCTCTATGAGTATAGATACAGACATTTTCGTAACCATTACGTGCGACTGAGGCACTTTTTCTACCTTTAGTACTCGCTCATAAGGTAGGCTACATGTGCTGCCAGCTCAGCCTTACCTCCGTGCATCAGTGAGCGAGAAACGGCCAGGCCCTCTCATCCAGGGATCTCTCATATCCCCAGCTGAGAGCCTTCGAATAAGTATCTGAACTGAGCATGTAGCATGCTCAGCATCTCACCTCCATTTTTCGGTAGGTGGGTATCGGCCCGGCTCTCACATCCGAGGGTTTATGGCTTAGAGGCGTTCAGCCATATCCCTCGACTGGGAGCTTAGAGCAGTGGTTCTCAACCAGTGGTGAACCCCCCCCTCCCTCCAGGGGGAATTTTAGGGTTTGGGGGGGGTTAAGATTATTTCTAGATTGCGTTAATACAAGAATCGATTACTTGATATTGTTTTTCCCTTCATACTTTACGGTTCTGTACATATCACCTTTGTGAAATTCATTTTATAACATAAGTAGATCCGCAAATCACGTTTTATGTAGATGTCTAGACTTGTTTTAGTATGTGCTATTAAATTTAGCTTCAATTATTACGTACACTGTGTAGGGGCAGGGGAAAATTTTTAGGGAGGAAATACGAAAGGGGGGAATGACGTTCTAAAAATATGGTGGGGGGGGGGAATAATGATGTCCTAAAAATATGATGAGGGGGGGGGGGGGGGAATGACGTCCTAAAAATTTGGTGAAGGGGGGCACGGGCCAAAAAAGGTTGAGAACCACTGCCTTAGCCCCTATTCCAAGAGCTGTCCGACATGGAGTTGTGCTTCCATCGGCATAGCACTTGGGGTCACTGGGACACGCAACCCCCCCTCCCACTGCGACATGGAGAAAATTAAATGGTACAGTCCTTCCTTTTAATGAAAAACGGTGATTGATTGGAGAAATTGGATCTAGACTGTCAAGATTTTTTGGACGTGTCATGAGAAGAAATGGACTTACATATTTAGTGACAACTGGCAAGCTTGATGGGAAGAGAGCAAGAGGAATGCAAACAGATAATTATCTTGATGGTTTGGTTGCATGGCAGGGTCAGGACAAGAACATAAACCTGATTCCGAGACTGGTGACCATGTGAGAAAGCGAACGATGACCACCCACGCCTGTCAGCATGGCACATGATGATGATGATGATGATATTACCATGCATTTCATAAGAGGCAACTAACAGTGCATTTCAGAGAAAGCCACAAGGAGTCTGGATCACAGACTTACATTCTTTCACCTAGACAAATCTTCAGAAATGGCACCTGGAGTGTTAGAATTTTGTTACAGACTGGCACCTGGCCGCCTTGATGGATGATAGTTTGTAAAATGAAGTTATACCTCTCCATAACACACAGCCTGGGCTGAATTTAGAGACCGTGTGTTGCCCATGCATCATGATTCCTCTCTCAGCCTGCCTAGTTTACTCCAGAGGAAAGGTAACACCAATTTGTCTGGAACAAGACAATCTGAATTTCAAAAGATTCATTTCCTAGCACTAAAGTAAGGCATGTAGCCTCCCAATTGCTCTCCTCCGCTCGAAGCCTCATTCACAATGTGGAGGTGTTGGGTTTGGTGAGCATCGCCCAACGAATGACGCTAACTGAAATCAGGTATTGTCTACTGTCAAATGGTAGCTCAGTCGTATTTGACTAAGGCCTGACTTTTATTAAACATCTATTAATTGTTTAAATAACATAACACATCAGTCTTATTTCAGTCTCATATGATGTAGTCTTTGAGTCACATAACACACACAATTGTAGTCTTTGAGTCACATAACACACACAATTGTAGTCTTTGAGTCACATAACACACACAATTGTAGTCTTTGAGTCACATAACACACACAATTGTAGTCTTTGAGTCACATAACACACACAACCATGGTCTTTGAGTCACCTAACATACAGCCGTAGTCTTTGAGTCACATAACACATACAGCAGTAGTCTTTGAGTCGCATAACGCATGCAACCCTAGTCTTTGAGTCACATAACACATACAGACGTAGTCTTTGAGTCACATAATGTCACAGCATTTGTGTCAGTAATTTCATTCATGCCATCTTTTAATTTCATTTGTGCCGTCTTTTTTTTCAGGCCAGTCCAAGAAAGTCCAGAAACGTACGCGGTTTGTGACTAGTGAACTCAGACATAAAGTTCTACAGGCGCTCGACTTCAGAAACAGATTTGCTGAAAGATCCTACCTGTGTGATGACCTGCTTCCAAGAGATGAAATTGTAGTGAGTTCAGCGTGATTTTCATTTATCCAAATAATATACTTTCTGTCCTTTTGTCATTATGTGTCTGTCTCTCTCATACACAAGCTCTGTGGAGAAGGGGTTACGAATACAGTTCGTAATCTGCATGCCCCGTTTGAAACACAGCTGCGGGCGATTTGGCAGCAGACTACCTTGCATTGGGTATTTTATAAAATGGTATGGATGCCCGTCGTTCAGAAAGCAATGGAAAACTACTGAATGTAAACTTGCCAAGAAATTACAGACAGCCAAAACATGCTGGTGTTGACTGAAGTCCTTAAAGGATATGCAACCAACTCACTCTCTCCCACCCACTTCCTCTGTCAGTCTTGTCTTCCCTCACACTTTCTTTCTCTCTCTCTCTTCATATGTGTGTGTGGGTGTTGGATATGTGGTTGGGGGATGTGTGTTTGGCTGAGTGGTTGGGTGTGTGTGTGTGGGTGGTGGAGGATATGTGGGTGGGTGAGTGTTGGTAGGTTATGGGATGGGTGGAGGATGTGTGAAGGTGGGGGATGTGTGGGTGGGTATGGATGGATGGTTGCATGCATGTCTGCCTGGGTTTGTGATGGGGGTGGGAGATGTGTGGGTTGGGGGATGGGTGGTTGGATGGGGTCATGTATGTGCCTGTGGGTATGTGTGTGGTTGGGTGGTGGATGTGTGTGTGGGGGACACGCGGATGGATAGGGGATGGGTGGGGGATTTGTCTCATAACATGGTAACATGCATTGTTTATGCTTGCAACATTCATTTGACAATGTTTTGTTTCCTATGTGAATGCACTATGCACTGATGAACGAAAGATGAGTGATTGGAAGGGCCGAATGTAAGACGAGCCTGCGTGCCCAATTTGTTACCCTTCGAAAATAAAGTTTGTTCGTTCATTCGTTCATTCTCTTCATGTCTTTAATAGAACAATCAGCACTTGATGGTAATGTGGCCAATGTTACAACAGCCGCCTTTACTTCCTAGGGGCTTTCCTGGCGCCCTATTTAGACCGGGTCAACCAGGGCGGCAGGCAATATAAATATCATCATCATCATCATCCAGTGCCTTGCCGGCTAACGTGGGTGATCATACCTCTCCACAAATTACGATCTCAGATGTAATGGATCAGTTCATGTGTTAACTCCCTTCCGTGCCATGACACAAGACTGTCAAGAATCTTCTCCCACTGTTTTCCTCTATCTCTCTTTCTGCAAATCTTTCCGGTTGTTACGATATGTTCCAGTTTTTGTCTTCTCATCACGTGGCCAAAAAACAATGACTGCTTCTTTCTGATGTTTGTGATAAGTTGTCTTTGTAACTTAGCTTCCCTCAAAATGTCCAGATTGCTGATTTTGGCTGTCCAATTAGTTTTAAGCATTCTTCTGTACAACCACATCTCCAAAGTTTCCAGGGATTTTTTTTGTCTCTTTACTAAGTATTCAGGATTCACAGCTGTATGTTAAAATTGGCTCAATGTAACATGCAAGAACTCCTTTCTAACTTTGAATTACAATGACTTATTGCACAAAACATTCTTCATTTAATAGAATGCAGTTTTTGCTTGTCCTATTGACATAAGCCTGGGTCATTGACAATAAGTTGAGTGACCGGGCATGAGAGAGAAGGGATGAAAGTGGGAGACAGTAAAGTGACTGACCTGGCTATGGGGAAAACAGCCAGTCCTGATAAATAAAATAGTGAGGGTAGAGAAAATCTCCCAGGGGATTGGGGGAAGGACAGTTTAGTTTTGTGTGAAGTCAAGGGACTTCAAGACAGTTGATGTGTAGATGCCGAACTGATCGGTAGTCTAAGGAGAAGCGGAGTTAGAGATCTCCATGTGGTGTTGTTCTCCTAGGTGTGAAGACAGGCCTGAACCAGAGTGGGTTCTATAGGGAGTGAGGGCCAAAACCCAGAGTGGGTTGCATAGTTGAGCAGTGGCTCCGACCCAATGTGTGGGTTGTATTGTAGGAGATCCAGCCGTGGATAGTAGCTGGATTACCTGTCTTGTGGATTTGATATGAAGCAGGCTTGAGAAGCCAAGGATGTGTGCTGGTTAAATTGTGAGGAGGATATTTATATTCTATGGATTACATTGTTTCTGGATATATACATATGTTCCGTGAGTCTGTGTTATTTCTGTAATAAAGGATTATGTGCGCCAACTGAATCTTGTTTAATGACTGGTGAATATGCACTGCGGGGGTGAGTTATATTGCAAGACAGTTAGATATCTCCATTGACACACCATGAGTATCGTTACCTAGACAACGACCATCACACGACAATATCATGAACATATCATCGTAAGAACTTCGTGATATTATCATCAAGAACGACGTGTGACAATCTGGGGTCTCGTCGCTTAGTAAGGAGTATCTGAGAGCTCGTCCGATCAAGAAACCCATTGTAATATAGACATTGTTGTCATTCTGAGATATCTGTGGGCTCTTCGCTGAGAGAGGAGTTATTATCTGGTGACTTCGTTCCATCAAACTAACAAACCCTTGACAATTTGGATTGCGTGGCTTCGAGAGGGTAATGTGAACTCTTTGTGTGGGCGCCAGATAATTCACACAGACAGACGGGAGTAAAAACTCAAGCTAGCAGACAGTTCAAGTGAAGTTCACGACAGGTAAATTTGATACCAGACAGTAGTGCTCAAGCTAATGAAAAACCAGGATTAATCCAGAAGGGAGTGGGAATATCCAGCGTGTGTGTGTGTAAGACGCCACATCGAGGAAAAACTGTCAGCGCGCTAGAGAAGACACGGCAGGTCAACGGAGAGTGGGGAGTGACGGGGTTGCTCACTAGGTACAAAGAGCGCACAGACAAAAACTGTCGTGGTTGAGACGACAGGCGCATGTGTTTATACGTTAAGAGACAGTGCAGGTGGAAATTGTGAGTCTCCACGGACAATTCGAGTCAGCGCTGTTTACGAGAACATTGAACTCCCGGGAAGGGGAGAGTTAATGAATGTGTAGAATACACTGAGAAAATTGACATTTGCTGTTCACCGGGAAGGGTGACATACAGGGGTAGTGTACCACAGGGGTTGGGGCACGGCAGGTGTCGTTGTGGATAACGGAAAATTTCCGGACATTACTTTGTTCACAGCTGGGTCGGGGCTGAGAAGTTGTGTGGAAAGTGTTTTTGTATACCGGGAAAAGTGTCCGGTCAGTTTACAGTGTGTATTATTGTGACAAAGATTACTGAAGTTGACCTGCGGGTCAAGGTTGGGGACAGTGAAAAGTTACTGAGATTGTCCAGAGAACTGGATAAACAACTTGTTTTGAAAGAAAGCCAGACTTGATGTTTCGTCTTTGTTCAAGCCCTTTGTTATCATTATTCTGTTATGAGCAAACAGTTTTAACAGCTTTGGTTGCAAAACGGATTTAAAGCGCTGGATAATTTTACTGCCATTCGTTGGTTTAACCTTTTCGGCAACAGTGAAGCCATACCATCACTTCAAAGCAACAGCGACGACGCAGTTAAACATTCATTGACTTTAAAGGTATTTTCGTCTCCCCAAAACGCATCAGAACACTAATTCATTGTGGGAAGCTAACGTCGTAATCTTTTCAAAACAATAACGTGACGGACTGGGTCGAGACAGAACATTTTGGATAATCAATCATCATCTTCAACTTTTCTCGACAGTTGGAACTTGTGATTACCACGTGAATTCAGGAACCACTCAACAAAACAAGAAGTTGGTTTGAAATCTAGCGTCGTAGACATTTCGGAATTTTAACAAACAAACACTTCCATCCTATTGTAAAAAGATTATTAAATACGAACTGTTGGCGATGGATTATAAGTACAGATTTATCGGCCAACCAGTTGGACATTCTGTTGCTCTCATCGTATTAACTGTCGTTATCGTGTGTCTACTTATATATATATATATATATATATATATATATATATATATATATATATATATATATATATATATATAGATATTTGATTATCTGTGGTTGTTGAATAGGCATTTTTCGCGATCTCTATCTACACTAGGATAGGACTTGCAAAACGTGGGGGTTTTTTTCCTGGTGCTTAAGATATTTTTTGTAAGGAAAACGTTAATGAGTTAACGTGTCATGCAGTGGCATTGGAATAGTCCTAACCAATTCTAGAGCCGAGTTGTTTCACGTCAGATTTGTGTATATTATTACGCTATAATTTTTCTTTTCTCTTTCTTCTTTTCGTTATATTTACATATGATATTTGTTGTGGTCGGATATATGTTAGTATTGTGATCTTTCGTCATGTCTGCTGTCTAGTGGTCTTTGTCAGTTTACATTTATATATTACGCGCACTGTGGATGTCCCTACACAAGCTTGTGGTTGTTACTGTGGTTTATTTCTTTGTGATCACCGTCTCCGTGTACTTGGCTTGTGAGTCTAACGTTTTTAGAGAAAACACTTAGTCGCTTAACAGTCGCTTAACAGTCGATAGGGTCGACTTCATTGCACCGGGTTTTATCCCATATGGCTCGGTCTCTTTCCGCACCACGGAAAGCGTCGCACAAAGCACGAACTCCGTAGCTTTTAGCGACGACCCACAGGAGTCTCCGAAACAGTTAACTCGTAAACCGAAGGACGCGGCCCGGATTCGAACCCACAACCTTCGGAGCACGAGTCAAACGGTTTGACCACTTCGCCACAGAGACTCCCAGAAAGAAAACACTTAGTGTTATCATTCATTCGTTTTGTATATGTATTTATATGTATGTTTAACAATATTTCCAGAAATATTATACAACTATTTGTTATAGATATATACGAGGGATTAGGGAGGATATTTTCCCTCACTACCTAGTGCTTATAGAGTGACTGGGTGAGTACAGAGTGATATTTTAGCACTACAAATTTACGTACACAGGGAGTGCTGCCGTACGTAGGGAAGTGACACAGACTAGCAGCAGAGTCTGTACATTTATAGTTGGCTGATTGACAGCAACGTGTCCACAAGTACAAGATGCCTACTTTAATGGACTTTATTGAAGCAGGTGAAAGAATAGGCCTGAAGGGTAAAGAGTTACAGGAGTATGCAGAAGCAAAAGAACAAAAACAGATGGAAAGAGAGGAGAGGCATAATGAACGCGAGGCAAAACGCCTACAGGAAGAAAAGGTAGCTGAAGCCAAGTGTCTACAGGAAGAGAAAGAGACACAAGTAAAGTTAGCTGAAATAGAAAACAAACGTCTACAGCAAGTAAAGTTAGCTGAAATGGAAATTGAGAAAGAGAAGATCAAGTGTCAGATGCAAACTGAAATCGAGTTAAGAAAACTAGAACTATCTTCGAAGGGTCAAAGTGAGGAAAGCAGAAGGCCTTTGCAGTCGTCACAGAGATTAAAACTGCCATACTTTACGGACCGAGACAACTTGGAATCTTATTTGTCGAGATTCGAAGCATCAGTGAAAGTGTTAGGCATCCCAGAAGGCGAGTATGCTATTAGACTGGGCGAGTATCTTACGGGTAAGGCCCTAGACACCATGTTTAATTTACCTGTAGAAGAAAGAAACAACTACACTATCTTACGTCAGCTTTTGCTGACAAAGTTCCAACTCACTGAGCATGGATATAGGACAAAGTTTAGACAGTTAGTGCCAGAGACAAATCAAGATTTCACAGACTTTGTTAACACAGTAAAGAATACATTTAACAAATGGATGGAGCTCGCAGAAGTAGGGAAAGATTTTAATAAATTAGTAGATCTAATGTTAAGAGACAAGGTAGTATCTGCATGCAATTCTAAGTTAGTGGCGTTCTTTGAGGAACGTAAGCCAAAGGACATAGACACAATGTCTCAGTTAGGGCAAAATTACATGACTGCACATCCTAACAGTTCTATTGGGAAACTAATGAGTGAGGAAATAGTCTGTGCAGCGTACACTAAACAGGACCAGAATCCAGTCATCAAACCAAGGGCGAAAAGTGTGGATTCAGCACAGAAAGGTGAGCAGCAAGAACTTCAAGATAATGGTTTCCGAGGAAACAATGTTGGTAGAGTAGGACGGTACCCATATAGAAGAGGGAACTTCCAGAGACGTCCAAATTATGCCGGATGTTGGAATTGTGGGAGCTGGAGACACAAGGCAGCAGAGAGTGATGCACAACCATCAGATGGACCAACGAACAGCAGTAAAAGGGAGATCATCTGTTTCAAATGTGGAAAGAAGGGGCATGTCAGCCATCAATGTAGGATGAGAGAAACAGAGCACTCAAATGCAGCGCAAGTAATTGAGACGCTGAACAATGAAGATTGTAGTGGGTGCAAACCTCTTTTTGAAAAAGACAGTCAGCCAGTCTTAATATGTGGTCATACAGTGAAAGCAGGATCAGCAGTGCATGAAGGAGGAAGTCTGAAGATGCATCATGGGTTTGTTAATGATAGGCCAGCGTTAACAATTAGGGATTCCGGATGTACGTCCATCGGGGTGAGAAAGAGCTTAGTACAGCCCTCGGATTATACAGGGAAAAAGAATAGATCCATAACATTTAATGGGACAGTAGAGTTCTACCCATTAGCCATAATAACAGTAAAAACACCATATATCACTGGAAGAGTGACAGCGTGTGTTTTGGACTCACCAGTGGCTGATTTGATCATAGGAAATGTTATATTAGTGAAAGATTGTACAGAAGAGGAAGTAGTTTATTGGGACCGAAAATATAGTGTAAGCAGTAATGAGGTAGTTACCACAAGAGAACCTAAATTAGAGAGTATAGCTGAGGTAGAAGAGGCACTTGAAGTAGACACAGGAACTCAGGACAAGGATAGTACAGCTGAGCAGATGAGAATGGATCCCAACTATAGTGCTAGTGAATCCCAGAGACAAGATACTACCCTGAACAAATGTTCCCAAGGGTGTAGGAGAGTAGAACATAGGCGATCAATGAAGGGTAGATGGTGCTTCGAGAGGAAGAACAATGTTCTCACTCGCAGGTTTTCAGATAGCAGAACGGCACGTGGGCAAGTAGCAGTACCTTTAGCACATAGAGACCGATATACTAGAACAGCTCAGGATAGTGCATGTGCAGGGCACATAGGCATAAGGCGTATGCAGCAGAAAGCAAGGTGCCAGGTATATGGGCCAAGATTGAATAAAGAGTTCAGACTAAACAGAGACTCAAGTGTAATGGTGCAATATGCAGATAGGAAAGTTGAGTCAGGTCAAAAGAGTGTTCGCGACATTACTGACCCAGGACTAGGGATATCAAACAGATGTTGTAATTGTAGAGGTACCATGAGTCATGGGTACATGAAAGGTAGACACAGCATCGACAGGAATCAGAGGAGGGTTAATGCAAGAACAGAACCACCTGATATAGGGTCGGTACACAAATAGTATTGTGTGGTCGTGAAGTAGTAAGAGACCTGTGGGTACATAAGTATAATGCTTTCCTATGATGTATTATTATTATGTGATGTATTAGTTCATGCATTGGTACACAAGATAGAAAGATGGTTGTATTTATGTGTGGGGAATATGGGAGTGTACTATGAGCATTTGATGTATTATTTAGGGTGGTAGCTAAAGTGAGATGGAGCCATACTTAGGGCTACCCAGGCAATATGTCTGGGTCACATGTTTAGTAAGTGCAGTCTCCCAATATTTGAAAACGAAGTTTTCTTTTAAGAGCGGGGTGATGACATAAGCGTGGGTCATTGACAATGAGTTGAGTGACCGGGCATGAGAGAGAAGGGATTAAAGTGGGAGACAGTAAAGTGACTGACCTGGCTATGGGGAAAACAGCCAGTCCTGAGAAATAAAATAGTGAGGGTAGAGAAAATCTCCCAGGGGGATGGGGGAAGGACAGTTTAGTTTTGTGTGAAGTCAAGGGACTTCAAGACAGTTGATGTGTAGATGCCGAACTGATCGGTAGTCTAAGGAGAAGCGGAATTAGAGATCTCCATGTGGTGTTGTTCTCCTAGGTGTGAAGACAGGCCTGAACCAGAGTGGGTTCTATAGGGAGTGAGGGCCAAAACCCAGAGTGGGTTGCATAGTTGAGCAGTGGCTCCGACCCAATGTGTGGGTTGTATTGTAGGAGATCCAGCCGTGGATAGTAGCTGGATTACCTGTCTTGTGGATTTGATATGAAGCAGGCTTGAGAAGCCAAGGATGTGTGCTGGTTAAATTGTGAGGAGGATATTTATATTCTATGGATTACATTGTTTCTGGATATATACATATGTTCCGTGAGTCTGTGTTATTTCTGTAATAAAGGATTATGTGCGCCAACTGAATCTTGTTTAATGACTAGTGAATATGCACTGCGGGGGTGAGTTATATTGCAAGACAGTTAGATATCTCCATTGACACACCATGAGTATCGTTACCTAGACAACGACCATCACACGACAATATCATGAACATATCATCGTAAGAACTTTGTGATATTATCATCAAGAACGACGTGTGACACCTATTCTGTTCTTTATCTGTGTTGCATCTTCCATCTGATGTGCCAAGATATCTAAATTTCTGCACTTTCTCCACAGTAATGTCATTTACTTTAATTGCACATTTAGGCACAATCTTAAAAAGTCGCTTAAAAGTCGACAGGGTCGACTTCATTGCACCGGGTTTTATCCCATATGGCTCGGTCTCTTTCCGCAGTACAGAAAACGTCGCACAAAGCACGAACTCCGTAGCTTTTAGCAACGACCCACAGGAGTCTCTGAAACGTTTAACTCATAAACCGAAGGACGCGGCCCGGAATCGAACCCACGACCTTCGGAGCACGAGATAAATGGCTTGACCACTTCGCCACAGAGACTCCACAGAGAGGAACAATCTATTTCTTTGATATCACCTTGACTTCTGTCTTTCTATTATTCAAACTAAGGCCCATTTTTCCACTTTCTACAACCATTGTATGTATCGTTTCCTGTAGTTCCTTCTGACTTATTCTATCATGACGATGTCGTCAGAATAACGTAAGTTATTTATATTATGTCCACCAACCAGGATCCCTGACATATTTTCTGTAGATCTCATTATATGTTCACTGTACAATGAGAACAAATCAGGAGACATTGCACACAAACGAGGGGGACGGCCTATTTCCTTCTTCATCTCCTGTCCTTCCCTGACAATTCCCTGAAAATTATCAGTTGCCAATCTTATGAGGCAGGGTGGAGCCTAGAGTCCTACTTTTTTTTTTATTTGCATATCCTTTACAGGACATCGCTGTCAACAGCAGCATCTTTCAGCTGTCTGTTGATTTCTTGGCAAGATTACGCTCAGTAGTTTGCCATTGCTTTCTGAGCGGCCGGCTCAGTGTCCCGCAAGTCACCAGCGGGGGACGAACCGCTCCCAGCTCGCTCCCGCTACGAGACTCTGCGTGACAAACGGGATTACGGAGAAAGTGTTGTAACCCCTCAGCCAGAGAGACCGGCAGAGTCCTACTACTCAACAAAAATAATTCTGCCACTGCTGGGAATGGAACCAAGACCATTGTCTTAATATGCAAACACACTGACCACAATGCTACAGTGACTCCTCATATGTGTAGCTGGTTCTAATTATTTTTCTTTTGTCTTCAATCTGCAGGCGTTGTATGCCAAGATCGACAAAATTGTCTGGCCACAGAAACGAGGGGAGGCAAGAATTGACGTGCTTCCGGATGGCAGTCGAAGCATTACCTCCCTTGATGAGTTTGCAACTTTGATTGTTTCTCCTCATAGTCATGATTTCACAGTGTGCTTTCTCTCAAGAATCAGTCCTGACAAAGGGAAGTCAAAAGATGCTGTCATGCAGAAATCTGATTCTGTTTCTCACGGTGCATCATTGAAGTCTTCTTCAGAAAAAACTTGCTCATTTGATGCAAAATGTTCCACAAAACTCAATCAAGTTTTGATTCACCCATTTGACAAATCTGGCCATTTAGACGCAAGACTTCCTAATAACATCAGTCAATCTGAGGTCACCAAAGACCTACAAGAGTTGAAAATTAAAACTACTTTCGCTGCATCTCAGATGAAATCTGGCCACTTAGTGTCAGACAACTTGGCAAGTCAAGAAGTGTCTACAGGTTATGAAAATGGCGAGATACATAAGTGTAATACTGAAAACGAACAGAAAACAAAGTCTGCAAGAGAGTGTTCAGACAGTGCTGCAAACATTTCTTGTATTCAGAATAATGAAGGATGTTCAGCAAAACTTATCGACAAGCCTGATGTGCATTGTAATGCAGATTCAATGTCCAAAGAAGAAAAGCGCCATTCCTCTGCATCATTTTCTGCTGATTGCCCAAATTCCTTTGATATTTCAAGTATTAGCAGATCGTCGACACCTGATGGACTTCGGACTACAGTAGAATTAGATGCAACCTTGCCGCATAACATTCAGTTGAACAGTTTTCAAGGGCAAATGTTGGATCGCAGAGAAAGGCGTAACTCACCTACGCACACTTCCAGTCCTTATGATGCACCACCCGGACTTCCTTCAAAGAATCCAGATCTAATAAAGAAACAAGAAGATGTGTCGCTTAGTAGTTCTTTTCTTGGTAATCAAAAGGTTCAAAACCATCGCAAAGAAAGCAGTAGTAAACCAAAAATGACACAGTTGGTAGAATTTTCAGATTTAGGGAAAGACAACTCTTTTTCCACCACAGTTAATGATTCTACTAGAGTGGCGGTTAATGGCTTTCAGTTAGAAACATCAGCAGTTCAGATAAATGAACCAATTTCCTGCTTACCCAACGAACTTGATTGCTCCAATACATTAAAGTGTCCCAAACAAATAGGTGTTGAATCAGACATCACAAGCATTGCCGATAAAACTTTACGAAAAGTACCCAAGACACCAGGTAATTCAGACATAATTGAGCATTCAGATCAAATAGGTGCAAGCTCAGATCTTACCAACAGTGCAGCTAATACTGCTAGAACCATACGCTTTAAGACATCATCAGGATATAATTCATCTCAAGCTGAGGTAGATGATATACCTGGATCAGTACCTGGGTCGGAGGGACGCAATTTTGATGGGCGTGAGGTAAACAAAGGGGAACACACTAATGAAAGACAATGTCGAGAACGTTACATATGGACCACAAAGCATTGTTCCACAAATGACTGTCCCATCGTGTGGGCACATCCCCTGAAGTTGGTTCTGGAGACTGGAGATTTAACCAGTTAAGTATGAAGAATTATCCTGTGGGTATAGATTTTATATGTTTAGTATCAATATTTATCCTGGAGTGTATATATTTTACATGTTTAGTATCAAGCATTATCCTTGAGGTTTAAATTGTATATGTTGAGGATCAAGAATGGTCCTGGAGGATGTAGATTTTATATGTTTGGTTTCAAAGATTATCCTGGAGGGTATAGATTTTATATGTTTAACATCAATAATTATCCTGGAGAGTATAGATTTTATATGTTCAGTATCAATAATTATCCTGGAGGGTATAGATTTTATGTTTAATATCAATAATTATCCTGGAGGGTATATATTTTATATGTCCAGTATCAAGAATTATCCTGGATGGTATAGATTTTGTGTATTTAATATCAAGAACGCAGGTCCGAATGGCTGAATGAGTAAGAACGTGTGTTCTTAAACATCCGGCGTGCTGATGCCGAGATAAGCGGTTCAATCCCTACACCGGACAGCTGGACTAAAATGTTGACCTGTCGTCCTTGATTTGGGGATGTAAATTACAAGTACCTCTGAAGTCGGAGTGGGTTCGCCTGATGGCGAGGGACACTGTTAATAGGGAAAGCTAACCCACACGCAAAATTCAGTCCATCACTACTAAAAATAGTGTGTGTGGACTACGCTTGAGTTAAAAGCGAGCGGGCGCAAAAAAATATCAAGAATTATCCTTTAAATGATAGTATCAAGAATTAACCTGAAGTTTATAGATTTTATATGTTTAAAATCAAGAATTAACCTGGAGTGTATATATTTTGTATGTTTAATATCAAGAATTATCCTGGGGGGGGGGGGGGGGGGGGGTATAGATTTTATATGTTTAGTATCAAGAATTAACCTGGAGTGTATAGATTTTATATGTTTAATATCAAGAATTAACCTGGAGTGTATAGATTTTATATGTTTCATATCAAGAATTATCGGGGGGGGGGGGGGGGGGGGGGTATAGATTTTTAATGTTTAATATCAAGAATTAACCTGGAGTGTATAGATTTTATGTTTCATTCAAGACTTATACTGGAGTTATAGATTTAAATGATAGTATCAATAATTTACCTGGAGAGTATATATTATGTATATTTAGTATCAAGAATAGCTCTGAAAGGTATACATTTCATATGTTCAGTATTAAAAATGGCCCTGTAGGGTATAGATTTTACATGTTTAGTTTTAAGAATTATCCTGAAGGTATTTATTTTATGTTTACTTTCAAGAATTCAATTTCAATTTCAATTCAACTTTATTTTTAAAGGGTTACACATTGGGCACGCAGGCCCGTCTTACATTCGGCCCTTCCAATCACTCATCTTTCATTCATCAATAGTGCATGATACATTCACATAGGAAAATACATTGTCAAATGAATGTTGTAAACATAAACAATGCATATTACAATGTTATGAGACACATCCCCCCGCCCACACACACACCCCCACCCAAACACCCACCAACCCACCCTTCCCTATGAACACACATCCCCCTACACACACATCTCCCCACAAACACACATCTCCCCACAAACACACATCTCCCCACAAACACACCCATCCCCCAGCCCACACACACCCACCCACCCACCCATATCCACACACCTCCACCCACCCACCCATATCCACACACCTCCACCCACCCACCCATATCCACACACCTCCAACCACGCAACCAAACACTCATCCCCCAACCACACATTTCCCCCCCCCCCCCACACCAATCAACACATCCCCGCACCCACCCACCTACATACACATTCTCCACCCACCAACCCACACACATTTGCCCAGAATGTCCGTGTAGGGTATAGATTTTGCATGTTTAGTATCAAGAATAGCCCTAGAGTATGCATTTCAAAAATAGATTTAATAAATGTAGTTTCAAGAATGGTTTAAGTTGGTATAAATTTAGTGTTAAAAATTACCCTAAGAGGTATAAATTTAGTACATGTGCTATCATGATTGGTGGACGTGCTAGGAAGTTGATAGTGAATGGTGCTGGTAATATCATGAGTACAGTAAGGTGTGGGTTCAATACCTGGGCTCGTCGCTTGCCAAAGAGAGGGAAAGATTGGCCACTTAGTCCCCCTCACTCTCGGCCAACAAGATGTCATGGTGCTATCACATCACAAACTCATATGAGGAAACTGCTTTTGGGAAATTTATTTTTATATATGTAGATTTCATAAATTTAGTATTGAAAAATATTCCTGTATGGTATAGATTTAACAAATTAAATAACAATAATATCCCTTGATGGTATAGATTTGTAATATTAAGTGTGAAAAATATTTCTGGAGGGTATAGATTTGGCATGTTAAGTCTCACAAATATCACCAAAGGGTATATATTTGGCAATTTAAATATGAATATCCCTAGGTGGTATAGATATTTTCAAATATTAAGATTATCACTGAATGATATATATTTAACAAATTAAATAGCAAGAATATCCTTATATGGTATTTATTGATTGATTGATTGATTGAAGAACCGACATCACAGCATTCGGAGCATTCCATAAGCGCTCCGTCCCCATCCTCAGAAGCCAGCGAAGAGATCCAACCCCAATAGCACCAGTTGCAATCTGATTATATGTGCGTCTCACCTTTCCTCTAAGCATCGAGCATCGGCCAGATCCCCTCGTCACTCCACGCTGTCGCGTTCTTGCCAGACCATGGTGATCCATTTGCTCCTTCGAGGTGTACACCGCAACCACGTCTGCCTTGTCATGTATCAATACTCCACCAAGTTTTGCAGAGCCAGCCAATCTGTCTGTCTGTTCATTCCCAGCACACCATATGGTATATGGTAAAAATATGGTATTTATTTGACAAGTTAAGTATAAAGAATCTCTCTGGAGGGTATAGATTTGACAGGTATTAAGAATATTCTGTAATGGTAGAGATTTGACACGTTAAATGGCAAGAATATCCATAACATATAGATTTGACAAGTTTAGTGACAAGAATACCCCTGGATGGTGTAGATTTGACAAGCTTAGTATCAAGATTACCCCTGTATAGTGTGTATTTGACAAGTTCAATTGCAAGCATATTTCTTTTTCTCCTGTTTTTCGCATGTTTCTTTCTCTTTCTCCTTTTTTGCTCTTTATTCCCCCAATTGCAAGCATATTTCTTTCTTTCTCCTTTTTTGCTCTTTATTCCCCCAATTGCAAGCATGTTTCTTTCTCTTTCTCCCATTTTGCCCTTTATTCCCCCATAGGAGCATAAGTCCTCAACTGACTCACTTGAGGCCCTCCTATCATTTTCTACCTTCTACAGCTCCCTCCACCAACTCCCCATGTGATTCATCTCTGTCATTAATTCTCTTCTTCGTATGTTCTTAGGCCTCCCCACATTTTACTTGTGGGTTCTGGACAAAGAATATTCCTGGATGGCACATATTTGTCAAGTTTCCTGTTACTTTTACTGTGTTACCTGGTGCTCTAATAATTGTTGCCATTTCCATTTCACCAGATGAAGTTCTCTCCTGTAATCCTGGCAAGGAAAGACAACCTAGCACACCGGCTGACAGAGAAAATTGTATTTTCACAAGAGTTCCCTCCCCTCTACCAGTTACCTGCCCTTTACAGCATAATCATCGATGGATGTCTAAGGACAGCGATAATGACGATGAAGATTCGGCAGCAATTTCTGGGGTGTTACTGCAAGGGAGACTCAAGGTTGTCATCTCAGAGGGCATAGTCTATCGGTGAGTAATCGTGATTTTCACATTGCCAGGAACAGCATGAGGCCGCACGTTTTTCACAATGTTTGGTAGAAATTACAATAGAGATAAACCATTCTTGTTCAGTCTGCTCAGCCGATCTTGAAATTTATGCTTCTTTGTATCTCTTTCATGCCTGTTTCTACCTCTTTCAAGAACTGTGACAGAGATTAAGAGCAGATTAGGCCCAGCAAAAGCTACATCTTAGAATATGAAAACTATCTTATGTAATAATTTAATTTTATGTCTAAAAGAGAGTGCTGAAATGTTACATAGAACCTGTTCTGCTGTATGGCAGTGAATCATGGAAGGTGAATGAACAAATTAGGAAGAGAAGAATTCGTTCTTGTAGGACTTGGTCATTGGTTTTTCTGTCTGTCCATGGTATTGTTTGCATATTCCTCAGAAACTGCATTTCCACAGCCATCAGATGCTTTTCAGCTTGTCTGCTCATTGTCCACGCTTCACATCCATACAGAAATACAGGTTCTATGTAGCAGTCCAACACTCTTGTTCTCCTTGCAAATGACATCTTTTTATTGGTCAGTATGTTTTTCCATCTTGCAAAAGGCTACCTTCGCCATGGCGGTTCTTGTTCTAATCTCTTCAAGGCATCTCCCATCAGATGTTATGACTGTTCCGAGATAATTGTACTGATTCACTTGTTTCAGAATATTCCTATTTACTTGTATATTACATTGTAGTATGGTCTTCACCTATCACATCCTCAACTTTCATTCTCGTGCTAGATCACGTAGAAGCATTCAACAGGATTTACAGGCAAGAGAATTCACTTCATGGCACTTGGCTTGGTCCCACATGGCTCGGTCTCAATAGTATCGCACAGAGCACAAACTCGGCAGTTCCAGCGGTCTACCACCAGTGTCTCCGGAAAAATTTACACTTGTGAATTGAATGGCAGAGTCAGTTAATAAACCTGCAACCTGTGAAGCATAAGGTAGACAGTTTTCACTACTTTGCAATGGAGACCTGTGCTATTAAATAAAAAAATTCTCAATGCCAACTTTACTCCGATAGACAAAACTTCTTAGAGAGGCCCATATGACCTGATAGCAATGCATTGTATTTAAGAATGAAAACTCAGTCTTCTAGAGAAAATACTAAAACAGCTAAGCAACCAACTAGCCAACCAACCAACCAACCATCTCTTTTTTTCCTGTTTTTCTTTTTATTTTAGACTTGCCCATAAAGCCGATGTGAAAATTGTGGAGATTTATCCTGGCGATGGAAGCGTTTTTGTGTCGCATGGAATCCAGGGACACTTTTTCACCCACTACTTGCTTGTTGGGGATCAGGTATCTGAAATGTGTGAGTTGTCAAATCATAATTTACTAGTCTTCTGCACAGAAGATGGTCTGCCATTCATCATCATCATGTGCCATGCTGTTAAGCATGGGCGGTCATGTTTCGCCATCTCACACGATCACCACAATTGTGGATCAGCTGTGTTCTTGTGTTGACCATGCCATGGGGCAAAGCCATCTAGGTATTTACTTATCTGCCTTCCCCTTATTCTTTTCCCCTTCAATATTGCCAATTGTCAACAAGCTCTGTAATTTAAGTCTGCTAGTGCCTTCCCTATTGACAGTGGCCATGCTGGAGGGTGACCGCAGCCATTGTGTCTATAAAGATATCCTTGACTACCGTTGTGAACTTGAAATCATAATCATCAACTGTCTGTATAAACTCTATGGACCACTGAGTGAACTGACAAATACTGTGAGATTCATACAAGAGACAACATTGCAGTTATAGACATATTTCAAGTGAACGAAAGAAGAAAGAAAACAACCATTTGTCAGCTGCTCTCAAGCTTAATCTGCTACCTCCTCACATGGTTTTATTTTACCCAATTGTTTTGGGGACAGATTGATACTCTGCCATGACCAAGGGTGCCCCATAGGATAGTGGGAGGAAGAGGATGTCTTATTTCTCATTTGATATGGGATACCACACATCCATGGACTTTTGTGGATATAACAATATACACATTCGCGCACTGTCAGCGACGATGTACACCATATTTCAGCCAAAGGCATGGACGATTGGATAAGAATGCGTGTTCTTAAACATCCGGTGTGCTGATGCCGAGGTAAGGGGTTCAACCCCTACACCGAACAGCTGGACTAAAATTTTCACCTGTCTCCTTGACTTGAGGACATAAATTACACCTCTGAAGTCAGAGTGGGTTCGCCTGATGGCGAGGACACTGTTAATAGGGAAAGCTAACCCACATGCAAAATTCAGTCCATCATTACTATAAAAGTGTGTATGGACTACACTTGAGTTCATAGCAAGCAAGCACCCAAAAAAAGCACACACAAAAAACAAACTGTCAGCCAGAGTATCATTCATTGTTCACATAACTTCATATATAACTCTGCAGTAAGCACCTGACGAGATGCAGCGAAATATGCCAGGCAAGAAATCCTGCAATATTTTATTTATATCTACTTGTTTAAATTTTTTATATTTTCTTTGATGACTTTCTCATGTGTTTCTCTGTCCTTCCATGACATTCTTTGAATTTTCCTAATAAACCGCATTTCCACTGCCATTAGACATTTCACATCTTGTCTGCTTATTGTCCTTGTTTCTGCACCATAACAGTGATACAGATTAAATGATATGTTGCTTTTCTGACATGCTAAATGATCTATGAGAAGTAAGTCATTTGCGAGAAACAGTTGATGACTGTGAATCTACAACCATGGTCAGACTGCGAGAACATCAAGTTAAAAGAGGTGTAGCCAGACAAGAACATTACACAGGAAGCCAAAGAAGAGTAATAAACCAACACAGAACTGGTGTTATGAGCCGCTACACGCTGCGGGATTTACTGAGGAGGGGATCTGAGCACTTATGGACTGAATGGTTCAATGTGCAGTGAGGATGATCTGTCGACTAATTAAATGTAATACTTTATCATTCTTATTTGTGACTCTTAGCTGTTTAAATGTGTTGAATGTTATTTGAGCCATTATCTTTGTTATCTCTGCTTCACACCTGCCATCATCTGTTAATAATTGTTCTAGCCAATCAGATTGCCTGTAACTTCCATCTTTGTATGTTAATTCTGTGAACTCTTCAGCTCCAGGAGAGAACATATTCCCTGAAATCTCTTCCCCATCGCCAGAGCCAAGTGAAATACTCAATTAAACGATTAATTGAAACTGCTAACAGGTAATTTTAAGTAATATTGATGTTTAATTTTTCTTCTTCTTCTTCTTCTTCTTCTTCTTCTTCTTCTTCTTCTTCTTCTTCTTCTTCTTCTTCTTCTTCTTCTTCTTCTTCTTCTTCTTCGTCTTCTTCTTCTTCTTCTTCTTCTTCTTCTTCTTCTTCTTCTTCTTCTTCTTCTTCTTGTATACTTCTTTCTCTGCTTCTTCTTCTCATCGATTCCTCTTCTTCGTTTCACTTTTTTTTTTTTTCTTCTTCTTCTTCTTCTTCTTCTTCTTCTTCTTCTTCTTCTTCTTCTTCTTCTTCTTCTTCTTCTTCTTCTTCTTCTTCTTCTTCTTCTTCTTCTTCTTCTTCTTCTTCTTCTTCTTCTCTGCTTCTTCTTCTCATCAATTCCTCTTCTTCGTTTCACTTTTTCTTCTTGTTCTCCTCCATTAATTATTCATCTTTTTCTGCTTCTTCTATGTTTCCTTCTCTTCTCTTTTTCTTCTGTTGTCCTCTTCTTCTTCTCCTCCTCCTCCTCTCCTCCATTTCTTCTTCATCCTCTTCTTCTTCTTCCTCTTCTTATCCTTCTCACTTGGAACTTGTAAAGAGGTGTAAATAACAACGATCACTTGGAAGAGGCTAAGAAAAGTAAAACAATACACACAACTTTGAGCCTTTGAGAAAGAGAAGAGAGACGTTAGAGAACACTGAAGACTAGGGAGATTGGCAATAGAAGAAGCAAACCATGAGAAATTACATGAGGGAGTGTCATCAGTAGAATTGATCCAGAGCACCAAGATCTGTTGAGAGACATAAACACTTCACCATTTGTCAAAGTACATGATAATGATTATGATAACTTAAGACCTCTATCCGAGCAAACATCAAACAACTGGGGACAAATCTATGCTACTGGCACCTGGCTCTCTCGACAGACGATAGTTTGTTACATTGTGCTTTACAAAAAGGCAAAATAACTACAACCCATGGCGGAGACGAGGGATGGAGTTACACCTCTCCAAGGCACAAAGTCTGGGCTGAATTGTACAGACCCTGTGTTGCCCATGCAGCATGATCCCTCTCTCGGCTTCCTAGTTTACTCCAGAGGACAAGTAACACCAATACACCTGGAACATGACAAGATGCAGAAGCTGTCGGATCAGCAAAGCAATACTTTAACTGTCCATCTGTCGTAGCCTTAATCCTAGACCTTTGCCGGCCACGGCTTAGGTCCTAATCTGCCCCGCCATGACATTTAGTCTTTAGGTTGAATTTCCACACACTAGCATAAAAGTGATCACTCCCCATGTTTAGATTTTAGTGTGATCAAAGTCTGGGGCTCTATAAGACATTGAGATTTCCCTCAGCATAGCCGAAGCTGGTGCCCCAATAACTTCAAAGATTATTGGAGACATCAGCCAGTTGTCATATGAGTATTGAAATGATATATTTTAAAAATAATGCTGAAAATTAATTGGACAGCCAAAATGAGCAATCTGGACATTTTGAGGGAAGCTAAGTCGCAAAGACAACTTATCACAAACATCAGAAAGGGACAGGCATAATTTTTTGTCCACATTGTAAGAAGACAAAAACTGAAGCATGTTGTGTCAACTGGAAAAATTTGTGGAAAGAGAGATAGAGGAAGTCTGCATGAGAAAATTCTGACAGTCTTGTGTCATGGCACGGAAGGGAATCAACACACAAATTGATCCATATCATTGGAAATCGCAATTTGTGAAGCATGGTCGCCCACGATTGCCTGCAAAGCACTGGAGGATGATGATTGAAATTATACAGAGTGCATTCAAAGGTAGGAGTGGATCTGCTAAGACAATAAGGCATTTTGTCATTATTTTTACCATTTTGTATTGTAGTTAGTCCTTGCTGTGTCTAGAGTAATGTATCTTTGTTGTTTATAGTAAATTATCTGGCCTGTTATCTAAAGGAAATTGTCTTAAGCTGTTAATGATAGTAAATTATCTTGGCCGTAACCTATTGGAAATTATCTTTGATCTTATTTGTAGTAAATTATCTTTGCTGTAATCTATAGGAAATTATCACTGTGCACTCTCTCCATCCCTGTGTAGTAAATTATTATTCCTATTATCTATAATAAATTATATGTACTCTTGTCTATAGTAAATCATCTTTGCTGTTTTCTATAGTAAATTATCTTTTATTGTATCCATAGTAAATTATCTTTGATCTTATCTATACTAAATTATATTTGCTGTTACCAATAGTATATTATCTTTGCTGTTATGTATAGCAAATTATCTTTGATCTTATCTATAGTAAATTATCTTTGCTGTCATCTGTAGTAACTTATCTTTGTTGTAATGTCTAGTAACTTACCTTTGCTGTAACCTATAGTAAATTATCTTTGATCTTATCTACAGTCTTTTCTGTTATCTGTAGTAAATTATCTTTGATTTTATCTATACTAAATTATCTTTGTTGTAACTTATAGCAAAGTATCTTTGATCTTATCTATAGTAAATTATCTTTGATCTTATTTATAGTAAACTAGCTGACCCAGCCCGGCTTCGCCCAGACCCTGGCGGGGATCTATCTATCTATCTATCTGTCTGTCTGTCTGTCTGTTTGCTTGTTTGTCTGTCTGTCTGTCTGTTTGCTTGTTTGTCTGTCTGTCTGACCCGGCCCGGCTTCGCCCAGTTCCTGGTGGGGAGCATCTAATTTAATTCATATAAGTAGTCATATAAGCTCCCGTTCTCGTTCCTGACTATCTGTCTGTCTGTCTGTCTATCTATCTGACCCGGCACGGCTTCGCCCAGCTCCTGGCGGGGAGCGTCTCATTAAATTCATATAACAAAAAAAAGTAACTTAAGAATGTCCTTCCACACACCATCCATTATTTTTAGTGAAAACTGTTTTTAATCACCTACATGACTGTAGATAACTTCTTTAAACATAAAAAGATGAGTTAGAAAATTTTCACTATTTAAATAGATGCATTATTTTTATGAAAACTTTGAAAATGCCTTAAAGATTATATCATTATTTATTAAAACTCATATGCCTGTAAATAACTGTAGACAAAGAGTTTATAAATCTTTGAAAACAATGCAACAATCTATATATAAAATATATTTCAATGCTATTAAAAGTTATGCCCCTTGAAATAACTTTTTTCAAGTCCACTCGCTATATATATATAAATGATAATGTAAATTGAAATATTAAATTTTAGTAAGTAAATAGCTGATTGTACACTAACAAACTATGACAGTTGGCTGCACGGGAATGAAAAGAAAACATGTAGAAAATTTCATCTCAATCGGCTGGACTGTTATCGAACGCATCAAATACATCCCTACATACATTGTCTTTTATATATATAGATTATCATTGATCTTATCTGTAGTAAATTATCTTTCCTGTTGTCAGGCTGTCACAGATGAATGCCACCTGGGAACGTCCAGCCTTAAAGGAAGATGTCCCATGCTGGAAGGTAATATCACCTTTTTCTTTGCACCACAGATATCATCATCGTCACATATATCATCATCATCACATACACAGGATGATACACACACACAAAACCCCATATAAAGTTTATTAAATGCTATAAAGGTCAAGCAAATTTCTTGAAATTTGGTGAACATAAACTTTAGTCTGTGTACAATCATTTTCAAATGTTTCAGTTACCTTGGTCGCTTTGCATAAAAGTTTTGCTCCAAATGTCCTCCGCAGCGTTGTATGCACACTTGCATACGTTGCGCTAAATTGTCAATTACTCGACCTTTGTGGGGATAATCCTTGAGATACCCCCATATTTAGGTGAATGCGTGCCCACTCCAAGTCACACTTCATGCTGGTCAATCTGTCCTGAAAACCCCTTTCTAAGCCAGGATAGAGAGTCATTTGATATGTGTGGGGTGGCTCCGTCTTGCTAGAACCACTGTTGGTCTCAATCCAGTCTTCTGCGTCGTCCCAATGATGCCCACAACTTTCACAGATTTGTTGGTTCCGTTTTATTTGGGTCACCCTGTATCATCATGTTTCAGGCCCTTTGCAGAGCGGTGCTGTCATCATGACTCACTGAAAAGTTTCCCCCATCTCTGGCCGTTTTTTCCCGCCTTATACCCAAGGTGTCTGCAATATTCTGTGTCCTACAGGTTAACTCCTGCCTTCCTTTTCTTCTAAGAACAATGCCTTCCATTTATGTTTGTTCCAAGCCCTCAAGACATTTAATGTGATGAAGGTGTTTTAGCCTATGAGACTTGATATTGTCTATGTAGATCATGACTGGATGGACAAGAGCACTTACTATTACACTTCCGATGTGCTGATGCTGAGGTAGCGGGTTCAACTCCTACACGGGTCAGTTGGACTAAAATTTGACTTCTCATCCTTGACTTAGGGATGTAAATTACAAGTACTACAGAAATCGGAGTGGGTTCGCTGATGGTGAGGAGCACAGGTAAATAGGTAAAGTTAATCCACATGCAAAAGCCTGTCCAGTAAACTAGCAGTAGTAGCATGTGTATGGGTTACTCTTGAGTTTAAAACTAGTCAACATTTTTTAAACATGATGACTGAGTCAGTTCTTGTCCATGTTCATATCTTTTAGAATTTCAATCTTTTTCTTCTTCTTGGTCCACAATATTCTGAGAATATTTAGGCACAAAAGCCCAAGTTTTCATCTTTGTATTTATCAGCTGGTCTCTCTGGCCGAGGGGTTACACCACTTTCTCCGTAATCCACGCAAAGTCTCGTAGCGGGCAAGAACTGGGAGCGGTTCGTCCCCCGCTGGTGACTTGTGGGATAACTGAGCCGGCCGTTCAGAAAGCAGTGGCAAACTACTGAGCGTAATCTTGCCAAGAAATCAACAGACAGCTGAAAGATGCTGCTGTTGACAGCAATGTCCTGTAAAAGGATATGCGAATTGAAAAAAAAAAATTTATCAGCTGCCATTTTGAGTTTGCCATCATAACATCTGATGGGAGATGCCTTGAAGAGATTAGAACAAGAATTGCCATTGCGAAGGTAGCCTTTTGCAAGATGAAAAACATACTGACCAATTAAAAAGATATCAATTGAAACGAGAAAAAGTGTTGAATTGCTACATAGAACCTGTACTTTTGTTTGAATGTGAAGCATGGACAATAAGCAGTCAAGCTGAAAAACAGCTGATGACTGTGGAAATGTGGTTTCTGAGGAAAATGCAAAGAATACCATGGATAGACAGAAAAACCGATGAACAAGTCTTTCAAGAAACAATTGAAGATCGTAAACTGATTAGATCATTAGACGTAGACAGTCAAAATTTTGTGGGCATGTTATGAGAAGAAATGAATTGGAGAACTTGGTGACGACTGGCAAGATCGAAGGGAAGAGACTAAGGGGAAGACACAGAAGTAAATACCTGGATGGCTTGGCCACGTGGCACGCTTGAGACAGGAACACAGAGCTGATTCACGACTCTGGTGATCGAGTGACATGACAGTACATGACCGCCCACGCTTATCAGCATGGCACATGATGGATGAATGGATGGATTTCGAGTTTCTTTGGATGCAGAAAATTATTTTGTTTGTGTTGGTTCCTTTCAGTTGAGATATTGATGTTTTTTTGGTCTAGGGTTCCATCATTTATCTGGCCAGTGAAGACAAACATACCATGGTAGTGACAAATACCCTGAAAAATTCTTCAATTTAAATAATTTATAATTTTCAGAAAGAAGTGGTAGCAGTTGTAGAGCCGCTGTCCTCTTCTCTGTTGGAGGAATGTGTTGTGGAGGGACTTGGGAAATTTTCTGCCTTCACAAATGGGAGAATGCGCATTGTCTTTGAAGACCGTACAGCTCTAGACATGGTGTGTAATGTGTCGCGACGGGTGCAGGAATGCTTCGGACACAGTCAGGAACCTCTGGTAATTTCTCTACTGTACAATTTACAAATAGTTTTACACTGTCATGACTTGTGTATATCATTGCACTTTGTCGTGTCTTTCACATATCATTGAGTCTGATTTGTTGCAAACATTTCATCGTCATCAAGTGCCTTGCCAACTGGCGTAGTGATTCATGGCATATTCCTCTATGCCACCTTCTCAACCCAACCGGCATCATTTCTCTTGGTCTACCTCTCTTCCCCTTGATCTTTCCAGTTGTCAAGATGTTCTCCAATGTGGGAAACAAGCAGGCGGACAGATTGGCTGGGTCTGCTCTGCTCAGTTCGGTATTTATGCATGAAAAGGCAGACGTGGTCGGGGCCCTTTGGGATTGTGTATAGTACAGAAGAACAGATAGATCATCACAGTCTGTGGAGAATGGGGTGACCAGAGGATCTGGCCGACATTCAGGACTCGAAGGAAAGGATAAATGGACACATAATCAGACTACTACCAGTAACATTGCTATTGGCTCTTCGCTGGCTGTTGAAGATAAGGATTTGTTAACAAACAAATAAATATTTACACAGTAACTGAGAATCTCTCTTGTTCATTGAAAACTTACCTGGTACTCACAAGAATTCCCTTTCGAAAACATTTTCATATGTGTGTGATTATAAACACAACATATAAATGCGCAGAAGACACCACAGATGTTGGTGTTGTGTGTATTTGTTTGCTGATGAAGGCTTGTCGCCATGACATCCGTAATCTTGTATTGTAAAGCTGCAATACTTTGTGTTATTTTATATTTTTTACATTTCTATAGCTTTACCGCAGTTGCACTAATTTTATTCACACATTAACTATGTTTTACAGCTGCAACTCTGTATGCTGTCCTGTCCTCTTATTCGTTATATGTTTATATTCGTGTATCTTGCCTTAATATAGTCACTGTTGTGTCTTCACCGTGTTTATATGTTGTGGTTTGTGTAATTATTTACTTATGAAGGCTAGCCTCCACAGCGTGCTATGTTTTCCGTAATTGTGTATTGTAAATCTGCATTACTTCATGTTATTTTATATTGTTTATATTTCCACAGCTTTATCGCAGTTCCACTAATTATATTCATACTTCCACTATTATTTCTAGGTGTCATTACCGTGTGCCAGTTCGGTGTCACCACCTATGCCAACTCACGATTCTGTATTCGGAGCCAGCACTGGCAGACTGCTGCTGCCATCTGGGGAGTATGTTACCGTGGATATAAAACATCCTGGCCCATACAGGAAGTATGTTCAGCGAAGTTTTTTTTTTTTTTTGGCTTAATTTGTTTGGGATAATACAGCTATCTTGATGCGAGTAGGTTGTTGCTTCGGTCCAGAGTTGCTGGTTTATTTATTTTAAAGATTTTGACTTGCTCTGCTGAATTAGTCATTCTGAAGATCTGGAATTGCACCATTAAATTGCGTATTCTAAATATCTTAAATTGCTGTTCTGACTTTTGAAAATTACTGTACTGATTTATTGATTCTTAAGATATGAATTGGTGTACTGATTTACAGATTCTAAAGATAATAATTACTGTACTGATTTACTGATTCTAAAGATAATAATTACTGCACTGATTTACTTATTCTAAAGATAAGAATAACTACTAATTTGCTTATTCAAAAGATAAGAATTACTGTACTGATTTACTGACTCTAAAGATAAGAATTACTATACTGATTCGAAAGATAAGAATTACTGTACAGGTTTACTTAATTCTAAAGATAAGAATTACTGTACTGATTTGCTTATTCTAAAGATAAGAATAATTGTACTGATTTACATATTCTAAAGATAAGAATTACTGTACCAATTTACTGTCTCTAAAGATAAGAATTACTGATTCAGAAGTATGCTTGCTCTATCAGTTTTCTGATGTTAAAGATCTATACTGACTTTCAAATTCTAAAGATCTAGAATTGTTTTACAAATTTTCTTATTCCAAAGATATAGAAATCCTTTACAAATTTTATGTCATTAAAATTCTAGTGCCTTTACTAATTCCTTTATTCCAAAGCTCTACTAAGGTTTTTATTCCAAAGATCTATAACTGCTCTCCCCAAGAAGCTCACGTGTCTGTGATCTTCCACCAGGTACATTGAAGTGGCCCAGGAGTGGGCTGCATGGGTGAGGTCATCCCCCTTGGAACGACAACAGTTTTATGCCAATTACAACACACCCGCCATTCTCCAACAGTGAGTCTTTATTCTTTATTTCTCGTTCATTTGCTTTAGTTGTTTTTAAATATATATGTATAAATCTTTCTGTCCCAGACAACGCATGATGTGTGATCAGTTGTCTGTGTGCATCAAGCAACATTTATTTATAACAATTATTTATTTAAATTTGGTCTGAGCATCAGGCAGAAATCTGGCAAATTATTTTAAAATTTAGCCCAACAACAGTAGGGCATTGTAGTAATTAGCTGCATGTTCTAAACCAGTGGTTCTCAACCTTTTTTGGCCCATACCCCCCTTCACCATAATTTCAGAACATCATTCCCCCCCTCCCCCCTTCGTATTTCCTACCTAAAAATTCCCCCTCCCGCCCCTACACAGTATACGTAATAATGGAAGCACATGCTAAAACAAGATTAGTCGTCCACATAAAACGTGATTTGTGAGTCTACTTACTTTATAAAATGAATTTTAGAAGGGTGAGACGTACAGAAATGTAAAGTATGAAGGGAAAAACAAGATCAAGTAATCGGTTCTTGTATTAACGCTATCTTGAAATAATCTTCATTCCCCCCTGGGGGGGGGGGGGGGGGGGGGGGGGGGAATTCCCCACCGGTTGAGAACCACTGTTCTAAACAGAACATTGCAGTCAACCCCAGCATTGTTTGGTCATTTGTGATTTACTAGGCAATTCTCACGTTCAGTAGTTTGCCATTACTTTCTGAAAGACCAATACTCACACCATCAAAATCTACGCAAGGCGGTCTGTTGATTTTACTGTTGATATTGTCCATATCACTCACCAAGTATCAATTGTTCTATAGTGCATTCATTAATGTTTGCCCTCATTCACATTCAGTTTTTTTAAAACAGTATCTGTTGCATCGTTATGAAATATGTTTTGGCAAAAATGTATTAAATTTACACTAATAAATTTGTTGTGCAGTAATGCACGTCAGTTCGGGTAATAACCTCTAAACACTTCCGTTCCACTAAATCTTCTTCTTCTTCTTTTCGTTCATCCGGAGTGTTTTTTCAGATGTCATTGCGGTGTGCGTTAGGCACCCTTGGGTTGAAAACCCTTAGGTCAACACATCCGGCTTATGCGTGCATTTTTTACCAGGTTAGCATTCCTGGGAGACTCTCACTTTTGTGGTACCGTCCACATCTCAGCTGGTCAAGTTGGAACAGTCGACTTCGGTCATCCCTCAAGAGAAGGAAGGGACAGTCCATAGCATTTTCCGCCATCCAAGGTTGCTTCCATAGTTGCACGTCCTGCTCATGGCTGCTTTAATTCCTCACTTCAATATATTGGGCATTTCGTTCACCCCGGGCCGTTCCCGCACAAAACAAGACAGGTCTGCAAACGGTATCCACTCAGCGAATTTTCGGACATGTGCTTGTCATTGCGCCCGTCAGAGCTGTTCCAGGCACGACAGACATTCGGAAAACTACCTAGTCAGAGCTGTTCCGAACAAGAGCGGCATTCGGAAATAGGTAGTCAGAGCTGTTCCTAGCACGAGAGACATTCGGACGAGACATTTCACTCGGACGTAAATGCGTAGTGCCAATTTTTAGTTTGCCACCCGTAGGACGGCACTTCCGGCTTCAGCAGGCATTTTTTAATGAGGTTAGCTTCCTCGGGTTTTGAGGCACGTTAGACTTTTTGTTGTGATGTCGCCCACATCTCAGCTGGTCAAGACAGAACGATCATCGACATCACGGTTAACCCTCAAGGGAAGGTAGGGGCAGACCATGGGCCTATCCAAGGCTATCCAAGGAGGCTTCCATAATTGCAGAGCCGGCACATATTGCTCTGAGACTGGGCTCACCCAAGGAGTTGCGACGTCCTGCTCATGGCTGCTTTAGTTCCTCACTTCCATGTGTTGGGCATCTCGCTTGTTACTTACTGGTCGCTCAAGGACACACCAGGAACGGTCAGACTGCGGGCGACATCCGCTCGGTAAGCTTTTGCTTTTGACTTCGGACCACGCAATGGATTCGCTAGCCGTGCGTTCCATTTTGTGTTATTGAGACGTTTTTTCACTTTTGTCTACACTCTGTGTTAGATACAGACAGTTTTCGTAGCCATTTCATTCGACTGGGACACTTTCTGCATTTTTATTCTCGCTCACGAGGTAGGCTACATGTGCTGCCGGCTCAGCACCTTACCTCCGTGCAGCAGTGAGCGAGAAATGGCCAGGCCCTCTCATCCGGGAATCTGTCATATCCCCCAGCTGAGAGCCTTCAAACAAGTATCAGAACTGGGCATGTAGCGTGCTCAGTACCTATATTTATCGGTAGGTGTGTATCGGCCCGGCTCTCAGATCCGCGGGTTTGTGGCTTCAGCCACAGCCCTTGACAGAGAACCTTATAGTTTTGTCCGGACCAAGGTCTTCTGCCTTTGTGTACCTGATTTAATCTTTTGACTGTTATCCTCAGTCTACCTGCAGAGCAGCAGGTTGTGTCTCTCTTAGTCTGGTCCCTATCCCAAGAGCTGTCCGATATATAGTTTTCATCCATCGGCAAGCACATGGGGTCGATGGGACACGCAAGCTCCCCCACCACGGCAAGGTGGAGACACATCGGAGGAGGTTCCACTAAATGATGTGCTTCTCAAAAGGAAATTCCAATGCACCACGGAGAATGTTCATTATTGAACACTGATGTTTCCGTGTGAAGATGTAGTACATTTCATATTATGCACTCCATCTCTGACCCTTAAATTATATACTGCATATAACCATACATTGAGATCTGCTGTACAATCTCCAGAACAAAAATGTTTTTGTTGGGTGTACATAATGATAAGGCTATTTGCTAAATCTCATCATTTTTTCCTCAGTTTGTTACTTAGTTATAGATTTTTATGCGGGGCAAACATTTATGGACACACTATACATTATGTTGAACTAAATCACTGCACATTGGATATTCCCAGGCATGCTCGATTGCCCTGATGCAGCACCCATCCCACAGTATTTCTGCTCAGTTTCCTTAAGGAGTTTGTTATGGTAATTCCTCCTTCCCCCCCCCCCCCCCCCCCCCTCTCCTCCCCATAAGGAGTTTATTATGGTATCTCCTCTCTTTCCCTGCTTAAGGAATTTATTTTGGTATTTCATCTCTTTCCCTCCATACAGAGTTTATTATGGTATCTCCTTTCTTTCCCTCAATATGGGGTTTGTTATTGTACCTCCTCTTTTTCCCTCAATATGGAGTTTGTTATGGTATCTCCTCTCTTTCCCTCCATTATGAGTTTGTTATGGTATCTCCTTTGTTTCCCTCAGTAAGGAGTTTGTTATAGTATCTTCTCTCTTTCCCTCCATAAGGAGTTTAAGGTATCTCCTCTCTTTCCCTCAATATGGAGTTTGTTATGGTATCTCCTCTTTCCCTCAATATGGAGTTTGTTATGGTATTTCCTCTCTTTCCCTCCATAAGGAGTTTAAGGTATGTCCTCTCTTTCCCTCGTAAGGAGTTTATTATGGTATCTCCTCTCTTTCCCTCCAATGTGGCATTGAAGTGACTGACCATGCTACCGATAGGTCTATGCAGTTATGATGCTGGCATCATTTACTAATCATACCTTAGGACGTGGAAACTGGTCCTCTATTTACTTGTGTTTAAATGTATGGACGTACAAGGAAGGCAATTTTGTACAAACACTATTCCCTTATTCTTTTAAGATTGTTTTTAGGATGACACCGACCTGTTTCAAAGGGGTTACGAATACAGTTCATAATCCCATATATCACTTTCGAAACATAGCTACGAGCGATTTGGAAGCATACCGTCTTGCCCCGGTCGTTCAGAAATCAATGGCAAACTACTGAATTTAAACTTGCCAAGAAATCACTGTATAGGATATGCAACTAACTTTTTTCCCCATGAACATTCTTATTCTTGGTTGTAATGTTTGTTTTCGTATTTTGCAGGGCTGTGGAAATTGAATTGAAGAAAATATTTTGCTTCAACTGTATCCTTGATTCCATTTGTTTATATTGAATGGGAGATCACTACAATTGGTTCTAGAAATGCATAGAGGAAAGACATAGATAATGAGAGTAAATTAAGCTGTCCTATCTTTTACTTTCTCCTGCAACTCCATCCATGTCCTCTTCATATCATTCATCTCTGTCTTTAATTTTCTTCTCCATGTATTTTTAGGTCTCCCTATATTTCATTTACCTTGTGGGTTCAGGACAAGGGAGAGTATAGTTATACTATCCGTTAATCAGTTAGTCGCGGTTCCAACTTCACAGCAAAGGGTCACTGCATTATGCACCGTTCCTATGCCAGTGAATATCACACATTATGCTCCTCACTGCCCCATGTTAAAACTGGAACAGACAGAAGTTGACAAATCAACAGCCCGCACAGGTATACTATGCATAATGCTGCTGTCAGAATGCCAACACAAATGTCCGCCACGAAAAAAAATACAGTTCATCATCGATGGAAGGGGCAGTCACTAGAAAACCAGCAGCCACACATTACTGCTTAAAATAACTCATATAGTTCAGTGACCGGCTGGCCGCCATTTTTCTGAACATGCAGTTCACTACAAACAACTGCAGGCAGGTGTAAAAGCACTCCACATGAAGTTCACAGCTAACCATGTTGCTCCACGCACTCAACTCAGTAGCAGGGCAACGGATTCATGTACTGCCAGTCCAACATGAGGAAAAAGTGTAAGCAAATCGTAGCCACACACATAAACACTCCAGAGGCCTTAACAGCTCAACTGCCTATCCTCCATGTTGGGAACCAGAAGTCTGTACTATCCAAAGGTTTTCTTAGTGTGTGGCCTTGCCCTATCCAGCATCAGCATCTTTTACTCACTTCTTGATTCGTTGGAATGTGTTTAGTTCTCTCTTGGAGCTCTACATCGGTGATTCTGTCATACTGTTTTAATCTGTTCTACACAAGCACCAGTTAATAAGTGTTTGTAGTTTATTAGTAATTCTTTCAGTCATTCACGATGTGTCTGTTCCATACAATAGCACTGATTAAACATTGGCATTAAATATTCTAAGTTTGGTAGTAATTTTAATTTCTTCCACAAATTTTCTATAGATTATTGCCAGGCATATTTTGCTGCATCACGTCAGGTTCACACTGCAGAAATCACATAACATAAAATGTTCCCATGACTATTTTGTGTGTTAAATAGCACGTGAAACACATTGTCTCTATTGCACAGCTGGTTTCCAAAATGTGTCGTCCAATCGATGACGTAGGAGGTTTGTGGTGTGTCGGTTTGGCCAGGTTCCCATCATCCTTGTTAAAGATCGCAGAAGCCATCATGATTAATCTACATAGACCAGTTTTGTGCAAACAGAAAGACATAATAGTCAGCTTAAAATTACTGTGGTAGGCAATTGAAATTACAGTGCGAACATATGTATATTTCAGCTTGAAGGATTTATCTAGGTACTTTACTTTATGTTGTGTGAATTCTGCAGTATGTACCTGACGAGATGCAGCAAATTATGCCAGGCCATAAATCGTGCAATCTATTGTTCGTTTCTTCGTCATTCAAATTCACTACAGGAAAGCATTGTTTTAAATTTACTATAATTTCTTGCTATGAAAGCTTCTCTTGGCTTTTGTATCCTACTTCTATCTCTATCTGTTCCCTGCATGTTTCTGTACATTGGTACCTATGTAGGTGTATGATTCTGTTTCTTGAAGTGGAGTTTCATCAAGGTTGTTTGGTTTAATCTCATTACTTTTTTCTTTTTCTTGTAAATTTTTAGACCTAATTGTTGTGACCTCCCATCAAGCATCTAATTATGTATGTGACCGGAGTGCAGTGTCGTCAGCAAAGCTCAAATCAACCGGAAGTTATTGTTGTCTTCATAAACCATTGTTGTCTTCATAAACCATTGTTGTCTTCATAACCCATTATTGTCTTCATAACCCAGTCTATGTTGTTGCATGTCCTTTGCATTACGCAGCATTCCATCACAGATTGATATTCTAATCAACTGTACATTCAGTAGCATTCCATCACAGATTGATATTCTAATCAATTGTACATTCAGTAGTTTGCCGTTACTTTCTGAACAAGAAGTTATCGGTGAAGTCCAAATTAATGCCGGTTTAGTGGTTGAACCGCCTACCTGGTCATCAGCGAACCGGAAGTTTAAGAGCGAGGACTCCTATCCTTTCCACCATATCGACTGCTTATCCCAATCTATAGCCAGCAAGAATAATATTGGTGACAGAAGGCATCCCTGTTGTACTCCTCTTTTTATTTCAAATGTTTTTGTTAGATTTCCAGTCAGAAGAGCATCTTGCCAGTACATTTTTTTGGGTATACTTGAGTGCTTTGAACTCAAGTGTAGTCCATAACACTACTTCTAGTAGTGCTGGACTGAATTTTGTGTGTGGATTGGCTTTACTTATTAACAGTGTTCTTCGCCATCAGGCAACCCCACTTTGACTTCAGAGGTACTTGTAATTAACGTCCCCAAGCCAAGGATGATAGGTCAACATTTTAGTCCAACTGTCTGGTGTAGGTGTTGAACCCCTTACCTCTTCATCAGCACACTGGATGTTTAAGAACTCACGTTCTTATCCATTCGGCCATGTTGATCAACGCCAGCACATTACTGCAGCACAAGCACCTTTTTGTGTGTTAGTATTAACTTAATTATGTTTCCGTAACATAATTTTATCATAATTATTATTTATTATGTTTCTGTAACATTATTTTATCATTATTATTTATTATATGTTTCCGTAACATTATTTTATCATAATTATTATTTATTGTTTTTGTGACATTATTTTATCATAATTATTATTTATTGTTTCTGTAACATTATTTTATCATAATTATTATTTATTGTTTCCATAACAATATTTTATCATAATTATTATTTATTACATGTTTCTGTAACATTACTTTATCATAATTATCATTTATTGTTTCTGTAACATTACTTTATCATACTTATTATTTATTGTTTCCGTAACATTATTTTATCATAATTATTATTTATTCCTCTGATTAATTTGTGTCTGCGATTGTTGTTTCTTCATAGGATCTACATGTACTTGTTTCAAAACAATGTTTTCTCATTGGGAATTTGGATAATAAAGGCTCAAACAATAGATTGCACAATTTATTGCCTGGCAATTATTGTTGCATCTCTGATGCATGTTACGAAAGTGGAACAACATAGCCTAAAGCAATATGCTGAAGTATACAACATGCATATTCTCACAGTAATTTGAATTGTCTCCCATTGTAATTTTACGCTGATTATCATGTCTTTTTAATTATGAACATGTGGGTTCACCATGTGAATAGCATTGGCTTCAGAAAACTGTAACACTCGTCCATTTTCTGTGTTAGCACACGAAATGCATTGTCTATCAATCACATGGCAGGTTTCCAAAAGATGGTCCTCATTTGATGACAAGGGCAATTTCCTGTGTAGGTTTAACTGGGTTACCAGTCTTCTTACGTACCCATTTGTTTCATTTTACATTAGTTTATCCTTAACTTGGTATCAAGATATCCTCGAACAGACACTGCTCATGCAACAGCAGCAGTTGAATAGCATCAAGTCTTCCTCATTGACAAACAGCAACATCCCATCATCAGAACATGCTGCAGGCATCCATCCTTCAGATATTCCAAGGCCACAACCTGTAGGTTGTCACACAGACACTATGAACTCTCATCGTGATCCTCAACCACCTTTTGACCCACCAGTACCAGGTAATGAAGTCAGAAGGACTTCCAAACCCACCTTCCCAACTCGGTTAACAAGCTCATCAGATGCCTTTATCAGCAACAAGAATCTCCCAACTTCTTCAGATCATTCTGGTACAGGCCTATGCAGAGATGGATCCACAGATTCTCTTGCCCACCGGGATACATCTCCCAGGGTAGAGTTTAAATCCTGCAGAATTTCAGAAAATGCTGCCATGGACTTTGAGTCAGTTAGACAAGTACTTCTACAGAACTCCAATTTAATCAGTGAAATAGACTTATTTTTGGAGAGCAGCAGGAAGGTATAGACAAAATGTTCAAGTGCCATGCTGATAAACGTGGGCGGTCATGATTCACCATTTCACTCGATCACCAGTCGTGGATCAGCTCAGTATTCTTGACTCGACCATACCACGTGGCCAAGCTATCCGGGTATTTACTTCTCTGCCATCCCCTTGTTATATTCCCCTCGATCTTGCCAGTTGTCACCAAGTTCACCAATTTATTTCTTCTCATAACATGCCCAGAAAATTGTGACTGTCTACATCTAATTTGTCTAATCAGTTTATGATTTGTATTTTGTGTCTTGTAGTACTTGGTCATTGCTTTTTCTGTCTGTCCATGGTATTCTTTGAATTTTCCTCAGAGACCACATTTCCACAGCCATATTTTTCAGCTTGTCTGCATCATTGTCAACACTTCACATCCATACAAAAGTACAGGTTCTATGTAGCACCTCAACACTCTTTTTCTCGTTGCAATTGACATCTTTTTATTGGTCAGTATGTTTTTTCACAATTATTGGACATTGTAGTAACAGAGAGTGCAAAGAAAGGACTCTCTTTGAATATCAAGTAAACAGTAACATTGGTGATATCAAAGAAAATGGTGACACCAAAATGTGACATAGAAATAGAAGGGACAATTCTTAACCAAGTGGATAATTTTAAATACCTAGGGGCATTTATAACATCAGATGGAAGATGTACAACAGAGATTAAGAAAAGAATAGGGCAGGAAAAAGCCACATTTCAGAAAATGAAGAGTATCTTATGCAATAAGTAACTATCAATGAATGTAAGAGAGTGTGCACTGAAATGCTATATAAAACCGGTTTTGCTGTATGGCAGTGAATCTTGGAATGTAAATGAACAAATTAGGAAGAACTTAGAAGCAACAGAGATGTGGTTTTTTAGACGAATGTTGCGAATTCCTTGGACTGCCAAAGTAACTAACAACGATTGCCTGAAACAGGCTAATGAAACTAGAACATTATATACAACAATAAGACAGAGACAAACAGCTTTCTTTGGTCATGTGATGAGAAGAGAGTCATTGGAGAACATCGTGACAACTGGAAATATTGAGGGGAAGAGGCAGAGGCAGACCAAGAGAAATGATGCTGGATGGATTGAGATGGTGGCAAGGAGGAATATCATCAGCTGAGATGATCCAAAGCACCAAAAACCAAGATCTGTGGGGAGCCATGAACGCATACGCCAGCTGGCAAGGGACTTGATGGTGATGATGATGATTTTCATCTTGCAAAAGGCAACCTTCACCATGGTCATCAAGGCATCTCCCATCAGATGTAATAGGCTTATATTAGCACATATTTAGTTATTATTTACTATCATCTGGCCATCTTGACAGACGATTGTAACATTGTGCTTCAAAACAGGGATAACAACTACAACCTATGATGGGGACCAGGGAGGGAGTTGTACCTCTCCTTAGCACAAAGCCTGGCTCTGTGTTGAAGGGGTTACGAATGCAATTTGTAATCCTGCATACCGAGTTTGAAATGCAGCTGCATGTGATTTGGAAGCAGACCGCCTTGCATTCGTTTCCATACAAGGGTATGAGTGCCGGTTATTAAAAAAGCATTGGCAAACTACTGAACATAAACTTGCCCAGGAATCACAAGCAGGCAAAAAATTCTGGAGTTGACTGCTATGTCCTGTAAAAGATATTGAACTGACTTTTTATTTTTAGCACAAAGCCTGGACTGAATTTTAGAGACCATATATTGCCCTTGCAGCATGATCCTTCTGTCGACATGTCTAGTTTGCTCCAGAGGCAAGGTAAAACCAATATGTCTGGAACAAGACAAGCTGCAGAAGCTGCTGGATTAGCAAAGCAATGCTCTTCACTGTTCGCCTTTTGGCCAGGTGGTTATGTCTTTGAATTTCTGTCACTGGGGATTTTGATTGTTTGTTGGTAACCCAGGGCTTCAGGTGACCCAGTGTAAAAATGGGAACCAAGACATTGCCTAAAAAGTAACACCGAACTGTCATGATTTTTAACGGATCGTCCATCAAGTGCCCATGGGTCTAAAAAAATATGAGCCTAGCAACCTATAGCCAAATATGCATCTAGGTGAGGAAAAGTCTTTTATTTTTTAAATAAACTTTTTTGTTTTACAAATACCCAAATTATGTCATGGCCTGTAAAGAGGGTTCTTTACATGTATATTTCATAATCTCTGTCTCTCTCTCTCATAATATATTTTTATCTTTCAACAACTTTATTTCTTTCCATCTATCTCATCTTTCTTTCAATCTCTATCTTTCTCTCTCCAACACTTTTTGTTTTTTTCTTTCCATCTCTCATTCTTTCTGTCTCTAACTTTCCATCTCAGTCCATCTTTCTCTCCCTCTCTTTATCCTCCTCTGCATTTCTCTCTCTCCCTCTCTCACTTACTCACAAACACACATGTTCATAATTAAACTGACCAACCCTGCCTATATACTTTCCTATGCAGTGTTTTCACAGTCTTTTCTTTGTTGCTTTTATTATATACTGGAATTATTATGCAATTGCTGTAATTTATACAACATGTGGAGTTTATGTGCACACACTTTTATATTGTGCCTTTGCTTGTCATCTTTCTTTTGCCCTTTGTCCTCTTTCTTTTGCCCTTTGTCCTCAACCAACTCACGATGAGCCATCCTATCTTTCCTGTCTCCTGCAACTCCATCCATGTCCTAATTTTATTCATCTCTATTTTTGAGCCGACAATGTGGCGAAGTGGTTACGGAGACAATTCACAGTCCCGCATTTAAAACAGTTGAGCTGTGGGTGATTTGGAAGCAGTCGACCATGCATTGGTTTTCATACAATGGCATGAGTGTTGGTCGTTCAGAAAGCAATGGCAAAATACTGAACGTAAACTTGCCAAGAAATCACAAAAAAGTTTTTTTTATGCTGGGGTTGATTGCACAGTCTTGTAAAGGATATGCAACTAAATGTTTTTAACTGATTCATTGCCAAGGGATAATATATCACCACATGTGACTTACTATTTGGACTGAATGATGTTATATTGCCTAACAAAGATCATTGTGTTATTTGTTTCGTTTCAACAACTTTATTTCTTTCTATCTCCCTCCATCTTTCTTTCCATCTCCCTCCATCTTTCTTTCAATCTCTATCTCTTTTTCACTCTCCATCTTTCTTTCACTCTCCTTCTCTCTTTCACTCTCCTTCTCTGTCTTCAACTTTCCATATCTCTCCAACACTTTCTGTCTGTTTTTTTTCATCTCTCCTTCTTTGTCTCTGATTTCCGTCTCTGTCCATTTTTATCTCCCCCTGCATATCGCCGTACAAAGGTGAAACAAAATGTACATTATAATACTAGGTCATGTGATTGTGCACCATATATGGCACTAGCCTATGTTTTTTGGTTGGCTCCCTGTACAAGTATTATAATGTAACATGCACTGGAGATGCAACAATATTTTCCAGGCCATAAATTGTGCAATCTATTGTCTCCCACTATTTTGTTCAAGACAAGAGTGTCTAGTTATACAATCCTTGTGTATTGTCAATTTGTATCCTGTTCAACAACTCTTTTTTTTTTTGGCCTGTAAATCTAAAAAATTGTACGTATTTTACTGCAGACTGTATCACAACTTACTGCAGTATGTACATATTTTACTGGATAATTGCTTCACAGAAAGTTGTATTTTATTTATGCTTGCCACGTTTTTATTTGTTTTACACCTGATTTCAAAATATAAAACGTACACTGAAGGTCACAATTTTGAATTGCAGGCTTCCCAAATTTATTGAATTTATTCCTTGTCGTCTCTGATTTTTTGTTGTTGCCTTGTTCGCTTTGAACTCGAGCGTAGTCCATACACAATACCTCTAGTAATGCTGGACTGAATTTTGCGTGTGGATTGGTTTTCCCTACTGACAGTGTCCCCTGCCATCAGGTGAACCCACTCTGACTTCAGAGGTAGTTGTAATTTACATCCCCAAGTCAAGCACGAGAAGTCAACATTTCAGTCCAACTGACCGGTGTAGGGGTTGAACCGCTTACCTCGCCATCAGCACACCGGATGTTTAAGAACATGTTCTTATCCATTCTGCCATGCTGACCTACGTCTCTGTGAAGAAGGGGTTACTGACGCAGCGCATAATCTCACATACCGCGTTCGAAACAGTTACGGGCGATTTGGCAGCGGACTGCCACCTTGCATTGGTATTCTCACACAATATTATGAGTGCCGGCTCAGAAAGCAATGGCAAACTGAACATAAACTTACCAAGAAATTACAAACAGTCAAAAGGGTTGGCTGCGACATCCTGTGAAGGAGATACAATTTTAACTCGTCTCTCGCATTTTCATGTCCAAGATGACTGCAATGTCCATCTTATAGCTATTTGTCCCCTGCCTCTTCTGCCAGAAACTGTTTTCTGCTATTGTTTTTTCTAAACCCCTGTGATGTTTATTATCAGTTTCCGAGAAATGACCCTGTTTATGAGCTAGCCAGTCGTCTCCGATGTTCAGATCTGATAGAATGGCAGTATTTGTCTTACTCTGGATCCGCTAACTTTTCTGTCACATTTACGTTTAAAGGCATGTTTTGTCTTTTTCGGTGATTGTAAAATTCTCCATGGTTGATTTTCATGGATCCGCTAACTTTTCTGTCACATTTACGTTTAAAGGCATGTTTTGTCTTTTTCGGTGATTGTAAAATTCTCCATGGTTGATTTTCATGGATCCGCTAACTTTTCTGTCACATTTATGTTTAAAGGCATGTTTTGTCTTTTTCGGTGATTGTAAAATTCTCCATGGTTGATTTTCATGGATCCGCTAACTTTTCTGTCACATTTATGTTTAAAGGCATGTTTTGTCTTTTTCGGTGATTGTATAATTCTCCATGGTTGATTTTCATGGATCTGCTAACTTTTCTGTCACATTTACATTTAAAGGCATGTTTTGTCTTTTTCGGTGATTGTAAAATTCTCCATGGTTGATTTTCATGGATCCGCTAACTTTTCTGTCACATTTACGTTTAAAGGCATGTTTTGTCTTTTTCGGTGATTGTAAAATTCTCCATGGTTGATTTTCATGGATCCGCTAACTTTTCTGTCACATTTACATTTAAAGGCCTGTTTTGTCTTTTTCGGTGATTGTAAAATTCTCCGTGGTTGATTTTCATGGATCCGCTAACTTTTCTGTCACATTTACGTTTAAAGGCATGTTTTGTCTTTTTCGGTGATTGTAAAATTCTCCATGGTTGATTTTCATGGATCCGCTAACTTTTCTGTCACATTTACGTTTAAAGGCATGTTTTGTCTTTTTCGGTGATTGTAAAATTCTCCATGGTTGATTTTCATGGATCCGCTAACTTTTCTGTAACATTTACATTTAAAGGCATGTTTTGTCTTTTTCGGTGATTGTAAAATTCTCCATGGTTGATTTTCATGGATCCGCTAACTTTTCTGTAACATTTACGTTTAAAGGCATGTTTTGTCTTTTTCGGTGATTGTAAAATTCTCCATGGTTGATTTTCATGGATCCGCTAACTTTTCTGTCACATTTACGTTTAAAGGCATGTTTTGTCTTTTTCGGTGATTGTAAAATTCTCCATGGTTGATTTTCATGGATCCGCTAACTTTTCTGTCACATTTACGTTTAAAGGCATGTTTTGTCTTTTTCGGTGATTGTAAAATTCTCCATGGTTGATTTTCATGGATCCGCTAACTTTTCTGTCACATTTACGTTTAAAGGCATGTTTTGTCTTTTTCGGTGATTGTAAAATTCTCCATGGTTGATTTTCATGGATCCGCTAACTTTTCTGTAACATTTACATTTAAAGGCATGTTTTGTCTTTTTCAGTGATTGTAAAATTCTCCATGGTTGATTTTCATGGATCTGCTAACTTTTCTGTAACAATTATGTTTAAAGGCATGTTTTGTCTTTTTCGGTGATTGTAAAATTCTCCATGGTTGATTTTCATGGATCCGCTAACTTTTCTGTAACATTTACGTTTAAAGGCATGTTTTGTCTTTTTCGGTGATTGTAAAATTCTCCATGGTTGATTTTCATGGATCCGCTAACTTTTCTGTCACATTTACGTTTAAAGGCATGTTTTGTCTTTTTCAGTGATTGTAAAATTCTCCATGGTTGATTTTCATGGATCCGCTAACTTTTCTGTAACATTTACGTTTAAAGGCATGTTTTGTCTTTTTCAGTGATTGTAAAATTCTCCATGGTTGATTTTCATGGATCCGCTAACTTTTCTGTCACATTTACGTTTAAAGGCATGTTTTGTCTTTTTCGGTGATTGTAAAATTCTCCATCGTTGATTTTCATGGATCCGCTAACTTTTCTGTAACATTTACGTTTAAAGGGATGTTTTGTCTTTTTCAGTGATTGTAAAATTTTTCATGGTTGATTTTCATGGATCCGCTAACTTTTCTGTCACATTTACGTTTAAAGGCATGTTTTGTCTTTTTCGGTGATTGTAAAATTCTCCATGGTTGATTTTCATGGATCCGCTAACTTTTCTGTCACATTTACGTTTAAAGGCATGTTTTGTCTTTTTCAGTGATTGTAAAATTCTCCATGGTTGATTTTCATGGATCCGCTAACTTTTCTGTAACATTTACGTTTTAAAGGCATGTTTTGTCTTTTTCAGTGATTGTAAAATTCTCCATGGTTGATTTTCATGGATCCGCTAACTTTTTTGTCACATTTACGTTTAAAGGCATGTTTTGTCTTTTTCGGTGATTGTAAAATTCTCCATGGTTGATTTTCATGGTTCCGCTAACTTTTCTGTAACATTTACGTTTAAAGGGATGTTTCGTCTTTTTCAGTGATTGTAAAATTTTTCATGGTTGATTTTCATGGATCCGCTAACTTTTCTGTAACATTTAAATTCAAAGGCCCCGTTTGTCTGTTTTGGCGATTGTAAACTTGTCCTCTTACTCTGGCATGGCGGTTAGGCGTTGAGCCGTTAAGGCCTGTGGCGTGTTTATGCTTGTGGCTACGGTTTGCAATCGCATTTTCCTCTTGTTGGACTGGTAGTACATGGTTCCGTCGCTCTGCTACTGAGTGAGTGCGTGGGCGACACCGTGAGCTGTGAAATTCGCATGGAATGCTTTTACATCTGTCCTGTACTGTGAACTGCATGTTCGGAACAATGGCTACCGGCAGTTGCTGAATTGACTGTTTTGCCCTTTCAGTTCACGGGTGCATTTTTTGGGAGACTTGCTGAAGCTGCGGAGTTTGTGCTTTGTGCAACACTTTTGGCGGGTCACCCTGCGGTAAGAGACCGAGCCATGTGAGAAAACCCAGGTCAATGAGCTCTTTCTGGTGACTGCCGAGTCCATCGACGATGAACTGTGGTATTCGTGGATGAATTTTGAGTTGACATTCTGACGGCACCATTATGCACAGTGTACCTGTGCGGGCTGTTGGATTGCCAAGACTCCTGTCTATTCCATTGGACAGTGGGGAGCATTTTGTGTGATATTCGCTGGCAAGTGAATGGAGCATAATGGGGACGACCCGTTGCCGTGAAGTTGGAAACTCGAGTAACTAACTGATTGTAAAATTGTCCATGATTGACTTCCATATGTTGCCTCAGAGAAGATACATGTTCTCAACAATTGTGTTTTAATTTGTTTGCTGAGAGGTTCTTAATACTGTTTAACCTCTTCGTTGTTATGTCCTGCCTGTCTGGCATTTTTTGAAGTTTCCGTTGCCATCGTTTTTGTTTTCTTAGCGTTAACTCGCTTTGAACTCAAGCGTAGTTTATACACACACTACGATTTCTTGTGCACTGAACTGATTTCTGCATGTGGATAAGCTTTCCCTGTTACCGTGTCCCTCGCCCTCAGGCGAACCCATTCTGACTTTTGAGGCACTTGTAATTTACATCCCAAGTCAAGAATGAGAAGTCAACATTTTAGTGCAAGTTATCAGTGTAGGGGTTGAACCCGCTACCTCAGCATCAGCACACCGGATGTTTAAGAGTGTTTGATTTTATCCTTTCAGCCATGCTGACCACCAGGAGAAAAAAGCTTGCATTTATCGGAGTGACATTGATGTGGAGTCTGTTCTGTTAGCCCAGCAGTAAACTATCGTCTCCAGGGGAGTCTGTGTTGCAGGGCTTTCCATCCCCTCTCCGAGCACACAAACTGGTAAGGTGTGCATGGTGCAGAGCTTTCCATCCCCTCTCTGAGCACACAAGCCGGTAGGGCATGCAAGACCTGTATTGGAACTTGGCATCTGTTGAGATACATGTGATTAGGCTTACAAGTGAAACCCAGTGAATCAACTCTTTGTTATGCATCCATCCAGCGGGAATCAATACTGTTGACTCCTATATATACCGTTTGCACACCTTCGGCTCCACATTTTCTTATTTTCACTTTCGTTACTCGACTTAATTTTATTAAATTGATTTATTTGGTTGTTTCAGGGTTTGAGGTTTTAAAGATTGAGCAAGACCCACTACTGGCAACGTTGATCTATTCCGGTACGAACCTAAGGCTTTATCCAGGTCATATTGGAAGCACTAGACTGGAGTTTCACTCTCTTTTGAGCTCGTCAATAGTGCATATCCCTGACTGGACCCGGGATCGAACTCAGGATCACTGGTGTGTGAGGTGGGTGTGTAACCACTTAACCACATGGCTCATGCTAGATGTGACCAATCTATCACACTAGAATATCACATCACCCATCGTAGACTATAGCTAAAAATTTTCCCCATCATCGTGATCGACATCCGTCAATTGTGTTATTAAATTGTCTAAATTCATATTTTTATTTACATCTGTTTGTGTTGTTCCGGAATAAGACTGGTATAATCAAAAAGTTGTTTACTGTGTCATAGTATACCTATTATTATATTATTGTTTTTTGTGAGATGGGGGATTTACGTTTACCGGTGTGGAGTTCGTTGTAAGGTATGGACGCTATCTGTGCTTAGTATCTCTCTTTTTCGCAGGAGTTAAACGTACTTGTTTTTATTTCCTGCTGTTGTAATCAATCTTCCCGCCCACAAAAGCAGCAGAATTTAGATTGTGTATAACTTCCCATGCTAGAATTCGAACCAGGTAACCTCTGAGATGGACATCATAGCCCCTTAGCCATCATCATGTGCCATGCTTTTAAGTGTGGGCTTTCATGCTTCACCATCTCACACGATTACCAGAGTCGTGGATCAGCTCTGTGTTCTTGTCCCGACCATGCCATGTGACCAAGCCAGCTAGACATTTACCTCTCTGCCTTCCCCTTATTCTTTTCCCCTCAATCTTGCCAATTGGCACTATGTTCTCCAGTTTATTTCTTCTCATAACGTGTCCCAAAAACAATCTTGATTGTCTATCTAATTTCTCTAATCAGTTTACGGTCTGAATTTGTATTTCTTGTCCATAGACCCCTCGCCCCATCAAATCTATACATTCAAATGTTAACTAAAATTATTTTCACTATGAAAAACAACAACATTCTTTGTATTCTCATTCGCTATTATTCTGTCTTCACGCCGCGCTCCGGTGATTGGAACAGATGATTCATTAGCCTTTGCGGAACCTCGCTCCCATAACAACCTTCTTGAAAACTTGTCAGCCATAAGCAAGATGTCCTGCGTCCGATAACCCATCTGGAGATCATCTGCCACATTCTGCACCAATCTTATCTTTATATGCCCCTCCATTATTGTTCTCTCCAAACTTTCATGACATTTCAAGTGACCAAAATATTTAAATTTTCTTTGCTTTCTCGTCTTTAGAAGCCAACCATCTTCAATATTCAGCTCTTGTCATATGGATGCATTTGTTCTTTTCTGTATCCTAGATACTCTTAGAACCTACCTATATGATTTATAATCAAAGGCATTTATGCGCTGTTCAACTTGTTTAGTAAGTGTCCAGGTCTCACAGGTGTATGTTGCAATGGGAAAGATGCATGCTCTTAAAAATCTAACGTTTTTAGTTCTGTCTGTCTCACTCCACAATTTATTCAGTTGTTTTTGTTTTTGAAGAGCGATAGATATTAGTCTTTTAATTTCTTTCAACCTTTAAGACATAATGGATGATCAGAGTACAAAAAAGTGCACACTATACTTGAGATTATACGGCAGGCAGAACAGAGAACATTGTGTAGGGGTTAGTGAATGCAGTTTGACACTTCCCCAACACACCAAGTCCAGGGTTTGAAATCTGCCTGCAGACGATTTGGAAGCAGATTCCTTTGCGTTGATTTTGATTGTATGAGTGTCGGCTGTTCTAACATCAATGGTAAACTCATCATCATCAAGTGCCATGCCGACTGGCATAGGCGTTCATGACTCTCAACAGATCTCGGTCTTTGGTTTTCTGGATCAACTCTGCCGTTGATATTCCTCCGTGCCACCGTCGCAATCCATCCAGCATCATTCCTCGTGGTCTGCCTCTGCCTCTCTTTCCCTCGATCTTTCTAGTTGTCACGATGTTCTCCAATGGCTCACTTCTCATCCCATGACCAAAAAACCTTGTTTGTCTCTTTCTTATTGTTGTATATAATGTTCTAGTTTCGTTAGCCTCTTTAAGGCATTCGTTGTTACTTACTTTGGCAGTCCAAGGAATTCGCAACATTCGTCCAAAGAACCACATCTCTGTTGCTTCCAATCTCTTCCTAATTTGTTCATTTATATTCCAAGATTCACAGCCATACAGCAAAACAGGTTCCATATAGCTCTTCAGCACTCTCTTTCTTACATTCAATGATAGTGACTTATTACATAAGATATTCTTCATTTTCTGAAATGCAGCCTTTGCTTGCCCTATTCTGCTCTTGATCTCTGTTGTGCATCTTCCATCTGACGTTATAAATGTCCCTAGATATTTAAAACTATCCACTTGGTGAAGAATTTTCCCTTCTATCTCAATTTCACATTTGGGTGTCACCTGTTTCTTTCATATCACCACTGTTACTGTTTTCTTGATATTCAAGGAGAGTCCTTTCTTTGCACTCTCTGTTACTACAATGTCCAACAATTGCTATAGATCTGTTGCATCATCTGCATAGCGTATATTATTTATATTGTAACCTCCAAATATTATTCCTGGCTTTTCTTTGATCTCTCTCATTATTACTTCGCTATAGAGGAAGAAGAGATCAGGTGACAAAACACATCCGTGTCTTACTCCCAACTTTATGTTCATAATTTCATTCTTTATTTCCCATTTTAATTGCAGCTGTTTGGTTCCAGTAAATATTTTTTATTATTCTGAGACCTTTCCCATCAATGTTGATATCTTCCACCATTTTAATCAGTTCATCATGTTTTACTTTATCAAATGCCTTAGTATAATCTATGAAGCACAAATACTACAGAACGTAAACATTGCCTAGTAAATCACACAAAAAACCAGGGTTGATTGCAATGTCTTGTAAATGACAAGTAACTTTTATCACCCACTTTATTTGAGGACAAGCTATATGGCCCATCCACCCCTTCACAATATTTTCAGAACGTCATTCACCCCCCTCTTTCCCGTTTCGTATTTCCTCACTATAAATCCCCCCCCCCCCCCTCCCTCACAGTATACGTAAAAATAGAAGCTAAATTTAATAACACATACTAGAACAAGTCCAGGCGTCTACATAAAACGTGATTTGCTGGTCTACTTATGTTATAAAATGTGTCAGAAGAGCGAGAAGTACAGAACTGTAAAGTATGGAGGGAAAAACAATATCAAGCAATCGGTTCTTGATTATCTTAATCTTGCATGGTAATCTTAATTTCCCCCCCCCCCCCACCCCCTGGAAACCCTAAAATTCCCCCTTGGGGGGAATTCCCCACTGATTGAGAAGCACTGCTCTGTGGCGAAACACAGCCACACGCGATTTGGCAGCAGACCCCTTGCATTGATTTTTCATGAAATGGTATGAGTGCCAGTCAGTCGGAAAGCAATGGCAAACTTAACGTAAACTTGTTAAGAAATCGCACACAGCCAAAAAATGTTGGGGTCGACTGATGTGCAACTAACTGTAACTATGGAGATGTCAACAAACTCAAGATGACTGCTTGAGTTGAGCTAAGAACCAACATCACTGCACTAGGACATTCATATACGCGCTCCGTCTCTTCGTTCAACAGCCAACGAAGAGTCATACTACTAATCGTTCCCACCGTTATCTGACTGGAAGTTTTCCTGTTCTTCCCTCTGTTTTGAGATTCTTCCAAAATCCCTGCCAATCCCCCGCAATCTCATTCTTTCCACATACGGGTTCTCAATCTGTTCCCCCACCTCCACACTGCTTACTGCATTCTTTGGATGTAGTATTCAAGATGAAGTCTGCGGGTTTACAAAGATGCTCTTTGTTGTTCTTCACTCTTCATGTGCTGTGATGAGCCACACGCGTAACATCGGTCCTTCCCCTTTCTTAATCCAACTCATGCCTCCGTGGCAAAGTGGTAAAACCGTCTGCCTCGTGCTCTGAAGGTTGCGGGTTCGATTCCAGGCTACGTCTTTCGGTTCATGAGTGCATTTTTCTCATAGACTCCTGGGGGTGGTCGCTGGAGCTACGGAGTTCGTGATTTGTGCGATGCTTTCAGTAGAATGCCCCGCGGAAAGAGACAGAGCCATAGGGGATAAAACCCAGTGCAATGAAGTCGATCCTCTCGACATTTTAAAAATCTCTTAGACTGGTTGGATTTTGCAGCCACATCTTTATAAGGGGTGGGGCAGCCAGCCCCAAAACCAATCCTCCTTAGTCGCCTCTCACAACAGGTATGGTAGGTTAGCGACGATAGTCAACATCTTCCGGTCCAATATTGCGGATAGGTGATTGTGCTCTTAAGGCCTCTGGAGTGTTTATGCTTCTGGCTATGGCTTGCTTATGCATTTTCCTCATGTTGGACTGGTAATACATGGTTCCGTCGTCCAGTTACCGAGGCAAGTGCTTGAAGCGGCACTGTGAGCTGTGGATTTCATGTGGAGTGCTTTTACATCTGTTTGCGGTTGTTTTTATTGTGACCTGCATGTTCAGAAAATGGTGGTGGCTGGTTGCTGAACTAGCTAGTTTTGCATTATGCAGTAATGTGTGTGAAGCTGCTATTTTTCTAGTTAATGCAGCTTTCATCGACGATAAACTGTAATTTTCATGGCGGCCTTATGCATGTACTTGCCCGTGCGTGCTGTTGGTTTGTCGGCACTGCTGTTTGTTCCACTTTTCACATGGGGCAGTGAGAAGCATTTTGTGTGATATTCACTGGCACAGGAATGGAGCATTATGGGGGTAACCCTGTGCCATGAATTCAGAACCATGACTGACGATTAATCAACATCTCACTCCAGACAGGCCCTTGGGTGATCCAATCTTCTCTTCAACATCTCCGCCAGCGTACATCAACTGAGCCAAACCAAAACCCACAGATCAAACTAAAGACAGCAGACCATTTATAAAGACCAATAAGTCTGTAAATACAATAAAAATTGTATTTGCAGCACAGAACCTCAATGGCTTGGAACGCTGAAGAAGAAGAATAAGTTTAAGGACATGCCAGTGTCTACCCTTACAAAAATCCCGGAGATGCATATAAAGCTGATGGTGGAGATAAGAAAGATTTTCCAAGAGATGGAAGAAGAAAGAAAGGAACATCCCCACCGGACGTGAAATTGAAATCTACTACATCAGAAAACAGAATTTAAACAATGCAAAAGGAAAGAATATAGGTAGGACCGCAAAACAAGCACCTCAATTATAACCAAAGCCGCATAAGGCAGGTTGAACAAGGTCAAATTTTTAATTTTCTTTTCTTCTCGAACAAACGAATCAACTGATCGTGCCAGTTTTGCGATGGTTGGTCAAATGTCTTGTGCCCTTAACAAAATGTTCATGCCTGGTAGCTCCCTGCCTCACTCCCACCCACCCCTCCACTCTGGGCAAGGCAGCAGATTTCCAGGTGCCCTTAAAGTTATCTGTTCGTCCAGTATCTCATATGGCATTGAAGATGTCTGGTGCACCCATTGCCCTGTCCTTGATCGCAGCTATGCGCGTGCTAGGTTACAGTGTTACTATTCCTTGTTTAACTTGATTCAGTGCAAAACAAAAAGCAGGTTTGGATCAAACGCTGTACACAATCAAATAAGCAAGTATAATCACAGACATAGCCTTTGAGCTATAGCTTACGATGGGTGACGTGATTTCCTAGTGTGATAATTTGGTCGCGTCTAGTGTGAGCTGCATGGTCAAGCAGTTACACACACGCCAGTGATCCAGAGTCCGATCCCAGGTCCAGTCAGAGATATGCACTACTGACGAGCTCAAACGAGAGCGAAACTTGAGCCTAGTCCTTCCAATCTGACATGGACAAGATTACAATCAGCGTTGTCAGTAGTGGGTTGTGCTCAATCTTTATAAATCATGTAAAATTCCGTTCACGGAGCATTAAAATTGCAGAAGATACCACACACAAAATAACACAATGACCCTATTATGGCAGCATATAATCCTTCTGTCCATGTGGAAGGTCACATTTGGAGATATCCTTTTGCACTGTAGCAATCAAGAGCCCCAGTAAGACACAATTCAAATTCCCCCATAGTGAATGAAAAAAGAACTCTGCCAAACGTTACACAAAACACGGACCCTCCCTAATATGACTGCAGTAAACCATGTCGAACTGAAACATTGCCAATCATGTACCTTGTCAGCTGGCGTGGACATTCATGTCTCCACAGATCTCTTACTCCTGTGTTCTGGATCAACTCTGCTGATGATATCCCTCCATGCCATCAGCAACAAATTACAGACCCTCTCTAATATGACTGCTGAAAACCATGTCATACTGAAACAATCATCATCATGTGCCTTGCCAGCTGGCGTGGACATTCATGTCTCCACAGATCTCTTACCCCCGATGTTCTGGATCAACTCTGCTGATGATGTCCCTCCATGCCACCAGCAACAAATTACAGACCCTCTCTAATATGACAATTGTAAACCATGTCAAATTGAAACAATACTTATCAACAGGTGGCATAGGCGTTCATGTCTCTCCCCATACCTCAGCTCCTGATGCTCTGGATCAAATCTGCTGATGATATTCCTCCATGCCACCGTCTCACTCCATCCAGCATCATTTCTCTCGGATTGCTTCTGCCACTTGCTAATCTTTCCGGTTATCATATTTTCCAACACCCCTCTTCTCATCACATGACTAAACAATAGCATATGTCACTTTATTATAGAAAAACAATCCTAATGAAAATTATAACAAATCCAATCAGGCATAAACATATCTGACTTGCCAGGCGTAAACATATCTGACTTGCCAGGCTTAAAATTTCTTTTTTTTTGTTTTCACTGCAAAATTGTGCAAAAGACACAGCAACACAATAATTTAAAAAGAAAAAATCAAACTAAGAAATTATACTGGATGATATAACCACACAATTGAAATTATTCTCGCACAAACTCACTCTCTATCACATAAACACACATTCTATGTCTCTCTCAATGACCCTCACATTTCTCACACAATGCACTAGACAACAAGGAGTAAGAAGACAATACACATGCCTTTCTCAGTTATGTTTTCACAAATATATGACTACATTTCCTGTTTACATTTGGCCAGTTTGACCCAAAGTTTTATATTATGAATTATTTACAAGTTGCAATGGTTTACATAAATGGTATTTAACTGAATGATTGAATTTTTATGGGGTAAACAAATAAGGGCCCCACGTGACACAAACAAATTACAAGCTTCGCCATCATGGATGAAATAAAACAATTGTATGCTCTGATGGGTCGTGTGCGAAACAGAGATATCGTGGGCTTCTGGTCAAACAAAGATATTTTAAGCCATGGGTCTCCAGTGAAACAAAGATATTTTAAGCCATGGTGGGTCTCAGTGAAACAAAAATATTTTAAGCTGTGATGGATCTCAGGAGAAACAAAGAGCTGTTGTAGGTCTCAGATTAAACAAAGATATGTTAAGCTATGATGAGTCTCCAGTAAAACAAATGTGTTAAGCCATGGTGGGTCTCCAATGAAGCAAAGATAATTTAAGCTATGAAAGGTCTCCAATGAAACAAAGATTATTTCAGCTATGAAAGGTCTCCGGTGAAACAAAGATAATTTTAAGCTATGAAAGGTCTCCGGTGAATTAAAAGATCATTTTAAGCTATGAAAGGTCTCCGGTGAATTAAAAGATCATTTTAAGCTAATAGTTAAACTAGAAAATCCTCCCTCTGGAATCCACTGGGTAAACAAACTAGGGAGACCTAAAAACACTAAGCGGAGATCAGCATGGCCGAACAGATAAGAGCAAGTATTCTTAAACATCCGGTGTGCCGATACCGAGGTAAGGGGTTCAATCCCTAGACCAGACAGTTGAACTAAAATGTTGACTTCTCATCCTTGACTTGGGGTCATAAATTACAAGTACCTCTGAAGCCAGAGTGGGTTCACCCGATGGCGTGGCACACTGGTAATAGGGAAAGCCAATCCACACGCAAAATTCAAGCCAGTGATACTAGAAGAAGTATTATGGACTACGCTTGAGTTCAAAGCGAGCAAGCACGCACGCACACACACACACATACAAAACTTCAGCAGGCACGTGTAATAGTTCGGACACTACACTCACATTGGCATGAGTGTGATCAGGCAAGGGTTTGATGTCAGCTCTCATAATTGCAGGTCCGCTTGGCCGAATGGGTAAGAACGCGTGTTCTTAAACATCCGTTGTGCTGTTGCTGAGGTTAGCGGTTCATCCCCTACACCGGACAGCTGGACTAAAATGTTGACCTGTCGTCCTTGACTTGAGGATGTAAATTACAACTACCTCTGAAGTTGGAGTGGATTCGCCTCAGGGGTGAGGAACACTGTTAATAGGGAAAAACTAATTCAGTCCATCACTACTGTAAATAGTGTATATGGACTATGCTTGAGTTCAAAGCGAGCGCCAAAAAAAAAAATCTCTCATCATTCACTACAGAATGCCAACACAAAAGTCCACCGCGAAAAATGCAGTTCATCATCGATGGAAGCGGCAGTCACTAGATAACCAGCAGCCACACATTACTGCATAAGGCAAACCCAGTTCAGCAACCAGCAGCCGTCATTTTTCCCAAACATGCATTTCACGCCACAAACAACCGTGGACATGTAAAAGCACGCCAGCAGCCCGCACAGGTATACTATGCATAATGATCAAACCACATAACAACGTCAAGTGCCTGGCATGGGCAACCATGCTTCTCCACATCTTGCGGTCTCCATCAGCATGTATCGCTTCAAGTGTTGACTCCCTTCCATGCCGTGACATCAGACTGTCCATAATCTTCTTCCTTATCTCTCTTTTCCCATATTTGCACTTGACACAAGTTTCAGTTTTTGTCTTTTCATAAAATGGCCAAAAAAATTATGATTGCCTTTTCCTGTTTGTGATAAGTTGTCTTTGCGATTTAACCTCCCTCAAAATGTTCAGACTGCAAGTTTTGGCTGTCCAAGGCATTTTCAGCGTTCTTCTATAAAACCAAAACCTCCGGAGAATTTTTCACTTCTTAATTAACTGTTCATGATTTGCAGCCGTATGTTAGAACTGGTTCTATGTTATGTTTTTCTAATCTCCAAGGACTTATTGCATAAAATTGTCTTCATTTGATAGAATGCAGTGTCTGCTTATCCTATCCTGCTCTTTATTCTTGTAATGCTTGTCCTATCCTGCTCTTTATTACTGTAATGAAACTCAGCTACTGTCCGCATGTATCAGCACATTGTTATTATGCAATACAGATTATACAAATATGAATATTGTGATGTAACAGATCCTATCTGGAATGTTTAACCAGACAACATTCTGTATGTTATTTATTCTAACACATTGATCCGATAATTCACAAATAATGAATGCCAAGATCAGCAACAAATTCTTATCAACAGAAGTAAGAAACTGAGTTGTCAAGTGTTGTGTCGAATGTTTGTGTAAAACGTGACTGTAAATAATGGACAACTAGTAATCGGAAGTCAGAAGCAGAATTCTTAAGTGCAGTGGCGAATGTTTTTGTAAAAACGTGACTAAGTCACGGACAACTAGTAATTGGAAGTAAGAAATAGAATTCTCAAGAGTTATAACACATGACCGGACATCAAGGGCAATTAGTAATCGGGAAAAAATAAAATTCTTATGTGTTATAATGAATGCTTTTCTAATCATCATCATCAAGTGCCACGCTAGCTGGCGTAGGCGTTTATGACTGTCCACAGATCTCGGTCTTTGGTTTTCTGGATCAACTCTGCTGTTAATATTCCTCCACACCACCGTCTCAATCTATCCAGCATCATTTCTCTTGGTCTGCCTCTGCCTCTCTTCCTCTCGATCTTTCCAGTTTTCACGAAGTTCTCCAATGCCTCTCTTCTCATCACATGAGAAAAAGAAAGCTGTTCTTTAATAATACATGACCTTAAATCATGGATAATTAGTAATTGGAAGAAATGAAATTATTAATTATTACAACGAATGCTTTTCTAACATATGACTGTAAATCATGGACAAGTAATCATCAGAAGTAAATAAAAAAAACAGAACTCTAAGTATCGTAACCAATGCTGTTCTAACACACAAATGTAAATCATGGACAATTAATAAATAGGCAAGAACGTTTTGAAGCCACAGAAAAGCAGTTTTAGCCACACAAGCCACTGACAATGCCAACTTCTTTCAGCGCGAAAAATAATTACAAATCTGCAACTGACCCACATTTTTGCAATGATCAGAAGAAAGAGAGTGGTTGAAGGATCAGCTAATAACATCACACATCAAGGGATATGTGATCGATCCTTGGTAAGTTTTATATCTTAGTTATGTGCACTGGCTGCTCAAACTAGTGGCTTTTATTTCCCTTCTCTTCCTCCATGTGCCACAGTGAAGTGTTGGGGGGAGATGTAAGGATCTTTTGTGCACTCTTTCTAATGCACATTGTAGGTTGGTGTTCATTTTTCTAAGGTTGTTCTTGTCAATATCACTCCATCTTTTATGTGGTCTTTCCCTTGATCTGTATCTATCTTATTTCTTCATTGTGGCTCTTCGTGGTAGATAATATCAGGGCATTCTTGTGAGGTGACCAAACCATTTCTTCTTCTTCTTCTGCATTCATCCGGAGTTTTTTTCCGGATGTGATTGCATTGTGCCTGTTTACAGCAGAGCTGCGTTCTTGCGCCGTTAGGCCGACACATCCGACTTCTGCGGGAATTTGTTGACCGGGTTAACCTTCCCGGGGGACCAAACCATTTAATCTGTTGTTCTTTAATGAACTGCATGACTGGTTTCAGACCTTATCTTCTTCTAATTGTCTCGTTCCTTATTCTATCTCATATGGTTACTCCTGCAGATCTTCTAAGGCAGTGGTTCTCAACCGGTGGGGAATCCCCCCCCCCCCCCCCCACCAGGGGGGAATTTTAGGGTTTTCAGGGGGGAATGAAGATTATTTCAAGATTGCATTAATACAAGAACCGATTACTTGATCTTGTTTTTCCCTCCATACTTTAGATTCTGTACGTCTCACCCTTCTAAAATTCATTTTATAAAGTAGACCCACAAATCACGTTTTATGTGGACGTCTAGACTTGTTTTAGTATGTGCTTTCATTATTACGTATACTGTGTAGGAGCGGGATGGGGGATTTTTAGGTAGGAAATACGAAAGGGGGGGGGGGGGGGGGGTGACGTTCTGAAAATATGGTGAAAGGGGGGCACGGGCCAAAAAAGGTTGAGAACCACTGTTCTAAGGCATCTCATCTCTGATATGATATTTGCACTCTTTAGTTGCATCCATGTCTGACACAGGCAGCATGTCAGGCAATAAAATAGTTTTTTTTTATTTTTACAGCCCAGAAAAAACTCCCCACCACACTCCAGTGATGATACGATTGTCGCAATGAAAACAAACGTAGAAAAACAAGGACAAAGTACAGCTGAAACTAAGAACACAACTCAGGTTAAAATAAATCTCTGTCACAATTGGTTTTTAAAACCTAGTAGGGGTTCACCATCGATTCAAGAGGTAAAGAAATTATGCTGATGCTGAATAGGACAATAGTACACACAGTGAAAAATACCTGATAATATAGCAAACTAGAAAGTCTTTTGTTTGCGACCCACAGGGTAAACCAAATAGCGGGAAACCCAAAAGCATTTGGAGAAGAGAATTAGACAGAGATGAATAATGTGAAGAGGGCATGCAGGGGGCAGCATGAGACAGCACAAGATAGGAGGACATGGAGGGGGCAGCACAAGATAGGAGGACATGGAGTGGGCAGCATGAGACAACACAAGATAGGAGGACATGGTGGGGACAGCATGAGACAACACAAGATAGGAGGGCATGCAGGGGGCAGCATGAGACAACACAAGTTAGGACGACATGGTGGGGACAACATTACTAAGTTCAAAAAGAATACAAAATGACCAGAGGCAGTCAAACTGGGCAATAGTGTGGAGGAGGAGTGGTTGAGAGGTTACATGGGTTACCTCAGGTTCAAAACTTGCTGAGTTTGAATCACTCCATAGGGCTGGGTAGTTTTACACAAACCATTGGTTGCAAGCGATGTAACATCCCTCGGGTCTCTTTAGTAGTGACACTGCACACCTCGTCTTTTCGGATGTGGGAGGAGAAACAAGTAAGTTGCATATTCTTTACAGGACATAGCAGTCAACCCCAGCATTATTTGGCTGAATGTGATTTCTTGTCAAGTTTATGTTCGGTAATTTACCATTGCTTTCTGAATGACCGGCACTTATACCATTGTATAGAAACCAATGCAAAGCGGTCTGCTTCTAAATCTCCTGCATCTGCGTTTCAAATGTGGGATTACAAGTTGCATTTGTAATTCCTTCGTCACATAGCTGGCGGAGAAAGGCAGGAGGTAATATGTGACATTTAAAACAAGGCTACTTTTACATGCCTTCAAGGTGCATTGGGAAGACCAAACCAGACAGGGAATTAACAATGGTTGCTGGGGAGACCAAAGAAGAAAGAGAACAGACAATGATCCCTGGGGAGATCAAACTACAGAGAGAATAAACAATGATCTCTGGGGAGATCAAACCAGAGAGAGAATAAACAATGATCCCTGGGGAGATCAGAGAGAATAGACAATGATCCCTGATTAAATCAAACAAGAGAATAAACAATGATCCCTGATGAGATCAAACCAGAGAGAGGATAAACAATGATCACTGATGAGATCAAACCAGAGAGATAATAAACAATGATCCCTAGGGAGATCGAGAGAGAATAAACAATGATCCCTAGGGAGACCAGAGAGAGAATAGACAATGATTCCTGGGGAGACCAGAGAGAGAATAGACAATGATCCCTGGGGAGATCAAACCAGAGAGAGAATAGACAATGATCCCTGGGGAGACCAAACCAAAGAGAGAATAAACAATGATCCCTGATTAAATCAAACCAGAGAGAGAATAAACAATTATCCCTGATGAGACCAAACCAGAGAGAGAATAAACAATGATCCCTGATGAGACCAAACCAGAGAAATAATAAATGATCCCTGATGAGATCAAAACAGAGAGAGAACAGACAATGATCCCTGAGGAGACCAGAGAAAGAATAGACTTATCCCTGGGGAGACCAGAGAGAGAATAGACAATGATCCCTGGGGAGACCAGAGAGAGAATAGACAATGATCCCCTGGGAGACCAGAGAGAGAATAAACTGATCCCTATGGAGACCAAACCAGAGAGAGACCAAGCAATGGCCTCTGAGGAGACAAAACAATGATCCCTGGGGAGACCAAACAATGATCCTCGGGGAGACCAAACAACCCCAGAAGACAACCACATAATTGCCCTTGCGGGAGACCAAACAACAGTCAGTCAAACAAGCACAAACCAAATGATATTACAATTACAATTTTCTGTAGGGAAACAAACATTTGTATACGGGTCTACTGGATGGACTTCAGGCTACGAATCCCCATCCTCCGGAGCCCGCAGTTCTTTGATCTGCTTGATGAGGTAGCTCTTCTCATCGTTAAACTGCTCATCATCGGACCTCTCCGTATGAAAACGGGTCAGAAAGTCCACAAGCTTTTCTTTGTTTCGCAGCAGAATGTCCAAGATTGGTCGTGGTTTGTTTGGGTTGGCCACAAAAATCTGCAGATGTCAACATTTATAATCACTTACAAAATATTTATGAAGCATTAACATTTGGTCATAATTTACAAAACATTTATGAAGCATTAGTGTTTGGTGACAATTTGCAAACATTTAGAAAACATTTATGAAGCAATAATGTTTGGTCACAATGTATAATCATGTACAAAATATGTACAAAACATTAACATTTTATCATAATATCAATTATAAAAAAACTTTATGAAGCATTCACAATTTACAATCATGTACAAAACATTAACAGCCACAATTTAAAATCATTTACAAATTAAGCATTAAAATTTGGTCATCATTTATAATCATTTATAAAACAATGTATTGCCTTCATGAAAATAAACACAGAAGTCACAAACAATATGTTGCACGATTTATTGCCTGACATATTTCGCTGCATCTCGTCAGGTGCATACTGCAGAGTTAATTATCTCCTATATAGAAAGACGTGTGTGCGTGTTTTTCAGCTGATTTGTCAAATTTCCGAGTATCATACTCAGATCCCGGGAAGGTTAACCCTAACCCGGTCAAGAAACACCCGCAGAAGACGGATGTGTCGGCTTAAGGGTGCAAATAAACTTGGCACAACGCAATTACGTCTGAAAAAACTCTGGATGAACGCAGAAGAAGAAAAAGATACCTAGATGTTGCCAAAGGAAATATGCATGCTCTAAGTACTCTGGAAGATCACAAATACTGAAGTACTGAAAATATCGGTTGGTGTGATGGTTTGTTCCATGCTCAGTCTTCGTAGACTTAGATGGATAGGGTACATTTTGAGGATGGGTGATGGTAGAATACCAAAGGACATCTTTTTTGGTGAATTCCAGATGGGTATAAGACATTAATATCGCATTAAAAATGAGAATTATCAAATGCTATGTATATTCAAAGCTACTGTATGATGCAGAAGCCTGGACATTGAACAAGCAACTAGAAAGTCACATAGAAGCCCTGGAGATGTGGATATACAGACGAATATGTTGTATTTCATGGAAACAGAAATAATCAAATGCAGAGGTTCTAGAAAAACTGGGAATAAAGAGAGTTGATGAAAGAAATAAAGGAGGCAAGTGAAATATTTTGGCCATGTTAAAAGACATGATACTCTTATAAAAACCATACTGGAAGGCAAGGTTGAGGGCAAGCGAGAAAGAGGTAGACAACGATACAAGTGGGAAGATAACATCAAGAGATGGACGAACATCAGCCTGACAGAATGTACAGTCAAGGTGAGAGATAGACAGTGTTGGAGATTCATTGCAGCCAACCTTCACTGTGGAGACGGCGCCTGATTGATTGATTGATAAGATCTTGGGGATGGCCTCAACTGCATATACAGATGTGTGTAATTCGACAAGAATGACACAGGCATTGATAGGGAGCTAGTCGCTGCTGATCGTGTTGTATGCAGGGCAAAGATCAGGAATGGAATAAAGACAACGGAGAACATGATTGCAGATAGGTGACATGTCACATGGTGCCAATGGTGAAAATGACTATGTGACCACATGTACTCATTGTGAACGAACATTTACAGCACAAATTGGTCTGTCCAGTCACATTCGCTACCACTATGGGTTGTGGTTATTACACCCTTTTTTAAAGCACAATGCACCAAATTATGGGATGTCAAGATGGAAAAGTATCAGTGCATTATACAATATCATGTCTGCTCCAAATCATAATGGTTTTAATTGTTTTACCAGAGCAATGTCATAAATACAGACAGACAAAAAAGCACAAAAGAGTTAACAAGAAGATAAAAGAAACAAGGAATGAGAAAAGAAAATATACATATACTTCAACTGAGAAACAAACAACAACAAACAAAACAAATAAAAAACCAAGAATAAGAAAAAGTTATCACAAAGCAAGCTATGCTGCGTTGCAGTTTCTTCGATGCTTGTAGCTCAGTAAATCTCGTGTCCACAAACATTTGCTCTCCTTAGACTTTAACTGTCGCTAATCTACCTACAAGGTAGCAGGTGTGATTTTCTCTTCTCTACACATAGACCTTCACTCAGGTATGTTTCCTTAATGACTCAATGAGTATGCTCAGGAAGACAGAGATGGGGTGGGCCCAAAAAGAGTGGTTGCTGTCTCTGGAGCAATCTCGGCTGGCAAAGTTTAGTTTCATTTTCATGCCAGGGCATGCAGGTGTACAAGGAAATGAGCAGGCTGACAGACTATCAGGTAAGGCTACTGTGGAAGGTGGATGAGCTATGGAACAGGCAGACATTCTGAATGCTTTATGAGAAGTAAGTCATTTGTGAGAAAGTGATGACTGTGAATCTACAACCATGGTAAGGCTGCAAGAACAGCAGATTAAAAGAGGTGTGGCCAAACAAGAACACTACGCAGGAAGCCAAAGAAGATTAATAAACAACATAGAACTGATGTCGTTAGTCGCTACATGCTGCGGGATTTACTGAGAAGGGGATCTGAGCACTTATGGACTGAATGTTTCGATGTGCAATGAGGATGATTTGTCAACTAAGTTTGATTCTCTTCATCTGGTCTCAATCCCTTGACCTATCCAACATTAGAGACCCTACAAGTAGCTACGCTACCGTCAGCATAGCTCTTGTGGTCACCGGAACCTGCAAGCCTTTCTACAACATCAGGGTGGAGGCATAACAGCGGGAAAAAAGAAAGTAAAAGATAAAGCCACACTACCATGAAGACGTCAGGGTGGAGACAACAGCGAGGGAAGAGAAAGTGAAAGATAAAGCAACACTCTCTAATGTCAGGGTGGCGACACAACAGCAGAGGAAGAGAAAGTGAAAGATAAAGCAAGCCTTTCTACAACATCAGGGTGAAAACAACAGTGGGGGTAAAAGAAAGTGAAAGATAAAGCAAGCCTCTCTACAATGTCAGGGTGGAAACACAACAGTGGGGGGAAAAGAAAGTGAAAGATAAAGCAAGCCTCTCTACAATGTCAGGGTGGAAACACAACAGTGGGGGGAAAAGAAAGTGAAAGATAAAGCAAGCCTCTCTACAATGTCAGGGTGAAGGCACAACTTTAGGGGGAAAAGAATGCAAAAGATAAAGTAACACTCTCTACAAGGTTAGAGTGGAGACACAACAGCAGGGGAAGAGAAAATGAAAGATAAAGCAACACTACCTTAAAGACGTGAAAAGCCTCAAATTGAATGTTTCTTGATTTTTCTCTAAGCAAGTTCATCATCAGCTTCAGGTTTTCTGGGTTGCTGATGTATCGATTCATGGTGCTGAAGTTGTGACGGTCTAACAGCAACTCTCCCAACAACTGAAACAACCAAAACAACATGTTGGTAACGCAAGCAATCTATTAATTCTCCCAACAGGTGAAACAACAACACACACATAAAACTTGATAAAGCAAGTAATCTAACAGCAATTCTCCCAACAGCCGAAACAACAAGATGGTAACGCAAGCAATCTATTAATTCTCCCAACAGGTGAAACAACAACACACACATAAAACTTGATAAAGCAAGTAATCTAACAGCGGCTCTCCCAACAGCTGAAACAACCACACAAATGTGGTAAAGCAAACAATCTAACAACAACTCTCCTCACAGCTGAATCAACCACAAAAACTTGATAAAGCAAGCAATCTAACAGCAACTATCCCCACAGCTGAAACAACAAAGATAAGAGAGGTACATCAAGCAATCTATTAATTCTCCCAAAAGTTGAATCAACTATACACAAACACAAAACCATGTAACGCAAGCAATCTATTATCACCTGTTTCAACAACTAAAATAACTGCCAATAGCTCAAACCAAAAACCAGACGAAACTACAGTCCCTAAACTCAAGGTATTCATCCAGCTAACTTTCGAGGGATGACGTAATGCAACGTCTACAAGACCGGCTCATTACAATAGTAGGCCGAACATTCTGTGCTGCAACTCCAGTCATTAGGTACAGAACAACACCGATTCCTATCCCAGCAGTAAAAGAACCTGTTCCTCTTTATGCCAAAAACAATTGTATTTACCAATTCACATGTAGGTGCCAGTCTACCTACATCGGCAGAAGAGAGTGGCAGTTGAACAAAAGAGTGTCTGAACACACACCTCAAAGGATCGACAAGGTGATGGGAGCCTAGTGGAGCCGACACATCAACTGCTAGGCATATGCTGAAAAGCGGCCATACGATATATAGAGACAGGGCCTTTTGCGTGTTGTTTAACACACAAAATACTCGCTTGTTAAAGTTTGCAGAAGCTTCTTCTTCTTTCGTTTGCTTGAAATATGTCTATATCTGCAATGTTGTCTCTTGAATGAATTGAACTGTCTTTTTCAGTTCACACAGTGGTCCATAGAGTTTATCTTCCACTGTCGTCTCTCTAGGCCAGAAGGCTTGCCTAGATATGCTATATTTTGGGCAGTCTTGGAGTATGTGCTCTGCTGTCTGCGAGGCCAATCCACATGTGCACATGGCTGTTTCACCAATCTTGAATTTTGTATACATGTGGTTGAGTAATCTATTGTGTCCTGTTCTGAGGCGCAGAATAATGACTTGTTCTGGTCTGTCCATAACGTGGTAGTCATCTTGAGCAGGTTTTGGTGGCTTTCTGACTAATTTGATCATTCTTTTCTTTTGGTGGTATGTAACGGGCACATCAGGCTGTTCTTCTTTGGCTCCTTCCTTAGCAAATTGATCAGCTCTGTCGTTTCCGGCTACTCCACAGTGGGATGGTATCCATTGTATGGTGACCTTATGCTGACTGCTAAGTTCAGAAAGTAGTGTCCTTAGTACTGGCAATTTCCCAGACAGGAGCGCCTCGAGTACTGATTTTGCATCTGTCAATAGCACCACAGGTTGTGTACCATTGCTGGTATTTAGTAATTTCTCTGTTGCTATCTTGATTGCCTCAATTTCAGCATCGTAGTTATGGCAGCACTTTCCTGTTGGTACTCTGGCTGTGTCCCTGGTATTATTTGGGTATTCTATGTATACTCCTGCTCCTCCATTTCGAACAGCATTTTATGCTGTCCCATCTGTGTAGACTCGGATACAGAGGTCCTGTGGGTATTCTTCATCAAGGAAGCTGAGAGTGGCTGTTCTGCGCTGCACACTGTTCTGTTCTTCCTTGTCAAAAATTCCTCTCACTTTTGTCTGGATTTGTAACGATAGTCTATGCTCATCTTTCCATGGAGTTCGCTCCGGAATAGTTGTTAGAGGGATACCAACTGTGGGCAGATCGGTGGTTTCTCTGCAGAGTCGTTTGGCCTGGTGGATAAAACTACTTCTTTTCAACCGCCCCATAGCTAGGTTTTCAAATCTGTTCTTCATAGGGTGGCCTGGCAAGCTGAGGAACTTTTCTGCTTATATTAGCGTTTTCATATCTCTGCGCTCACTCAGTGCTTGTGTCCTCCCCATCTTCTCCATTTCCACTATAGGGGTTGATCTCATCCCTCCTGTGGTGACTCTAAGTGCTTGATTTTGCACCTTGTTCAGCTCTTGTAGTGTGGTTTTTGATGCTGAACACCACGCAGTTGACCCATATTCCAGGTGTGGTTGTATGCTCTGTTGGTAAACTTTGCTAAGTATTTTCCCACTGGCTCCCCATGTGGTTCCACTTAGCTTTCTCAGAATGGCTATTTTCCTTCTGGCTTTTGCTACTGCTTTGTTGATGTGCTTTCTCCATGTCAGCCTGCCATCAAATGTTACTCCAAGGTATGTTGGTTCTTTATCTTCTCTTAGGGGTGTTCCATTTATCTGGATGATCCCTGCCTTTTGTTTTGAAGAGAGGGTAAATAGAGTGGTGCTGCAATTGTCAGTGTTTATGCTGACACACCATCTATTTGCCCATGCAGCAAATGTAACTACAGCTCTTTGTAGCAATTTGGTGGCCACTAATGCATGTTCATTTGTGTTCCATAAAACCAGGTCATCTGCGTACATTGCCGCTTTAATTCCATGCAGTAGATTAACAACAAGATCATTGATGAAGATTAGAAAAAGTGTGGGGGACAAGACTCTGCCCTGGGGAACACCGTGACGCAGTAGTACTTTCTTGCTCTTGAGTCCGTCTATCTGTACTCTGGCTCTTCTGTTGTGCAAGTATGCTTTCACCCATTTGTACATTCTTCCATTGACTTTGCAGTTTCTCAGTTTCTTCATCAGACCTTCTTTCCAGATTTTGTCAAAGGCTTTCTTCAGATCTATCCATGCCGCAAGCACCAGCTTCTTCTCCTGGAATGCATCCTCAATTTCTTGAGAGAGGTAGGTTGTCTGATCTTCCGTAGAGTAGCACTGCCTAAAGCCAGCCTGCTGTGGCACAAGGATGTTTTTACTTTCAATGTACCACTGCAGTCTGTGATTGATGATGCGCTCCAGTGTTTTGCAGAGACAGCTGGTGAGGCTAATTGGTCTGTAGCTAGAGGCAATGGAACCATCTTTCCCTGATTTTAGGAGGGGTATCATGATTGCTTCTCACCAGACTTGTGGAACACTGCCTAAGGTCCAGCTGTTATTGAAGATCTGCAACAGCTTTGCTTTGGCCTCTGTTCCTAGGTTCCTGATCATTTCATTGGAGATACCATCAGCTCCTGGTGACTTTCTCATTTTCAGTTTTGATATGGCTAGCTCCAGTTCGCTGATTGTGATGGGTGCCTCCAGAACCTCATGTACTATTTCCTTCTGTCCTGTATGTTGTCGTTTCTCTCGAATCTCTTGTTGTTTCTCTGGACTAATTTTGATATTGTTATCTTGTGCGAATGAGTCTGCAAAATGGTCAGCTGCTTGCTTTCTTGTTAAGATGTTTCCATGGTTATGTAGTGCAATTTTTGAGTTTCTCCCTGTGCCCTCGTCATTAAGTTGTTTTATTAGCTTCCACAATTTCCTTGTGTCTCTTTCAAAGTTCAGAGACTCCGTTTTCTCCTACCAGCTTTTTCGTCTAGCCTGCAGCTTGGCCCTTTGAAATTTGGCTTTTGCGTGCTGGAATTTATTGTGGTGCTCTTGGCTGGGTGTGGCCTCTGCTTGCTTTCTACACACTTCCACATCGTTATGCAACTGTTCCAGTTCACTACTCCAGTAGGGTTTATATTGTTTACGGGCTCCTCTTGGTACTGTTTCTTGCGCTGCCTGTAGCATGCATTTCCCAAACTCTTCAACTACTTTATTTATGTCTTTCTCAGTGTTCAGGTTTCTAACCAGTATGCTGGTGCGATGCTTGTACATTGCCCAGTCTCCTTTCTTGTAGTTCAACCTCGAGAGGGTGCTGCTTTCACTTACAAGCTCATTTTCTATGGTTAGAAAGACTGGCCGATGGTCACTGCCACCAAGTTGTTTCCCATCAGTTCGTGTAATGTTCCACTCCAGGTCTGGTGAATGAAAAGCCAGGTCAGGTGTAGTTGTAGTGCACCATGATCTCGAGTAGAAAGTATGTGGGTCGGACGGCTTGTTAATCAAGATGAATCTATTCTCATCCTGCCAGTCTTCCAGTCTCTCTCCTCTCTGGTCCATGTGATCATAGCCCCAGCTCTGCGAGTGGCTGTTGAAATCGCCACACACAATCATTTTTTCTTTTAATGGTAGTGTGTCCAGTGCCTGTGGGCGGTCACTTGGACAGTAGTAATTGATCAGATGTAGGTCTGTATTACCTGTCTTAAGTTTAAGTGTCTGATACTCAGCCCCTTCCATGTAGACTTTGATTTCGGAAGCAATGATGTTATTTTTAACAAGGGTCAGTATCCCACCTTTTCGCGTGTCCTTTCGGTCAGATCGGTAACACTGGTAGCCTCTGATTTTGAAGGCTATATTTTCGTTGAGGTGAGTTTCTTGCAAGCAACATATGCTTACTTTTTCTTGGTCCAAGATTTTTTCTAATTCTATTTTTTTGTTGCTGACTCCCTCCGCATTCCAGTGCATTATTTTAAGTCTTAGTTTAGTATGGCCAGTCGTCCTATTCTCATGTCCCCTGGCTCCACAGGACATCTGAGAAGGACCTCCAGTAGTTGGACCCTTTCGAGACATAGGGCCCGGCACTGCACCTGCCTGGGGGTCCAAAGCAGGGCGAGCACCATAATATTTAGCAGTAGTCGACATATTCCATTTTGCGTGATTACGTGGCATCCTGATTTCTGTTGTGCGCCTCTTGGCTGGCTGCCTCCGTCTTCAGCACCACAGTTTGCTAGAGCAGACTGTGGTCTCACTCGAGTGTAGATGTGTACGCGCGCACACACGTGTCTGCACATGCATGTACGTGCATACACATCTAGAGCATACTGGTTATTTTCCGGCACCAGAAAATCGCCGTCGCCCCTTCTCCTGTTAGTTTAAACAGTTCCGCCACATGAAGGCCAGGATTTTGACTTTTGCTGCATAGGTTATGTATTCACGAGCCATTGGGGTATTTAAGCAATGTTGGGCGCTCACCCCAACACTGCGCCCCGGCTACATACAGCAACATTTGGAACCGTTTGCAGAAGCAATAATGATTAATCTAAACAAGCCAGTTTTGTGCAAACAGAAAGACATGTTAGTCAGTTTAAAATTACCGTGGTAAACAATTGACATTACTGTGCAAACATGTGTATATTTCAGCTTGAAGGATTTATCTAGTTATTTTACTTCTCGTTGTGTGAATTCTGCTGTATGTACCTGACGAGATGCAGCAAACTATGCCAGGCAATAAATTGTGCAATCTATTGTTTGTGTCTTCGTTATTCAAACTAAAATAACCACAAAAATAAGGTAAAACAAGAAATTTATTAACTTTCCCAACAGCTGTAACAACCACATCCTATTGGTAAAGCAAGCAATCTACTATCACTCTAAAAAAAACTGAAACAACCTCAAAATACTTGCTAACTCGTGCAATCTACTATCAACTCTACCAACAGCCAAAACAATCACAAAAGCTTGTTGGTAAAGAAAACAATTAACAATCTTGATAAAGTAAGCAATCTACTATCAATTCTCCCAAAAGCCGAGACAACTAAAACAACTTGTAAGTTAACACAACCAACAGTTAACACAACCTAAGCAACTTTCTTTGGCCCAATTCAGGATGTAAAAGACTAATGAACACATACCGATGGTTGTATTGGAATCGAACCAGACACCTTTACACTTAGATAAAGAAATCTGGATGCTTAAGAACAAGCTTTCTGATCCATTCGGCCATGCTGACCTCCATGCTAGGATTCGACCTGGATTAGTTCTGAGCCTGAGATGAGCACCATAACCTTGAAGTCGTGCAGACCTCATCTTATGTCTGATCATGAGTCTCCCCAATGACACTGCCTGCCCTAGCTGCGAGTGACATAATTAGGCTTAATGACACTGCAGGGACAGACAACACAACTCACCCGGGTCCCAAATGTTGCTGTTATGTAGCCGGGGGCGCAGAGTTGGGGTGAGCGCCCAACCTGGCAAAATACCCCATGGCTCGTGCATTCAACACCTCTTCAGCAAGTCTAACTCCAGGCCTTCTCGTGGCGGAACTGTTTTAACTAACAGGAGAAGGGGTGGTGGCGAGTCTCTGACGCCGAAAAATTACCAGAAGGCTCTAGATGTGTATGCACGCACATACATGCGCAGACATGTGCGCGCGTGCATACACATCTAAACTCGAGTAAGACCACAGTCTGCTCTAATAAAGGAAAGGTGCTGAAGGCGGAGGCAACCAGCCAGGAGGCACACCACAGAAATCAGGATGCCACACAATTACGTCATAAAATACAACTCACCTTAAGGGCCTGTCTGCGAGTGGCATAATTAGGCTTAATGACACTTCACGGACATAGACAACATAATTAGGCATAATGACACTGCACAGACACAGACAACGCAACTCACCTTAAGGGCCTGTCTGCGGGTGACATAATTTTCTGAATTCAGGAGTGACTGATAATGTGAGAATACTTCATCGTAATTATGCTCTAGAAACTCTGCAGACAGCATTTTGTGTTTCGTCAACAGTTCCTAGAGGAAAGGCAACAGGCAATTAATTGCACAAAAGGAACACCAGGGTGTTAGAATATGTTGTCATAAGCAAGATGCCCTGAATCCGAAACACCCATATGGAGATCATCTGCCACATACTACACCCAACTTCTCTTTGGCCTTCCTCTTCCTCTTTCCAGGCATATACCCCTCCATTATTGTTCGCTCTAAACTTTCATGTCCTTTCAAGTGACCAACACATTTCAATTTTATTTGTTTTTATCGCAGTGGTTCTCAACTGGTGGGGAATTTCCACCCCGCACACCCCCCCCCCCCCCCCCCCCAGGGTTTCCAGGGGGGAATTAAGATTATTTGATATTGTTTTTCCATACTTTATGGTTCTGTACGTCTCACCCGTCTTAAATTCATTTTATAATTAAGTAGACCTGCAAATCATGTTTTATGTAGACGTCTAGACTTGTTTTAGTATGTGCTATTAAATTTAGCTTCCATTAGTACTACTGTGTAGGGGGAGGGGGGATATTTTAGGGTGGAAATACAAAAGGAGGGTGGAAATACAAAAGGGGGGTGGGGGGATGACGTTCTGAAAATATGGTGAAGGGGGGGGGGGGGGGGGGGGCTCGGGCCAAAAAAGGTTGAGAACCACTGTTTTATCGTCTTTAGTAGCCAACGTTCTTCAATATTCAGATCTTGTTGTAGGGATGCATTTGTTATTTTCTGTATCCAAGATATTCTTAGAACCTATCTATAACATTTATATTCAAAGGCAATTTATGCGCTGTTCAGCTTGTTTAGTAAAGGCTGAAGTCGGAGTGGGTTCACCGGATGGCGAGGGACACAGTTGATAGCGAAAGCTAATCCATATACAAACTTCAGTCCACTGTTACTAGAAGTAGCGCAAACAAAAACAAACTATCTACACTATGATAGACAGAAATGGTCCTCTTTGGCAACAGTGGACAAACAGCAGTTGTGATAATATAATGGCATACCTAAAGTAAATCACACAATATATTACCTTAAACGTGGAGAATGCATCTGAAGCAATATCAAATGTAGACACCTCAACAAACTCAAAGAATTTGTAGAACTCTGGCGAGTTCAACAAGATCTTGGCCAGGGCTTCAGAGCGACAACATTCTCGCAGCATCATCCCGCAGTTGAGGGCAATCTCCTGATTCTCATATCTGGGCAGTAGGCAAAAGTATATAATAATCTATTATGACAGAATCACTAAGGAGAGCTCACGGAGACAACTAAAACAAACATCCCACAGGCAGTAAACAAAAGCATATAATAATATATTATGACAGAATCACCAAGAAGAGCTCACGGAGACAACTAAAACAAACATCCCACAGGCAGTAAACAAAAGCATATAATAATATATTATGACAGAATCACTAATGTAGAGCTCATAGAGAGAACTAAAACAAACATCTCACAGGCAGTAAACTACTTCTTCTTCTGCGTTCATCTGGAGAGTTTTTTCGGATGTGATTGCGTTGTGTCTGCATACAGCAGAGATGTGTTCTTGCGCCGTTAGGCTGACACATCCGTCTTCTGCAGGCATTTGTTGACCGGGTTAACCTTCCCAGGGGTTTCTTAGGACGTTAGACTCTCACTGTTGTGTTATCCCCCCTCCTAGCTGGCCCATTTAAAACAACTGAAGACATCTTGTTCCCGTAGTGAATTTGAATAACGAAGACACAAACAATAGATCGCACGAGTTACTGCCTGGCATATTTTGCTGCATCTCGCATACTGCAGAAATTACACAACATAAACTAAAGCTTCTATATATATATATATATATATATATATATATATATATATATATATATATATTATAGTAATGGCACCATTAATCGGCAGAAGCCAGTCTTGTGCAAACAGAAAGACATGATAGTCAGTTTAAAATTACTGTGGTAAACAATTTAAATTACTATGTGAATATGTGCATATTTCAACATGAAGGATTTATCTAGTTATTTTACTTTATGTTGTGTGATTTCTGCAGTATGTACGAGACGAGATGCAGCAAAATATGCCAGGCAATAAATCGAGCAATCTATTGTTTGTGTCTTCGTTATTAAAACTCTTCATGTCAGCATCTAAGACCAACAAGCATGGATGGAACATTAAAAATTGTCAAACAACTATATATAATTAGTTATTTAGTCACAGTTCAAACTTTACAGCAAGGGTTGCCTCGTAATGCTCAATTCTAGTGCCAGTGAATATCACATAAAATGTTCCGCATTGCCCCATGTGAAAAATGGAACAGATAGGCGTCTCGACAAACCAACAGCCTGCACAGGTATACTATACATAATGCCGCTGCCAGAATGCCAACACAAAAGCCTGCCACGAAAAGTAGTTCATCGTCGATGGAAACAGCAGCTACTAGAAAACCAGCAGCCACACATTACTGCATAAGGTAAATCCAGTTAGTTCAGCAACCATCTGCCACCATTTTTCCAAACATGCAATTCACAACACAAACAACCATGGACAGATGTAAAGGTACTCCACACGAGATCCACAGCTTACAGTGCCGCTCCCCGCACTCAACTCAGTAGCAGGGCGACGGAACCATGAAAAATATCAACTATATAAGAGGGTAAGTTAATAAGTAAGTCACAAATAGCTGTAGAAAAATAACTAAAGATGATAACAACTTGAAACCAGTTTATTTTTATAGATACACTGTCCCTTTATTTCTCAACATAATTTCCACCAACATTGATGCACTTATCCCATTGTTTTGTCAGTCCTTCCAAACCGGCTGCATAGAACTGCGTGATCTGTTTTCATTGACCTACCATCCCACAGAACTGTGTCTTACTTATTGACTCACCCTCATAACGTTTTCTACCCAGCTATGCATCGCTTTATGGGACAAACATTTGTCAGCATAAACAGGAAACCCACCTTGGCGGGAGACATTTCCCGAATGACGCCGAAGTTGAATGTGAAGTGAAAACGTGGTTTAGAAAACAGAGCACGTAGTTCTATGCAGCCAGTTAGGAAGGACTGATAAAATGATGGGATAAGTGCATCAATGTTGGTGGCAATTATGTTGAGAAATAAAGGGACAGTGTATCTATAAAAATAAACTGGTTTCAAGTTGTTATCATCTTTAGTTATTTTTCTACAGCCATTTGTGACTTACTTATTAATTTACCTCGTATGACGGCTTTTAGTAAACACATATTAGCAATGAGATACCATATATGTTATTAACGCAGAGAATCCAAGTCACAAACAAGACATTACCCCTTGACAAGATCAATCAAGAGCCCCGGGTTCGAACATATATACTCCTCTGTCGGCATCCGGGTGCCAATCTGGCGTCGCAGCAAATTGTTGAAGATTGCAACAACATCCTTTCTACCCTGGGTTTAAAAAGAAAAAAAAAAAAGAACTGTATACTACTACGAGTGTAAATCAATACTTTTACATTTCAGCGCAGAAGAGGAAAGATTAAAGAAGACTGTAGTAGTAGGTCAGCATGGCCGAATGGATAGCTCGCTCGCTTTGAACTCAAGTGAAGTCCAAACACACTACTTCTAGTAGTGCTGGACTGAATTTTGCATGTGGGTTAGATTTCCCTATAAACAGTGTCCCTCGCCATCAAGCGAACCCACTCCAACTTCAGAGGTCATTGTAATTTAAGTCCCCAAGTCAAGGACGATAGGTCAACATTTTAGTCCAACTGTCCGGTGTAGGGGTTAAACCACCGCATCAGCACACCGGATGTTTAAGAACACAGGATCCTGTCCATTCAGCCATGCTGACGTACTCTCGTTGTCATGTAGTCAGTGACACGCTGGCTGTTTTAAACTCCCATGACATTACCAGGTACTAATTTTAGACTAGGCTGGCCTGGGTACCCGTTTCAATTTATAAAAACCTCCCAGTTGAGGAACGAACCCATGACCACCATGGTAGTAGGCAAGCATATAGCTACTAAACTACCACAGTTCCCAGAATGCTATGAGGCTAATTGTAACTGCCTGACAACAAGAATAACTTCACAATGAGTTCTTGCAAGAGGCAAATGACAGTTGAAATTATAAAGAACTGAGACAATGTTCTTTGGTCATGTAATTATAAACAAAAATAAGAATGAAACAATGTTCTATGGTAACGTCATGAGAACAATGAAAGTAGAACATTACGAGCAACTGAGACAACACTATTAGGTCACAAAATTATAAACAAATAAAAGAATGAGACAATGTTCTTTAGTCACATAATGATTACAATGAAAATAGTGGCTAGAACGCCGGACTCTCCTTCGGGAGACCCGGGTTCGATCCCTCGGTAAGGTGTGGGATTTTTTCTGTCGGGGGCAAAAAGAAAATCCTAACCTGTACAGTTCGCAGCGACTGTACTAGCCAGGCGGCCTTTTATTCCTCAGGCTCAAAGACCCCTCTGCCATACACCGCAAGGTACTATATTGGCAGTAAATGACAGTTTTATAAACAACTATAAAATAAAAGACAATGTTCTTTGATCACGTAATGAGAAGAATGACAGTAGAAATTATAAACGACTATAAGAAAGAGGCCGGTCTCCGTGGGGATGGTGTTGCGGATGCAATTCGTAATGCCGCTTACCCGCGATCGAAACACAGCGGTGACCGATTTGGCAGCAGACTGTTTTGCGCTGGTTTTAACGTGTTGGTATGGGAGCCAGTTGTTCAGAAAGCAATGGCAAACTACTGAACGTAAAACTTGCCAAGACATCAACAACGGCAGTAAATTGCTGGTGTTGACTGCAACATCCTGTAAGGGATATGCAACTTTTTAAAAAAAAATAAGAAAGAGACAATGTTCTGTGACAATGTTCTTTGGTCACATAATGAGAAGAATGAAAGTAGAACATTATAAACAGCTATAAAAATGAGACAATGTTCTTTGGTCACATAATGAGAAGAATGAAAGTAGAACATTATAAACAGCTATAAGAAAGAGAAATGTTCTTTGGTCACATAATGAGAAGAATGAAAGTAGAACATTATAAACAACTATAAGAATGAGACAATGTTCTTTGGTCACATAATGAGAAGAATGAAAGTAGAACATTATAAACAACTATAAGAAAGAGAAATGTTCTTTGGTCACATAATGAGAAGAATGAAAGTAGAACATTATAAACAACTATAAGAATGAGACAATGTTCTTTGGTCACATAATGAGAAGAATGAAAGTAGAACATTATAAACAACTATAAGAAAGAGAAATGTTCTTTGGTCACATAATGAGAAGAATGAAAACAGCTATAAGAAAGAGACAATATTCTTTAGTCACATAATGAGAAGAGACACATTGGAAAACACTGATGGCTGGAAAGATCACCAGTAGCAGTCTCATCTCAATCTCATCTTGTTCCTCCTGTACCTTGCGGTGTCGAGGTGAAGCATAAATAGCGGGAGAGAGCCTGCCCATTTATGGCCTTCATGTATCGAGATTCTCATGGACTCTGATATTCCCCCTGTCCATCGTTTACGTGACCGGCCTCTTCTTCTGGCTTCCCTCTGGTCTGTACATCACTGCTTGTTGTGGTATACTGTTAGCTGGTAATCTAGTTATATGGCCAAACCATTTAACTTGCTGTCCTCTGATAAAATCTAGCACTGCTATATATATATCCCCCACTTCAGTCCTGAATTCTTCATTTCTCATATTCTCTCTTCTTGATACATTGAGTATTCTTCTCAGGGACTCTCATTTCTGTTGTGATTTTTCTCTTCTCTTTTTCTGTCATTGTCCAGGTTTGGCATTGGTAGCACACAGTTGTTAGAAAGATTGTACTGTAGAGTGCTTTCTTAGTAATTATTGATATGAGTTGTTCATCTTATTGCATCTATTTTCAATCTTGTCTTCTGATTTGTCATTTGATGATATTATACTTCCCAAGTACTTGAAGCTCTTTACTTGTTTCAGTGAGTGTTCTTCTAGATGCATCCTTGTTTTTTTTCCTTACTTTGGTTATAGCAAAGACGATGATAAACTACATCAGAGTGCCTAAGATGATGGCATGGGGGAAATACCATCAACAGAATTAATCCAGAACACACGGGACTCAAATCTGTGCAGATACATTAAAGCTTATGCTATGTGTCATGGCACATGATGATGGTGGTCATATCTCAAAGTCTACAGGCGCTAAATTCTGCACTAATCACTACAGTGTGTTGTTCTGGTACATCTCTGTTGACTGATTGACTAACTGACTGACTCCCTGATTAACTAACTGAATGACAGACTGATTAACTAACTGAATGACAGACTGATTAACTAACTGACTGACTGACTAACTGACTGACTGACATACAGACTGATTAACTGACTGACTGACTAACTAACTGAATGACAGACTGATTAACTGACTGACTAACTAACTGACTGACCGACTGACTAACTGACCGACTGACTAACTGACTGACTAACTAACTGACTGATTGACCGATGGATTGATTAACTGACTAACTGACCAACTGACTAACTGACTGACAGATTAACTAACTGACTGACTAGCTGACTGACAGACTAATTGACTAACTGACTGAATAACTGACTGACTGATTAACTAACTGACTGACTAACTGACTAACTATATAACTGACTAACTAACTGACTAACTGACTGACTAACTAACTAACCTCAAAGTCTACACGAGCCAGATTCTGCACTGACAGCTGCAGTGTGTTGTTCTCTGTTGACTGACTGACTATCTAACTAACTGACTGACTGACTAACTAACTGACTGACAGACCGACTGACTAACTGACTGACAGATTAACTAACTGACTGACAGACTGATTAACTGACTGACTAACTAACTGACTAACTAACTGACTGACTGATGGATTGATTAACTGACTAACTGACCGACTGACTAACTGACTGACAGATTTACTGACTGACTAAGTAACTGACTGACTAGCTGACTGACAGACTAATTGACTGAATAACTGACTGACTAACTGACTGACTAACTGACTAACTATATAACTGACTAACTGACTGACTAACTAACTAACCTCAAAGTCTACACGAGCCAGATTCTGCACTGACAGCTGCAGTGTGTTGTTCTCTGTCGACTGACTGATTATCTAACTAACTAACTGACTGACTGACTAACTGACTGACTGACTAACTGACTAACTATATAACTGACTAACTGACTGACTAACTAACTAACCTCAAAGTCTACACGAGCCAGATTCTGCACTGACAGCTGCAGTGTGTTGTTCTCTGTCGACTGACTGATTATCTAACTAACTAACTGACTGACTGACTAACTAACTGACTAACTGACTGACTAACTGACTAACTATATAACTGACTAACTGAATGACTAACTAACTAACCTCAAAGTCTACACGAGCCAGATTCTGCACTGACAGCTGCAGTGTGTTGTTCTCTGTCGACTGACTGATTATCTAACTAACTAACTGACTGACTAACTAACTGACTAACTGACTGACTAACTGACTAACTATATAACTGACTAACTGACTGACTAACTAACTAACCTCAAAGTCTACACGAGCCAGATTCTGCACTGACAGCTGCAGTGTGTTGTTCTCTGTCGACTGACTGATTATCTAACTAACTAACTGACTGACTGACTAACTGACTGACTAACTGACTAATTAACCAACCTCAAAGTCTACGCGCGCCAGATTCTGCACTAAGATCTGCATTGTGTTGTTCTGGTACATCTCTGTCGAATGACTGGCTATCTAACTGACTGACTGACTGACTGACTGACTGACTAACTAACTAATTAACCAACCTCAAAGTCTACACGCGCCAGATTCTGCACTAACAACTGCAGTGTGTTGTTCTGGTACATCTCTGTCGACAACATGGCCACTTGCTCGGTAACAGGCTCCTGGTCAGCTGTACCATACAGCAGGGTCTTAATGGACTGAAGAGTCTTGGAAACTTCCTCGCTGACCTGATTGTATGGTGTAAATGAGACACCTGATTGCATCATTACCAAAACGACTAAGCAAACATGCTGTCTGACATGTCTTCTCCCCCCCCCCACCCTCCAGGCTTGCTTTGAACTCAAGCGTACTCCACACATGCTACTACTTTTACTACACTGGAGTAATGTTTGCATGTGGATTAGCTTTCCCAATTACTAGTGTCCCTCGCCATCAGGCAAAACCACTGACTTCTGAGGTACCTGTAATTTACGTCCCCAAGTCAAAGACGAGAAGTCAACATTTCAGGTCCATGCACGGGACATGGTATTAGGTAAAGCTAATCCACGCTAGAAGTAGTAGCACATGTATTGAATACACTTGAGTTTAAAGTTAGCGAGCGACCAAAAAAAAAAAATTTACTTTAAGACTTCTTTGCTCTATCAGAATCTCCAGAACTTGCACATTTGTCAATTTTACCGTCCAGCTAGGTTTTCTTTTTTTCACAACTAAAAAATTTATTTTGCTCTTTTCAAATACAAGAATTGTGTTAGTGTTGTGGCAAGTACATTCCCCTGCTTCAATGGTTGTTGTGAGTTAAATCCCTTTTGATGGGTTCTTTATTTATTGTGACCATGTGGTTAGGAATGATTAATGAAGTCAATAAATACAAATGTCTGCGGACAATCATAACATCAGATGGAAGACGTGTGACATAGATTAAGAGCAGAACAAGCCAGTAGAAGCAGAATTTCAGAATATAGGTTCATAAAGTGAATTGTATTGCATTGTTGCATCACGTCTGTGGCTCTGTACATCCGACTCAGCAAGCATTTTGTTAGGTCTGTTTCCCCTAGCCTTTGACTATCCCAAGCCTACCTACAAGGCAGCAGACTTGTGTCTATTTGTCTGGCTCCTATCCCTTGACATGTCCAACATTGAAGAATTCTGGCACTTTCCTGTCTTGACAGATGATAGTTTGTTACATTGTGCTTCAAAACAGACACAATAACTCCAATCCATGGTAGTAGAAGACCAGGGATGGAGTTATACTTCTTCATAGCACAAAGCCTGGGCTGAAGTGTAGAGACCATGTATTGCCCATGCAGCTTGATCCCTCCCTCGGCCTTCCTAGTTTATTCCAGTTAAAAGGTAACACCAATACATCTGGAATAAGACAAGCTGTGGAAGCTGCTTGATCAGCAAAGCAATGCTCTAACTGTCCGAATGTCAGAACTTCGATCCTAGACCAGTTGCCAACCAAAGTTTAGGGCCTGGTCTGCCCTGTCATGACATGTAGTCTTTAGGTTGCATTTCCACACACCAGGATAAAGACTGTATCCTCCCAATTGTGCTCCTCCTCATGAAGCTGTTGGCACAATGTGGGGTATCTGGTTTGATGAGCACCGCCCAACATTCGGTGCTAATAGAAAGCAGGAAGTTCTGTCTACTGTTATACAGTAGCTCAGTCATATCTGACTTAGACCTGACACATATACAGTGGAGTATTTTACTGTATATAGGCAAACTTTCTGGCTTGGAGACACAACAGTGGAAGATCAACTCTATGGACCATTGAGTGAACTAAAGAAGACAGCGAAGTTCATACAAGAGACAACATTGCAGCTATAGACAAATTTCAAGCAAACAAAAGAAGATGTCTTCCAGCAGTAAGTTTACCTTTTTGTATTCCTTCTCCTTCAAAGTGGGCAGCTGTACCAAGTTTTCCTTCAGAGATCGCACCAACTCCTGGGGACTTTTGGTTCTAGGTCCAAAGAGTGGCATTGTGATAGAGGGTTCGACTTTTGTAACAACTCCACGGCACCTCTACAGTAGCAATAGTAACAGACAGTCAAAGACTGGGTTGCCAGGTGGTAATGTAGGCCAGAGTTAGGCACTTTTACTGCAATTACCAAAAAAATGCAATAAGCAATATATCTGGCATGTTTAGAAAACAAATATGTCAGGAGATCCTGGTTAGTGGACATAATATAAATAACTTACATTATGGTGATGACACTGTCTTGATAGCAACAAGTCAGAAGATCTACAGGAAATGATCGATAGAGTGGCTGTAGAAAGTGAAAATATGGGCTTTAGTATGAATAGAAAGACAGAAGTCATGGTAATATCAAAGAAACACATTATGCCTAAATGTTCAATTAAAGTACAGGACGTTATTTTGGGGCAAGTGCATAAATTCAAATATCTAGTATCATCAGATGGAAGATGATTCACTGAGATTAAGAACAGAATAGGACAAGCAAAAACTGCATTCTATCAAATGAAGAACGTTTTCTGCAATAAGTCACTGTCCTTGAAAGTTAGAAAAAAAGTTCTTGCATGTTACATAGAACCAGTTTTAACATATGGCAGCGAATCCTGGACAATTAGTACACAGGCGAAAAAATCCCTGGAAGCCTTGGAGATGTAGTTTTATAGAAGAATGCTGAAAATTAATCGGACAGCCAAAATTAGCAATCAGGACGTTTTAAGGGAAGCTGAGTCGCAAAGATAACTTACCACAAACATCAGAAAGAGGCAGTCATAGTTTTTGGGCCACGTTATGAGAAGGCAAAAACTGGAACATGTTGTGACAACCGGAAAGATTTGCAGAAAGAGAGCTGGAGGAAGACAGTGTAAGAAGATTCTTAACAGTCTTGTGTCATGGCACGGAAAGGAGTCAACACATGAACTGATCCATGATGTCGGAGATCGTAATTTGTGGAGAGGCATGATCACCCACGCCAGCCAGCAAGGCACTGGATGATGATGATGATGATGATGATGATGATGGTTAGAAAAAGAAGTAAAAGACCCTTTCACACGCCTTTCTGCATATTTGGAAAGCTGGAGCTGTGTAGTGGCTAGATGCTTGTCTTCCTGTCCTGTGCTCTAGGGATTCAATCTGCATCAAGAAAGATTTTTTAATTGAATTGGGCTTCAAGGTCAGCCAGCCTAAAACGGATAGCAGAAAATGCCTTTGGAATTTACGGTGGCCAGCGTGATCAATATCTCACCGACACTTTTACTTTCCAGAATATTTTCTGGTAACCACTTTAGATTAGATCGATCTGGGAGCCCAACTTTTTAGAAATGCCCACCTCGATGGTGATTTAAACACAACGACGGGGCTGTCAGGCAAGCGTGATGGCCACTGCACTACTGCGAATGTTGTAGTAGTAGTTGTTAGTAGTAGGGGTAATGGTGGGAGTTGTAGCAGTAGTGGTGGTAGTAGCCATTGTAATTGTAAGTAGTAGTAGTAGTAGTAGTAGTAGTAGTAGTAGTAGTAGTAGTAGTAGTAGTAGTAGTAGTAGTAGTAGTAGTAGTAGTAGTAGTAGTAGAGTTGTAATAATAGTAGAGTAGTAGTAGTAGTAGAGCCATTGTAATTGTAAGTAGTAGTAGTAGTAGTAGTATAGTAGTAGTAGTAGTAGTAGTAGTAGTAGTAGTAGTAGTAGTAGTAGTAGTAGTAGTAGTAGTAGTAGTAGTAGTAGTAGTAGTAGTAGTAGTAGTAGTAGTAGTAGTAGTAGAGTTGTAATAATAGTAGAGTAGTAGTAGTAGTAGAGCCATTGTAATTGTAAGTAGTAGTAGTAGTAGTAGTAGTAGTAGTAGTAGTAGTAGTAGTAGTAGTAGTAGTAGTAGTAGTAGTAGTAGTAGTAGTAGTAGAGTTGTAATAATAGTAGAGTAGTAGTAGTAGTAGAGCCATTGTAATTGTAAGTAGTAGTAGTAGTAGTAGTAGTAGTAGTAGTAGTAGTAGTAGTAGTAGTAGTAGTAGTAGTAGTAGTAGTAGTAGTAGTAGTAGTAGTAGTAGTAGAGTTGTAATAATAGTATAGTAGTAGTAGTAGAGCCATTGTAATTGTAAGTAGTAGTAGTAGTAGTACTATAGTAGTAGTAGTAGTAGTAGTAGTAGTAGTAGTAGTACTATAGTAGTAGTAGTAGTAGTAGTAGTAGTAGTAGTAGTAGTAGTAGTAGTAGTAGTAGTAGTAGTAGTAGTACTATAGTAGTAGTAGTAGTAGTGAAGATCGTAAACTGATCAGAGACATTAGACGTAGACAGTCACAATTTTTTGGGCATGTTATGAGAAGAAATGATTTGGAGAACTTGGTGACAACTGGTAAGATCGAGGGGAACAGACCAAGGGGAAGACCTAGAAACAAGTATCTGGATGGCTTGGCCTTGTGGCATGGTCGAGACAGAAACACGGAACTGATCCACGACTCTGTTGATCGAGTGAGATGGCAGAACATGACCGCCCACGCTTACCGGCATGGCACATGATGGATGGATGGAGTAGTAGTAGTAGTAGTAGTAGTAGTAGTAGTAGTACTATAGTAGTAGTAGTAGTAGTAGTAGTAGTAGTAGTAGTAGTAGTAGTAGTAGTAGTAGTACTATAGTAGTAGTAGTAGTAGTAGTAGTAGTAGTAGTAGTAGTAGTAGTAGTAGTAGTAGTAGTAGAAATAGTAGTAGTAGTAGTATTAGTAGTAGTAGTAGTAGTAGTAGTAGTCGCTGAAGATACTTCTTCTTCTCCTGCGCTCATCCAGAGTGTTTTTTCAAACGTAATTGTGCTGGGACATTCGACTCTCACTGTTGTGGTGTAGTCCACATGCCAGCTGGTCAAGTTTGAATGGTCAAAGGCTTCACGGTCAGCCCTCAATGGAAGGCAGGGACAGTCCATGGGCACTATCAGCCATCCAAGGATGCCTTCCATAATTGCAGAGCCGACACATAGCACTCAGGTACTGGGCTCACCCAAGGAATAGCCACATCCTGCACATGGCTGCTTTAATTCCTCACTTCCATATATTGGGCATTTTGTTTGCGACGGGCCGCTCCCCACGTAAACCAGGAGAGGTCAGGATGCGAACGACATCCATTTAGCAAGCTTTCGCTTTGGACTTTCCACGAATGGGTTTGCCGTTAAAGATATTAGTAGTAGTAGTAGTAGTAGTAGTAGTAGTAGTAGTAGTAGTAGTAGTAGTAGTAGTAGTAGTAGTAGTAGTAGTAGAAGTAGTAGTAGTAGTAGAAGTAATAGAGTAGTAAAAGTTGTAGTAAAAGCAGCAGCAGCAGTAGTAGTAGTAGTAGTAGCCTGTCAAATGCTGGAATCAAACTTGGTACTTTCTTAGTATGAAGCAGATATTGTAATATTTCAGCCAGGGCTGCCCTAACTACTAGTTGTATGTGTATCTGTGTTTCTGTCTGTGTGCTGATGAAGGATTCAGACACCATGTCTATTCTGTCACTTGTGACCGTGTTCTTGGAAACTTGACTAATTCCACTTGTCTGTTTTCATTCATTTACTCAAGAAGAAACAAGACAATCACAGAAAGTATAGAGGCCTTGAATTACAGCTACTACTACTACTAGTAGTAGCTGTAAACTGAGGCCTCCTTTCTACTTTCTGTTATTATCTTGTTTCTTCTGGAATTTCTTCTACTAGATTGGAGGTGGTGGAAAATTTTGAATATCTTGGGTCATTAATTACCAACAATGGTGACACAATGTAAGAAATTAAATGACGAATATCTATTGCTTTTCAAAGACTAAAACAACTGAAAAATTGTGGTGTGGGACAGATAAGACTTACAAAAATTAGATTTTTAAGAGCATGCATCTTTCCCATTGCAACATATGCCTTTGAGACCTGGATACTTATTAAGCAAGCTGAACAGCTTGAGAAGTCTTTGGATATAAATGTTATAGACTGGTTCTAAGAATATATATTGGATACAAAAATGAACAAAGGCATCCATACGACAAGATCTGATTATTGAAGAAGGTTGGCCACTAAAGACAATAAAACAAAGAAAATTGAAATAGTTGGTCACTTGAAACGTCATGAAAGTTTGGAGAGAACAATAACGGAGGGGTATATGCCTGGGAAGAGAGGAAGAGGAAGGCCAAAGAGAAGATGGGTGCAAGATGCGGAGGATGATCTCCAGATGGGTGTATCAGATGCAGGACATCTTATTTATGATTGAGAGGTTCTGTTATGGGAGGGAGGTTCTGCACAGAACATGCTACTGAATGAATGAATGAATGACTACTACTAGTATTACTAATGCAACTATTATTACCAATGATAGTAACTACTTACTGTTAATATTATTACTACTGGTTCGCAGTGTAGTAACATTGCATTAGTAGTTAGGTTACAACTACGAGGGGAAGTCAATAAGTAAGTCACAATGGCTGTAGAAACATAACTAAATATGATAACAACTTGAAACTGGTTTATTTTTATATATACATTGTCCGTTTATTTCTCAACATAATTTCCACCAACACTGATGCACTTATCCCATCGTTTTATCGGTCCTCCCAATCCGGCTGCATAGAACTGCATGCTCTGCTTTCTAAACCACGTTTTCACTTCACATTCAACTTCGGCATCATTCGCGAAATGTTTCCCGCCAAGGTCGGTTTTCGGTGGACCAAAAAGGTGGAAATCGCTAGGGGCTAAGTCGGGGCTGTAAGGTGGATTTCCTTATGAATGTCCTTTGCAGGCAGTCCTTTTGCCCACAAAATACGCACAACAGCACGTTGTTCTTTGATTGTACACTCTGTAAGTACAGTCGCCATTTTGTTTATGCACTGTGCATGCGCATGAGACACCTAGCGCCACCTGATGAACGGAAATATAAAGTTCAATGTTGCTGTCACCTAATGACACCTTTAAAAACACCAATTACATTTACCTGCCATACCACAGAACTGTGTGACTTAATGACTCGCCCTCATACATCACTACTTCTAAATTAGTATTACTATTACTATATTGATGTAAAGTAAGATTAAAGAGAGGGGAAAAAATGGTTAAGAACATGAGACTTAATAAAGAGGTTCTGAAAATAGACAAAGAAATGCAAGAACAATACAGAGTGACTGTGAAAAATAGGTACAATGCAATAACTAAAATACAGAGTATAGATGAACAATGGGAAATGTTAAGGGACTCCATTCATCAAACTAGCAAAGAAGTATTACCGGAGAGAGGCAAAATAGCTAAGAAAAAATGGATGAATGAAGATATCTTAAAACTGATGGACCCCCGGGAAGGTTAACCCGGTCAACAAATGCCCGCAGAAGTCGGATGTGTCGGCCTAACGGCGCAAGAGCGCAGATCTGCTGTAAACAGGCACAACGCAATCACGTCCGAAAAAAAAACTGGATGAACGAAGAAGAAGAAAACTGATGGACAAAAGAAAACAGAGTAAAAATGACAAACAAGAATACTCTAAGATAAATAAAGAAATAAAAGATAAATGTGGGAAGGCTAAAGAAAGTTGGTTAAATGAGCAATGCAAAAAAATTGAATTAAATTCCATTAAAGATACAAAAAAATATGCACAGACAAATCAGTGAGCTTACAGGAAGAAAAATAAGAATAAATACAGGGTGTTTGAAATCAAAAACAGGAAAGATAATATTAGAGGAAGATGCTATAATGAAGAGGTGGAATGAGTATATAAGAGAATTATATGAAGGAGAAAGGGAAGAATTAACAGAAGATAGTAACTTAGAAGGTCCACCTATTCTGAAAGAAGAAGTCGCTGACGCTATGAAACGTATGAAGAAAGGAAAAACAGCTGGGCCAGATGAAATCACAATAGAAGAATTAGAAGTATTGGGAGAATTTGGAGTAGATATATTAACCAAAATGTTGAATGATATTTACAGCAGTGGATATTTACCCAGTGATATGCTGAAATCTGTATTTATAGCTATACCAAAAAGACCAGGAGCAATTGATTGTGAAGATTTTCGTACAATTAACCTTATAAACCATATCACTAAGCTTCTACTCAGAATCATAATGAGAAGAACCAAAAAGAAAATAAAAATGGAAATTAGTGAAGAACAGCATGGATTTATGGAAGGAAAGGGCACAAACAATGCAATTTATACATTACGGACACTAATAGAAAGGTCAATAGAGAAACAGAGAGACATATATTTGTGCTTCATAGATTATACTAAGGCATTTGATAAAGTAAAACATGATGAACTGATTAAAATGTTGGAAGATATCAACACTGATGGAAAAGATTTAAGAATAATAAAGAATATTTACTGGAACCAAGTAGCAGCAATTAAAATGGGAAATAAAGAGGGTAGTTACGAACAGATAAAGCTAGGAGTACGACAAGGGTGTGTCTTGTCACCAGATCTTTTCTCCCTGTATAGCGAAGTAATAATGAGAGAGATCAAAGAGATGCCAGGAATACTAGTTGGAGGTTATATCCATCCATTGGCACCTTGCCGTCTTGACAGACGATAGTTTGTGCTTTAAAAAGGCATAATAACTTTTAACTATGGCGGTAGCGAGTGTGACTGATAAGGCCAATTTGCGCTGTAAATGTCCGTTCACAGTGGGTGCATCTGAACACGTGGTCATTTCCACCATCATGCACCATCTTACGTCTCAAACGCTTGGTGTGTGACTTTTCTGCAATAATTTTCTCCTTTGACTTTATTCCATTTCTGATATTTGCCCTCCATGCAACACGTTCAGCGGCGACTTGCTCCCAATGTGCATTATCAATGCCTGTATCAATCATGTCCCGCTTACACACATCTTTGTATCGTAGTAGAGGCCGACCCTGAGATCTCTTACCCATCTGTAATTCACCAAAAAAGATAAATTTTGGTATTCTACCATCATCCATCCTCCTAAGATGTCCTATCCATCTAAGTCTACGAAGACTGAGCATGGAATAAACTGTCACACAACCTGATCTATCTTTCCAATACTTCAGTATTTGTGATTTTGTCTTGCCACTTAATACCAAGAATTCTTCGCAGACACCGCATATGAAAGCTGTTTAAATTGTTCTCTTGGTGTGAGTAAGTTGTCCAGGTTTCACTGCCATAGAGAAGAGTACTAAGGACACAGGCTTGATAGACAAGAACTTTTGTTTTGGCAGACTCTTTTTCTTAACATGTTCATTGTTGTTGTTGCCTTACCAATCCGGATGTTGATTTCCTGATCTAGGGATAATTTGCTATTTACCACTGATCCTAGATATGTAAAATGGTCTACTATCTCTAGTTCGGCGTCGTCAATAAAGATTAATGGTACCCCATGTGCACCTTGTGACATAATCTGTGTCTTCTTTTTGCTAATTGTTAAACCAAATTCAGAACAAGCATTGGAGAATGCAGATAGTAGACATTGCAATTCTTCCTCAGAGTGGGTCGTAACTGCAGCATCATCTGCAAAAAGCAACTCTCTGATCAGTACCCTCCTAATTTTGGTCTTAGCCTTCAATCTCTGAGCATTGTAGAGGCTGCCATCTGAGCGTGAGTGAATGTATATACCACCATCCTGATCACGAAATGCATATTTCAGTAGAAGTGAAAAGTATATTCCAAAGAGGGTGGGAGCTAGTACACAACCTTGCTTAACTCCACTCTTGATTTCAAATTCTTCAGAAGTTGCACCATCAAACTTGATTATACCCTTCATGCCTGTGTGGAACGATTCCACAATGGACAGAAGAGTTGGTGGGCAGCCAATCTTCTTTAGTGCCTTGAACAGACCCTCACGACTGACCTAATCAAATGCCTTTGTGAGGTCGATGAAGGCAATAAACAGTGGTTGATTCTGTTCACGGCATTTTTCTTGCATTTGTCGCAATGAGAATATCATATCAGTGGTAGACCGGTTCTGTCGAAAGCCACACTGTGATTCGGGGTAGACTTGATCTCCTAGGACTTGAAGTCTGCGCAGAACAATTCTGGCAAATACTTTTCCAACAATACACAGAAGTGAGATACCCCTATAGTTGTTGCAGTCGCTCCGATCGCCCTTGTTCTTGTACAGTGTTATGATGCTTGAATCTTTGAAATCCTGTGGGACTTGTCCTTCACGCCAGCATAGCTCTATTAGCTGGTGGATCTGTAGAGTGAGTGTGTCTTGCCCACTCTTGATAACCTCTATTGGAATCCCATCCTTACCTGGAGCCTTGCCAGATGCAAGTTCATTTATAGCACACTTAACTTCTGTTATGGTGGGAAGTGTGTCCAGGTGGTCAAGAGTTGGTAGAGCCTCTATGGCGTTAAGGGCATCATCCGCTAGTTTGGTCTCACTTGAGTAAAGCTCCAAATAGTGCTCTACCCATCTGTCCATCTGCCGTTTCTTGTCAGTGATGATTTCTCCAGTCAAGGTTTTCAATGGTGCACTTCTTTTGATCACTGGACCACAGGCTTTCTTTATTCCTTCATACATGCTTCTTATGTCTCCCTTATCACTTGCGATTTGAATGGACTCACATAACTTGATCCAATAATCATTTGCACACTGCCTGGCAGCCTTTTGCACATCCTTCCTAGCTTGCCTTAGCTCACTCAGAGTGTTACGCGTTGGTCTTTCCTTGTTTCTTAAGAGAGCTTTCTTCTTCTTATCAATCAAGGGCTGCAGAGTCTCGCTGTTGGCCGCACACCAGTCCTGCCTCTTATGATCCACAGTGCCGTAAACCCCTACGGCAGTTTTATAAAGAGTTTCCTTAATTTGACCCATCTTTTCATTTACTGTACAATTTTCTGGTGTATCAGTGAAAGCGTCTTCAAGTTGCTGTTGAAACTGAAAGCACTTTTCAGGATCATGAGTGTTAATAATATTAATCCTGGGGCTAGATTTGTGTTTAGCTGTGTAGATTCTCTTTGGTCTCAGTCTAACCCTTGCAACAACCAAAGAATGATCCGTATCATAGTCAGCACTGTGGTAACTACGAGTCAATGATATATGGTTCAGATATTGTCTCTGTGTGATGATGAAGTCCAGCTGGTGCCAATGGCCGGATCTTGGATGTTTCCATGTGACCTTATGCATCTCTTTTGTTTTAAAAAAAGAGTTTGTAATACATAGGTCATTACTGGTGCAATGCTCCAGCAGCCTTTGCCCATTTTCATTCATGCGACCGATGTTGTATTTTCCAAGGCACACTGGCCATGAACTCGAGTCCTTGCCCACACGAGCATTGAAATCACCGAGCATATAAATGTAGTCAGATTTTGGAACTGCCTTGATCACGGAGTCTAACTCCTCATAGAACAAATCCTTCACATCATCAGAGGAATCGAGTGTCGGTGCATATGCAGTAATAATGGTGGCAAACCCACAAGAGGTTGCCAAGCGCAGGGACAATAGTCTTTCATTTCCTCCTGCTGGAATTTCAATCATTCCCAGTAGCGAATTCTTCACTGCAAAGCCCACACCGTGTTGCCTTTTTTCTGCCTGCCCTCTACCCTTCCAGAAAAAGGTGTAGTTGTTTTCCCTGAGTGACCCTTCCTCAGCGAGGCGAGTCTCCTGCAGGCCAGCAATATCAATGTTAAGACGATTGAGTTCGGCATCAATCACAGCCGTTTTTCTCACATCGTCAATATTGGTCAAGTCAGTGGAAAATCCTGGACACATGGTTCTCACGTTCCAGGTTGCAAGCCGTAGCTTGAGGTTTCTATTTTTATTTGTACCTGGTGCATTGGTTTTACAGCCTGCGATTCAGATTTTGTCCTAGCCCCAAGCACCCATTGAAGCAGGCAGGCTGTGGTGGATCAGCACCCAATTGGCTGGGGGCTGCCCAGCTTGAGGCGGGCGGTAGCTGATCAGTGACACCTATAGGTGTCTCCCACCGTCAGAGGCAACGCGTGGCGCCCCATGTCTACACCAACTGACAAGGACTTATAACCTGTAACAGTTGCCTCTGGCTTTGATTCCGAGACCGGTTAAGACCAGGGATGGAGTTATTGCCTCTCCATAGCACAAAGCCTGGGCTAAAATATAGAGATCATGTGTTGCCCATGCAGCATGATCCCTCTCTCGGCCTGCCTAGTTCACTCCAGAGGAAAGGTAACACCCCTACATCTGGAACAAGACAAGCTGCAGAAGCTGCCGGATCAGCAAAGCAATGCTCTAACTGTCCGCCTGTCGGAGCTTCGATCCTAGACCAGTCGCCAACCAAGGCTTAGGGCCTGGTCTGCCCTGCCATGGCAATTTTGTCTTTAGCTTGCATTTCCTCGCACCAGGGTAAGGCTTGTACCCTCCCAATTGCGCTCTTCCGCCCGAAGCCGTTGGCACAATGTGGGGTGTCGGGTTTGGTAAGCGCCGCCCAACGTTCGGCGCTAACAGAAACCAGGTAGTACCGTCTACTGTTATACGGTAGCTCAGTCATATCTGACTAAGACCTGACTTCTCAGTTGAATTGGGGGTTATAATATAAATAATATACGCTATGCAGATGACACAGTATTGGTGGTGGATAATTCAACAGACCTACAACAATTATTAGACGTTGTAGTAACAGAGAGTGCAAGGAAAGGACTCTCCTTGAATATCAAGAAAACAGTAACAATGGTAATATCAAAGAAAATGGTGACACCAAAATGTGACATAGAAATAGAAGGGAAAATCCTTAACCAAGTTGATAATTTTAGATACCTAGGGGCATTTATAACATCAGATGGAAGATGTACAACAGAGATTAGGAGCAGAAGAGGGCAGGCAAAAGCCGCATTTCAGAAAATGAAGAGTATCTTATGCAATAAGTCACTATCACTGAATGTAAGAAAGAGAGTGCTGAAATGCTATGTAGAACCAGTTTTGCTGTATGGCAGTGAATCTTGGAATGTAAATGAACAAATTAAGAAGAAATTAGAAGCAACAGAGATGTGGTTCCTGAGACGAATGTTGCGAATTCCTTGGACTGCCAGAGTAACTAACGACGACTGCCTGAAACAGGCTAACGAAACTAGAACATTATATACAACAATAAGACAGAGACAAACAGCCTTCTTCGGTCATGTGATGAGAAGAGAGGCATTGGAGAACATCGTAACAACTGGAAAGATCGAGGGGAAGAGAGGCAGAGGTAGACCAAGAGAAGTGATGCTGGATGGATTGAGAAGGTGGCATGGAGGAATATCAGCAGCAGAGTTGATCCAGAAAACCAAAGACCGAGATCTATGGAGAGCCATGAACGCCTACGCCAGCCGGCACGGCACTTGATGACGATGATTACTATATTACTACTACTACAATATCACTACTACACTACACTAAACACTACTAAAAAAGTACTATTTTAAATTTATACTACTTTAACTTACTATTACTATTATACTACAGTACTATACTATAACTAGCTACTACGATTCAGTTTCATCGAATTAAACCGGAATATATTATCGGTGATCTTCGGCAACATATTTTCTGTGTCTCTGATTTCAGAAGACTAAGTGTACTTGTGATATTATATTCCCCAATTAGTTCAAGATTGTGTTAAAAGAGGGATTGATTACTATGTATAGTTTTTTCCCCTCCCCGCTTTACGTTGTGTACATCTCGTTTCTGGAATTTGTTTCCTACTCAAAGATACAGAGTGACATTTTCAGACGTAAGAAGACCTGCAAATCACGTTTTATGTAGATGTCTGTGTTTGTTCTGGTAAGTATTATTAGATTTAGCATCCATTTTTACGAATGTTGTGTAATTTTTTGACTATTAAAGTCGAAGGGCACATCCCAAACTAAAATGATGAAGACTGCATGCTGTAATGTGATATTTCAATGGCAAGAAATAGCCGTTTCCTTGTCAGCGATGATTATTTAATATTGTTATGGAATATTCACAGTGATTTGAATGCATCTTTGCATTCAACATCCATTCTAGTATTTATGTGTAAATTTTCATCACTCTACATGGTCAGGATTGTTTATTTTGGGGCAAATTTTTAAGGTGAATTCTCTGGTCCAAATGGATCTCCGCCTCGCTCTGAAAGACAGCGCGTGTAGAAGCATGCACAGACTGACGTCATCACAGCATGTGGAGGTGTGTATATATATATACATATACCTGTGTGTGTGTGTGTAAATCTGAAAGAGTTATCTTTCCCTTAGTTAAAAACCACGACAGTTTTAATCTCCCTTGAACGATGTGTTACAACAGTGGTGTGAGTGTGTAGGACACTCTTTTCCAAAGTGCTAAAATTGTATTGTCCTCTTTGTTCATAGTTCATATTTATTGATATTACATGATAATAAACTGACCCACAGACATTAATATCTTGGGTTATAATTGACCTACAGACTTGAATAAGGTAGCGTGTTGGGTTGTTGTTGTTTTGTTTTTTTTAAGAGGTATATATCTATCCAACTTAAACTACTATCAAGTTTCATAATTAAAAAGCAATTCAGAAAATGAATGCAATACTAAACTAATAATGTTGTTCTTCAGTTACTAAAGTAGTAAAGTGGCCAACTATAATTAACGTAGCGTGAACCGTATACTGTAAACCGACTTCTACCGGAAACCATTTTTTCCGCGCTTGCGCAGAAGGGTTTTGCCGTGTCAACGAGTCATTGTCGATTATAGGTGGTTCTGGTGTTTCTGATTGGATACCTTCAAATAACACATAACAACCACGGGCGCCATCTTGGCTTCATGACCAAAGGTCAGTCTGCCATTTTGAACTCGCAGAATGTGGGTAAGTTTCCCTTTAGTCTTTGAAAAATTGAATTTCTTGTGATATAAGTTAGTAATTGTCTATTTTAAGCTTGATGTATTAATAGTACAATGTTTTCATATGGATTTTCGGATTCTGCATGCAATTTTACATATATTTGGTGAGATTCATCGCTCAAAACGCTTACAAAGTGGTTCAAAACATTGTTTTTTGCCAACAGGTTTTTGCCATTGAAAATCAATGGGCTGAATGGCGGCACTGCTGCACACACATATATCGGTTATTTTAAGCTTGATGTATTAATAGTATAATGTTTTCATATGGATTTTCGGATTCTGCATGCAATTTTACATTTATTTGGTGAGTTTCATCACTCAAGATGCTTACGAAGTGGTTCAAAACATTATATTTTTGCCAACATTTTTTTGCCATTGAAAATCAATGGGCTGAATGGCGGCACTGCTGCACACACATATATCGGTTATTTTAAGCTTGATGTATTAATAGTATAATGTTTTCATATGGATTTTCGGATTCTGCATGCAATTTTACATTTATTTGGTGAGTTTCATCACTCAAGATGCTTACGAAGTGGTTCAAAACATTATATTTTTGCCAACATTTTTTTGCCATTGAAAATCAATGGGCTGAATGGCGGCACTGCTGCACACACATATATCGGTTATTTTAAGCTTGATGTATTAATAGTATAATGTTTTCATATGGATTTTCGGATTCTGCATGCAATTTTACATTTATTTGGTGAGTTTCATCACTCAAGATGCTTACGAAGTGGTTCAAAACATTATATTTTTGCCAACATTTTTTTGCCATTGAAAATCAATGGGCTGAATGGCGGCACTGCTGCACACACATATATCGGTTATTTTAAGCTTGATGTATTAATAGTATAATGTTTTCATATGGATTTTCGGATTCTGCATGCAATTTTACATTTATTTGGTGAGTTTCATCACTCAAGATGCTTACGAAGTGGTTCAAAACATTATATTTTTGCCAACATTTTTTTGCCATTGAAAATCAATGGGCTGAATGGCGGCACTGCTGCACATACATATATCGGTTATTTTAAGCTTGATGTATTAATAGTATAATGTTTCATATGGATTTTCGGATTCTGCATGCAATTTTACATTTATTTGGTGAGTTTCATCACTCAAGACGCTTACAAAGTGGTTCAAAACATTATTTTTTTGCCAACAGGTTTTTGCCATTGAAAATCAATGGGCGGCACTGCGTTGTCTACCTCTTGCTCGCATGCCCTCAACCTTGCCCTCCAGTATGGTTTTTTTAAGAGTATCATGTCTTTTAACAATAACATGGCCGAAATATTTCACTTGCCTCCTCTTTATTTCTATGTAGCATCTCAACACTCTTTTTCTCGTTTCAATTGACATCTTTTTATTGGTCAGTATGTACTTCATCTTGCTAAAGGCTACTTTTGCCATGGCGATTCTTGTTCTAATCTCTTCAAGGCATCTCCCATCAGATATTACTGTTCCGAGATAATTGTACCTATTCACTTGTTGAAGAATATTCCCAATTACTTTTACGTACATTTATTTTGTTTATATTCAGAATTGTAATAAAGAAGGACTGCTGATGATCTCAGATCCCATCTGTCTGTGTTCCAAGAAGGATACCCTATTCTGAAAGGGTACATTGCTCGGATGCCTTAATGCAGAGAGCTCCAATTGCTACGCTTGGCTTCAAGAGTATAAGAGGTGCAGCAAGAAACTGTGAGTACAACTGTGGTCGATCATGCTGTCTTTCTGTATTTCTTTCTGCAAATCTTTTTCATATCGTGGCCAGTCTTCTTCTTCTTCTCGCGGCCATTTTTATATGCTAATTAGATAACGTTGCGTACTATCTAAACAGGAATTAACCCATTATGTGCGTAGCATCATTCCGCATAATACAATATATTACGTGCCAGGGTTTAAACATAATATAAAGAATGCACTTGGTAATTAATTAATATAATAACTAATTGGCGGCCATTTTTATATGCTAATTAGATAACGTTGCATACTATCTAAACAGAAATTAACCCATTATGTGCGTAGCATCATTCCGCATAATACAATATATTACGTGCCAGGGTTTAAACATAATATAAAGAATGCACTTGGTAATTAATTAATATAATAACTAATTGGCGGCCATTTTTATATGCTAATTAGATAACGTTGCATACTATCTAAACAGAAATTAACCCATTATGTGCGTAGCATCATTCCGCATAATACAATATATTACGTGCCAGGGTTTAAACATAATATAAAGAATGCACTTGGTAATTAATTAATATAATAACTAATTGGCAGCCATTTTTATATGCTAATTAGATAATGTTACATCATATGTAAAAATAGATGACATGAGCGGTTAGGCTTCGCTACACCGATCGCAATGATGTATGGTTGCTAGGATGTTCGTGTATGGTTGCTAGGATGTTCGTTTAAAAATAAACAAACTACTCTAGTTTTGATAACTTCTGCTATGACCTTGGTTCGGACACGAAAAAAAGATGTGCAGAAGAGATCTTTTGTGTCAATTTCTGCGTTGATGATTTCGACACTCAAAGTTGCATATCTTCGCTTCTAATTGACATACATGCATCATCTTGGTACCATTAGATTCGGTTTCTCAAGGCCTATCTTTTGGTGGTGGTCCCATTAGAAAATACTCAAATTTAAAAATCTGATGGTTCATGCTAAATTAACGTAAACAAACTGCTACTAAAGTTTTCTGGTAAATACAACTACTGGACTATTACTACCACTAGTAACTATTAACTCTATACTGCTATACAGCTACTACTATATTATATTATTATTCATTACTTTACTCTACTAAAAATACTAAAATCGAAATCCGAAAAGTCAGCCGAAGAGAAAAGGAAGGGAAGAATTCAGAATAGAATAATAAGAATTAAGATTTTTATTTTAATAAGAACTAGAACTCCTAGCTCCAGTAACAGGATACGGGGCAGAAAGGAAAACCAACTATACTAGGTTGCTCCTAGAACTGATCTATGACAGGGAAGGCGTCAGTAAACACTTACTGGTGTGGTATAACGCCACAAAATGCCATTATTTCCCAGACGAAGGTAAAACTTTCCACTGCCAGATATCAGCAAAAGTTAGCAGTGACGTCACATCGTGCGCAGACACGGAAGTAAAAACAAATGTCGGTTTCCTTGTACGTGATATGGGAATCTCGTTCTTTATTTGGCAATTCTTCTTCTTCTTCTTCTTCTTCTTCTTCTTCTTCTTTCGTTCGCTTGAAATGTGTCTATATCTGCAATGATGTCTCTTTTATGAACCCCACTGTCTAGTTTTACTTCACCCAGTACGCCCATAGAGTTTACCTTCCACTTGGAAACTTGGGAGTGTCAATTATTCTGTTTTTCAAGGCAGCACGGAAATGTTCACTTGCCGCATTTACCATGAACCATCTGGGACAAACGGAAGCAAATCAAGGACAATTAGTAGACAAGTGAGAAATGGGGAATCATTAGGAAGCCACGGAGATGTGGTTTTATGGAAGAATTAACAGATCACAGTGGACATATAGAAAGAGTAATGAAGACATCTTGAAAGAACTGGTTACTGCAGGGTGTATTTTTAATGTGTATGTGTATTTTTAATGGTCATCATCATTCTTGATGGACAAACAACATTTCTAATGACTGCAGTGTGTGCAAATATTGCGGTTGTAAGTTTTGTATTTACCTATTACGTTGCATTAACTTTACAGAGGGTGAATACAAAACTTGGACCGGCAATATTTGTAACCACTGAACATTCATTAAAAATACACCTATAGCATCAGAAGAAGACGGTCCACATTATTATGGCATGTCATGATAAGAGGAACGCTGGAGTGTGTCTTTACAACGAGAAGGTTGGATGGGAATATAAGCTGAATTGGAAGCATGCAACTTTTTATTAGTGAGCATGTTTACTGTCTTGTAAAAGACTATCTTTGCCATCGCGATTCTTGTTCTAATCTCTACAGGGCTGATCAGATGTTATGACTGTTTCGAGATAGTAACAATCAATCCACGCCCCTCTCCCACCCTCTGTTGTGTCTTTACCTTGACGTGGTAGAGAGGTTTGAGCTCTCCATTTACCCCCAAGAGCTATGCCGACAGTAGCTCACCTACGCTAGGGTATCCTATGTTGGACAAGTAAAAGGACAGGAACCAGGCGAAGAGACACACATTTGCTGCCTTGTAGGCAGACTGGGGACAATCGATGGCTAGGAAAAGTAAACCTATAAAATATTTGTTGATGGATGTATTGACAAAACATTGCAAACCAACTCACTCGATGATGATTATGTCAATTCTTAAAATCAAGTGTAGGTCAGCATGGCCAAATGGATAAGAACGCGTGTTCTTAAAAATCCGGTGTGCTGATGCCGAGGTAAGGGGTTCAACCCCTAAACCAGACAGTTAGATTAATATGTTAACCTATCGTCCTTGGCTTGGGGACGTAAATTACAAGTACCTCAGAAGCCGGAGTTGGTTCGCATCATGGCGAGGAACATTGGTAATAGGGAAAGCTAATCCACACGCAAAATTCAGTCCAGAACTAGTGTTATGGTCTACGCTTGAGTTCAAAGCGAGCGAGCGCAAACAAACAAACAAATCTAGTGAGTATAATATCAACTATCACCCATTCTGAAACATCCAGATATACCAATGTCCGCAAAACCGACATACAATAAATAAATAGTATATTCATACCAACCCTATGCTACCAATGTCAAACTTGGACATTATCTAAATCACACCTACACAAAATAAACACCTGTGAGATGAGATGCTTGAGAAGAGTTGCCTACTGAGCTATCCGAGACCTAATAAGAAATGATGTTATCAGACAGACAGTGGGATCAACACTTTGTGCCACATTTATTAAAAGGCAGAAGATCAAATGGTTTGGCCGTCTCGTTAGAATGCAACACCATCAACTACCAGTGCTGGCCCTACATCAAAGAAGATCTGCTAAGAGAGCAACGGGACGCCCGAGAAGAAAATGGATTGTCGACATCAAAGACATTGTAGTACAATCACACGGAATTACGCTATCCGGTGCCACCCTTCGGGCGCTGGAACGTCTACTATTTCTCCCCATGACGCTTCACGGCAAAGATTATGCTAGTGATGATAATAATCATGTAATTCTTTTAACTGTGGTATGGTAGCTCATGAAAGTCGATTGTTTTTTAGGCCCCCCCCCCCCTCAAGTGTAAAATTAATGTGTAGAGTACAGGACGGCAAAAGTGGAAGATGACGATGATGATAAAAACAAGACACATGAATAAGACTCAAACAAAAAAGAAACAAGTATATGTTGATTTTGAATACAACACACTGCATTGTTCCACAACAGAATAATTAAGTACAGATAAAACAAATACTTACACACACTGAAGTTGGTCCCGTCAGCCTTTGGGCATGTGAACTGACAGAACAATCAGCCCAGAATACCTTTCACGTCTGCCATATACTTCATCAACTGTGGTTTGATCTTTTGTTCATGGAGATAAGCTTCCACATAAAGTTAGTGAATGTCAATGAGAGCTCAAATTCGATAAGATACATCCATGAAACCAACCTCTTGTGCGGATATTAAGGGAAGGGGTGAAGAAGAAGAAGAAGAAGAAGAAGAAGAAGAAGAAGAAGAAGAAGAAGAAGAAGAAGAAGAAGAAGAAGAAGAAGAAGAAGTCTAGAATAGTATCAACAAGTACTACTACTACTACTACTACTACTACTACTACTACTACTACTACTACTACTACTACTACTACTACTACTACTACTTTTTTCGCATATCCTTTACAGGACATCGCTGTCAACACCACTATTTTACTGCTGTCGTTGATTTCTTGGCAAGATTACGTTCAGTAGTTTGCCATTGCTTTCTGAGCGGCCGGCTCACATATCCCGTAAGTTACCAACGCGGCGAGAACCGCTTCCAATTCTCTCTCACTTTGTTACCCTACGTGGATAAACGGGATTACGGAGAAAGTCGTTTAACACTATGCCAGGGAGACCGGCACTACTACTACTACTACTACTACTACTACTACTACTACTACTACTACTACTACTACTACTACTACTACTACTACTACTACTACTACCACTACTACTACTATTACTATTACTACTACTACTACTACTACTACTACTACTACTACTACTACTACTACTACTTCTACTACTACTACTACTACTACTACCACTACTACCACTACTACTACTACTTCTACTACTACTACTACTACTACTACCACTACTACTACTACTACTACTACTACTACTACTACTACTACTACTACCACTACTACTACTACTACTACTACTACTACTACTACTACTACTACTACTACTACTACTACTACCACTACTACTACTACTACTACTACAACCACTACTACTACTATTACCACTACTACTACTACTACTACTACTACTACTACTACTACTACTACTACTACTACTACTACTACTACTATTATTATTACTACTACTACTACTGCTACTATTACTACTACTACTACTACTACTACTACTACTACTACTACTACTACTACTACTACTACTACTACTACTACTACTTCTACTACTACTACTACTACTACTACTACCACTACTACTACTACTACTACTACTACTACTACTACTACTACTACTACTACTACTACTACTACTACTACTACTACTACTACTACTTCTACTACTACTACTACTACTACCACTACTACTACTACCACTACTACTTCTACTACTACTACTACTACCACTACTACTACTACTACTACTACTACTACTACTACTACTACTACTACTACTACTACTACTACTACCACTACTACTACTACTACTACTACTACTACTACTACTACTACTACTACCACTACTACTACTACTACTACTACTACAACCACTACTACTACTACTACTACCACTACTACTACTACTACTAATAATAATAATAATAATAATAATAATAATAATAATACTGCAGCAGCAACAACTACTACGTCTGCTACAATCTTAACAACAGCAGCAACAACAACAACAGCAACAACAACAACAACAACAACAACTACTACTACTACTACTACTACTATTACTACTACTACTACTACTACTACTACTACTACTACTACTACTATTATTATTACTACTACTACTGCTGCTACTATTACTACTACTACTACTACTACTCTACTACTACTACTACTACTACTACTACTACTACTACTAAAGCCACTGCTGCTGCTGCTGCTACTACTACTACTACTACTACTACTACTAC
>OY992888.1:71492345-71544845 GCA_963921405.1 Cepaea hortensis | reverse complement strand
ATGATTTTTTTCTCTGGTCTGTCCTTAACATGGTAGACGTCTTCGGCAGGTTTTGGTGGCTTTCTGGCTGATTTGATCACTCTTTCCTTATGATGGTGTTTATCGGGCACATCAGGCCGTTCTTCTATTGCTCCTTCCTTAGCTAATCGATCAGGTCTTCGTTTCCGGGTACTCCACAGTGAGATGGTATCCACTGTATGGTGACCTTATACTGGCAATGTCCCAGACAGAAGCGCATCAATTACTGGTTTTGCATCTGCCAATCGCACCACAGGTTGCGTGCCATAGTTAGTATTTAGTAATTTCTCTGTTGCTATCTTGATTGCTTGGAATTCTGCATCATAGTTGTGGCAGTACGTACCTAGTTCTCTGGCCGTGTCTCTGGTGTTATATGGGCATTTACCTCTGAAGTCGGAGTGGGTTCGCCTGATGGCGAAGGACACTTAATAGGGAAAGCTAATCCAAGCGAAAAATTCAGTCCAGCACTACTAGAAGTAGTGTGTATTGACTACGTTTTTGATCAAAGCGAGCGAGCGAGAGAAAAAATAAAAATTGGCATTTTATGTACACTCCCGCTCTTCAGTTTCGAACAGCAATTTTTTCTGACCCATCTGTGTAGACCAGTGTTTCCCAACCTTTTTTGTGCTATGCCCCACCTAAGCCTTTCTAAAATTCTTATGCCCCCCCCCTCCCCCCCCCCCCAAAAAAAAAAACATATACATAATTTTTAATATTCAAAAATTGAAATGTTTACTAAAGAAACTTGAATGGTAGGTTTTAGGAAGAAATCAATAGGAAATTATTGAGCAAACACAGTAAGTAAATTTTCAAAATATATAACAGAACTAAAATTCAAGTACAAAATAATTTTAATGAAAATTTTTCTATATTATTTTAATTATTAGTAATTATTTATTATTTAAATTGAGTGATATCCTTGCGCTTGATGCTTGCTGCAAAGAGATTTTATGTCAGGTTCCAATTTAGTTAACTTCAGTCTCAAGTCTCCCCGATTTGTTATATCTAGCCGATTTCTTTTGGGTTTTTTTAGTAGCAAATCATTTATGGCACCAAATCCGCATTCAGCTAAATATGAAGATGGAAACGGTAACGATAGTTCTCTTGCAAATTTGGTTGCATTTGGATATTTGATTTCGGTTTCCTCACAAAGCCATGCAATCGCTCCTTTTATATTAAATAAAGTTTCAATTGACTCATGATTTTGCATTTCTGCGGGTTCTTCTTAATACTGCATATTTGAAGTATCAGACAAATCCACTAACACTGGCTGCATCATCCAAGTTGGGAAATCAATTTGTTTCAAATCAGAAAATCTTTCTTTTAAATAAGCCGATAAAATTTTCAGATGATCGATAATAACATATATAGCGGTATCAGTCACTTCACATTTATGGAGCCAATGAAACTTTACACAATTTTTGTTGTAAATATATGTCTGACATAATTCAATAACGGTAATTTACTTGTTTTCAGCTTTTCAACAAGGTGTATTTCAATATCCTCACTCATTTCGTCTATTCTTCTGCTAACAGTATTGTTACTTTGTGGCATAGCTTTAAAGTCTTTGTCATCTTTTTCCAGAACCGTTTTAAGAAATGCTGATATTGATGGTTTGATTAAATTCTCCCCTATAGTGTGACTTTCCCAGATTTAGCGATGAGTAATGAAATTTGATAACTAGCCTCAAGATTACGATTGATAGTTGCATTATGTGCAGTATATAGAGACTTTAATGTTACTCTTTTTTCAAAATTTTTCTTTAAAGTTTGAAAGTAATTCAAATCTGAATTAATATGAGCATTATGTTTCGTCCTCAAATGTGCCTCAAGATGACCTCGTTTCATTGATTCGTTGGTCAAGCATTGTTGGCATAAAAGACAAAAAGGTGACCGTTCTTCGTGGACAGCGTGTATGAAACCAAATTTTAAATATCCCTCCGAATACTGACAAATTGTTTTCTTGCTTGCACCACTCATTTCACTATGGGCTGAAATAAATAAATAAATATAAGATCAATTGAGATCCCGGCACTAAGCATTTCGCACCATTCAGAACAAATAGCGCAAAATGCTTAGTGCCAGCCCAGTATAACCAGTAGTTCGCCTATAACGTCTAACAATGAAATCACGGCTACTAACATGGCGGACAGATCTGACCTATACTAGACGTTTACCCAGCTCGAGTAGCGACTGAGAGTCGCCATACGGTTAACTTAAACTCTGGACGAGTCCATTTTGCAATTGCACCCCTTAACAATCCAATTGCCCCCCTGAACAATCGAATTGCCCCCCTGTGGGGCGTGGGCCCCACGTTGGGAAACACTGGTGTAGACTCTGATTTAAAGGTCCAGTGGGTATTCGAGATTGGTTGTTCTGCGTTGTACACTGTTCTGTTCTTTCTTGTCAAATATTCTTTTCACTTTTATCTGGATTTGTAGTGATATTCTATGTTCCTCTTTCCACGGAGTTCGTTGTTGAATAGTTTTCAGAAGGATATCAACTGTGGGCAGATCGGTAGTTCCTCTACAGAGTCGTTTGGTCTGATGGATAAAACTGCTTCTTTTCAACCACCCCATAGCTAGGTTATCAAATCTGTTCTTCATATTGTGGCCTGGAATGCTGAGGAATTTCTCTGCTTGTAATGTATTTTAGCATTTTCTTATTTCTGCGCTCTCGACGGGATGGGCCACTGGATTATAATGTGTACAGAATAAACTCATCGTCATGTGCCATGTCCGTAAGCTTGGGCTGTCATGTTTCGCCATCTCACACAATCAGAAATTCTGAATCAGCTCTGTGTTTTTGTTTTAACTAAGCCATGTAGCCAAGCCATCTAGATATTTATCTCTCTGCTTTCACCTTGTTATTTTGCCCTCAATCTTGCCAGTTGTCACCAAGTTCGCCAATTTATTTCTTCTCATAACATGACCAAACCATTGTCACTGTCTACGCCTAATTTCAATAATTAGTTTACGGTTTTCATTTGTTTCGTATATATATATATATATATATATATATATATATATATATATATATATCCACGTTTTACATCCATTCAAAAGCATTGGTTCCATATCATATAGCACCAACTCACTTTTTATCGTTGCAATTGCCATAGCGAATATAGTAACGCTGAATTTCGTTATTGACTTTTAACATCTCTTTCCTTCCAACATTCAGCAACAAAATAAAAACTTGTTTCCGCTGGGGCTTGAACCCAGGACCTTCCGCGTGTTAGGCGGATGTGATAACCACTACACTACGGAAACTACGAGAACTTTCTCATTGTTTCTGTAGTTAAATATATTTTATCAATGTTTCTATTTTACGCCGGCTGCCTGGCCGAGGAGTTAGCAGCTTTCTCCGTTAATCCCGAATACTCTCGTGGTCGACGTGAGCGCACGAGAATTAGAAGTGGTTCGAGTCGCGCCAGTGACTTATGAGAGTCCAGTATGCAGCCGGTCGCTCAGAAAGTCGTGGCGTGCTGATGAGCGTAATCAAAATCTAGCCTAGGAATCAACAATTAATATGTAAGTGTAAGATGCTGGTGTTGACCGCAATATCCTGAAACAGGATGGAAACGCGGAAAAAAAATGTTTCTATTTTACAATTGTTATTGTAAAACATTCAACGAAGAGCAAGCACGACAGAAGGTTTCCGATCATCAGAAGTTGTCCCCCCCCCCCCCCCCCCCCGCGCCGAATGTTTCGGCCACCTTACCTCTATTACACTCGCAGGGTCGGGTCCCCCCGGGTCTCGACTTCTTTCTCTTGTCATAGATACCTTCGAGATGTTCGTCGTTTATCGTACTTATCTACTAATAATATTTGGTGGAACTGCAGTAAAGCTGTGAAAGTGTAAACATTATAAAATAACTGACGAGCTCAAACGAGAGCGAAACTCGAGTAATTTTTTGTCGCATATTCTTTACAGGACATTGCTGTCAACATCAGCATCTTTCAGCTGATTGTTGATTTCTTGGCAAGATTACGCTCAGTGGTTTGCCATTGCTTTCTGAGCGACCGGCTCACATACCCTGTAAGTTACCGACGCGGAGAGAACCACTACCAATTCTCGCACACGTCACATCACGTTACGAGAGTATACGGGATTACTTAGAAAGTCGTGTAAAACCCGCACCAGGGAGACCAGCAAACTCGAGTATAGTGCTTCCAAATTGAAGTGCACAAGGTCTTTAGTTTGTACCGGAATACGATCAGCGTTGCCAGTTGTTGGTTGTGCTCAATCTGTAAATATAAAATAACACAAAGTAATGCAGCTTTACATCACATTAACAGAATTGTGACACATACAGGACGTTGAACTTGAGGCGACAAGCCTTCATCAACAAACAAATACATACACAAAACATTGTCACGGAGAAAACCCTCCGGTAACTACTAAGTCATGATGACGGGATGAAAAGAATATAAAGATGAAAAAAAAAAATGAAAGTAGTGAAGAGAAAATGAAAATTTGAAAAAAAAAATGTTCCTACTTACCTCAGAATCCTGAACTGAACACAACATATAGTCACGTAGAAGACCCAAATACCAATTCAGCCTTCGAGTTTTCGACTTGACTATAATTGGGGTATTTATGGTGTAGCTGTAGTTTGTCTTTCGTACATTGGGCTGCTTGTTGTCAGCTTCCTGGCTTCTGACGGGTTGTGTTCATTCCTTTCTTGTTAGGTTTTTCATATCTGGCCAGAGTCACGCATTTGTTGAGGCTTGGAGTAATTGTGTACCCACCCTGTCATATAGTGTTGTTTCCTCCAGGGAGTTTTACCATTTGTCGTTTCTCCTGGTGTTCCTCCTATTTCCCCGTCTTGGGTTGCCTTCGAACCTTCTCGGTGTTCTTCCTCTGCTGTCCTTCCTCTGCTGTCCTTCCTCTACGTCCTTCCTCTGCTGCTTCTTCTTCTGTCTGTGTTCTTGCATCTTCTGGTTCGGGTGTGGCTGTCTGGGTACTGAGCAGTGCTAATATCTCTTGCAGAGTATCTTCTGTCCTTTCTTTCACATCTGGTATTTTTGATAGCTGTTCTTCAGTCTCAGCCTTTATAGCGGCCATTCGAGCGACATCCTGCTCAATCTTCTGTTGGACTTGCTTCAGTTTGTCCAGGATACGCTGGGCGGCTTTTATCTGTGTTTCTTGCGTCTTGTCTCTTTCTTCCTCCATACTTTGAAACTTTGATCGGAGGTCCTTCATTTGGACTTCCAGTTATGCTTTGTCACTTTTTGTGAGTCAATTGGTGGCCTCGTACTGCCTCCTAGCCTTTTTATAAGGCAGGTTAGTTTTGATGGCGATCTTCATGGCTTCCTTGTTGTCTTGGTGGCAGGGGCAGCCAAGGTACCTGGCAAAATGGTTGCAAAGGCAGTTGGCGCATTTTCTGTTAGAGTTAGGCCTCCTGAAGTCCTTGTCGGTCTTTGCTTGCTGGCACTGACTGTATGGATAGTGTCCAGCGCAGTATCTACATACCTCCACTTCACTCTTGCGGGTGGCACGGGTGTGCCAAAATTCCTGGCACTTAGAGCACTGCAGCACTCTTGGTATGTAGTGCTCTGGAGCTTGGTCTCTCTTGTCCCATCTGATGTATTGAGGGATCACTCGGTCCTCCTATGTTACTATGACGACTGTGGAGGGGGTGTTATTCTTGCCGATGATCCTCTCAGCACTGGTGATCTTGAGTTTCGTGTTTTCCCTCGTCAGCATCTCCCTGATCTGGTCGTTGGTGAGATGGGTCTTAATGTTTAATGACCCATCGTTTCATCATGCGGTGTCGGGTAGCTTCTACTGTGATGCTATCATTAACGGAGTTATATCCCATTAAAGCTTTTACAGTGTTTTTATCTAAAAAACAATAACAACAACAAAAAACTGCATTTAACGTTTCTTTATCTGACACATGGGATTTCCTTGGTAACACTGTCGGGATTAACTCTGTCATCGCGATTTCTAGTACTGGCCCCTGTGTCACACTCTTTCCCCAGTGATATCTGATCTGCTTGGCCTGGGAGTCTCGCCATCAGATCTCTTTCTTATTATGTTTTTTTCTTTCTTTCATGGTTGTTGGGGTTTCTTGGCAAGTTTTGCAGAAAGTAGTTTGCCGTTGCTTTCTTTCTGAGCAGTGACTGTTACAGTACTAACCGGTGGCCATAACCATTGTATCTACTGATGAGATCATATGACATATGCCTATCGCCGCAGAATGCAGACCATAAAGATGGGGGGGGGGGGCTTAGGGGGATATGGGGTGTCATGCATTGGTAGTACCTTTGGTAAGGATGACTCTCATGTCCTCTTTAGGACCCATCCCCCACTGGTCCAAGCCTGACATCCAGCTCACGCCTGTGGCTCCTAGTAGCTGTCAGCATGCGACAGCGCCCCCCCCCACCCCCGCCCCCCCCCCCCCCCGGCAACAGCTGTGAGAGGCTGGCTAAACCATGCGTGGGTAGCCGATTTGGTGTCAAGCCAAGCGGTGAACTAGGGTATGCCTACCCAACATGTGAAGACGGTATTCGGCAGACTACGCGGATGAAATCACTGATGATTCAACGGGTAAGACGACGTATAGCACAGCGTTGTGGCACGTAATGAGCACGGCAAGGCACGTAGAGCGCCCTGGTCATCCACTGCACCTGTATTCGTCTCCAGTCGTCTTGACTTGTCTTGGACTCAGATGGACGAGAGAGTGAGATCGACGAACTGCGCAACTCTTCCTCACTTGTTGAATCCAATTCATCGCGCAAGTCATTCTTCAAAGAAGAGAGAGAGAGAGAGAGAGAGAGAGAGAGAGAGAGAGAGAGAGAGAGAGAGAGAGAGAGAGAGGGGAAGAGAGAGAAGAGAGCGAGAGAAAGAGAGGAAGAACGATCTAACCTCACTGATCATGAAATGAATGGTCATCATCATTCTTGATGGACAAACAACAACCGCAGACCATAACCAACAACAATCTGTCGGCCGTCCTCTCACTCCAGCCACAACAGCTTCCATGGCTTCACGTAACCCTGACAGTGGGCTAAACGGGTACTCCCCCTTGCCCAAGGGTGTCCCGTAGACTAACGGAGGAATAGGGGCGTCTAAAGTCTCCTTTGAAACACCTACCCCGTTAACCGGAAGTTTTTACAATTGCAGAATAGGAAACTATGATTAAACATGTCACCAAACAAACAATGATATTAATTTCCGTGGTTTCCGTAGTGTAGTGGTTATCACATCCGCCTAACACGCGGAAGGTCCTGGGTTCAATCCCCAGCGGAAACACAATTTTTTTTTTCTTCTAAATTTGAGAATTGTGTGTATCTTCTTCTCCATTATTTACTTTATTTATTTTAGTCGATGGATCAACATCACGGCACACGGGTAACCCATAAGTGCTCCGTTCTCCTCCTAACTCAAACCTGAGTTTGAAGAAACGCAGCTCAGTGCACGAACTTCGTAGCACCGGCGATGATCCTGAAATACTTTGGGTAGATTTTTAACTTGAAATTTTGCCCGTGCAAAATAGGCTACACTTTTTCGATTTTCAACTACTAAGGGATTTTTTACGTGCGCAACAATACACACGGTCATCCGATCTCACTACCCAGAGACCAGGGGAAATTTTATTACTAGAAGTACACGTGAAAAAATCCCGGTCCTCACCGGGGCTTGAACCCGGGACCTCCAGCACTATAGGCGGACACCATACCTCGAGACCACGCAGCCCCCTTCTTCTCCTGATACACTTCCCTCCTGAATGATCTCTTCTAAACCTTCCATGTCCTTCTACATCTCCAGCACACGTCGAGTCACACACACATCTTGTCGACTCGTCGCGCTATCGAGAGCAAGTCGCCTTATCGGAAGCCGGCCCCCTGTTAGAAAATGGCGCGTTGCAAGAATAACTCCAGAAGACACCCGACATTCAAGATGAGCAGCGTGGAAACCGCCAAGACTATCAAGAAGATGCAAGAAGACAACGTGTCTGCTAGCCGCAGCACATCGCCAGAACCCGAGGAAACATTAAATGAAGCTACCACTTCTACACCAGATGAAGCCGCACCCGCAGCTCAACCGACGTCAGAAACTACAACTTTAACTCAAGCCAGCAGCAGCCGTGAAGTTTTCAACAGCACCAAGACGAAACAGCCCAGTTTACCAAAGATCTCAACATCGGAGGAAACTTCAACTGAGGACTTCACCGGCAAATTGCTGCTAAAACAGGCAAGCGTGGGAGAAGCCAAACTGTCGGCGCTACCAACAGACAAGATAATCAAGCTGCTGGAAAACGAGCTGGGAAGAAACAGCACCTACCAGCTACGCAAGACACCTGATGGAGTAGTGGTCTCCATCAACAAGAACCCAAAGACCACAGTACTTATGCAGAAGATGTCACAAAACGAGAAAGCCGACATCAAGCTTCACCACGGCATCACAATACAGGCAACCCGACACAGCATGATGAAACGATGAGCCATTAAACGAGTCAAGACCCATCTCACCAACGACCAGATCAGGGAGATTCTGACAAGGTAGAACAAGAAACTCAAAATCACCAGTGCCGAGAGGATCATCGGAAAGAACAACATCCCCTCCCCAGTCGTCATAGTAACATCGGAGGACCGAGAGATCCCTCAATACAGCAGATGGGACAAGAGAGACTCAGCTCCAGAGCACTACATATCGAGAGTGCTGCAGTGATCTAAGTGCCAGAAGTTTTGGCACACCCGTGCCACCTGCAAGAGTGAGGTTGCGGTTTGTAGATATTGCTCTGGAATTCATCCATACAGTCAGTGCCAGCACGCATAGATCAATAAGGTCTTTAGGAGGCCTAACACTAACAGAGAATGCGCCAACTGCCTCGGCAACCACGGCGCCAAGTACCTCGGCTGCCCCTGCCACCATGACAGCAAGGAAGCCATGAAGATTGCCATCAAAACTAACCTGCCCTATAAAGAGGCTAGGAGGCAGTACGAGGCCACCAATCGACTCACAAAAAGCGACAAAGCGCAACTGGAAGGCCAACTGAAGGACCTAAGATCACAGTTCAAAAGCATGGAGGAAGAACAGGACAAGACGCAAGAAACACAGATAACAGCCGTTCAGCGCATCCTGGACGAATTAAAGCAGATTCATCGGAAGATTGAGCAGATTGTCGCTCGAATGGTTGCTATAACGGCTGAAGCAGACGAAACTCTATCAAAAATCCAAGAAGAAAGAGAAAAGGCAGAAGAAACTCTCAAACAGATACAAGAAAAAAGAGCACAGATAGAACTACTCAAGTCAAAGACCGAAACACTAGAAGCAGAAGATGCAAAGTCCCTGACATAAGAAGAATTAAGAGACGAGACGAGAGAATACCACAGCGACAGCGGCGAAGAAATGTGGCCGGGGGCGAGGAAATATATCCGCAATGGACAAAGTGTCCTCGTAACAGACAAACTGAGAAGAAGCACACGACACGAAGATAGACTAAGAACATCCAAACCAGAAATTGCAAAGACCCAGACAAAAGAAGAAGCAGCAGATGAAGAAGGAGGACTGGATGAACACGGCAGCCTAAACCAAGAACAATGGCCCGAGAACCGGTATCACTCCACACCAAGCTCGAACTGGCGAACACCGAGAAGATTCGAAGGCAAGCCAGGACGGGGAAACAGGAGGAACACCAGAAGAGACGACAACTGGTAAAGCTCCCTGAAGGAAACAGCACCATATGACGGGGTGGGACCACAATCACGCCGGGCCTCAACACGTGCGCGACTCTGCCCAGACATGAAAAACCTCATCAAGAAAGAAACGAACGCAATAAACCCATCAGAAGCCGGGAAGCTGACAACAAGCAGCCCAAAGTACGAAAGACAAACTACAAGCTACACCATAAACACCCCTACATAGCCAAGTCGAAACATCGAAGGCTAAAAGGGGGTACTCGTACCAAAAGTTGGAATTGCAATTGGAATTTTGCTTTTTGCGTGCGTCACACTGGCGTCGTCGTCGTCATTCGCAGCTGCGAGCGCTATCAAGACAAGTCACCTGAACAAGTCAAGAAGCCTGATACGGGGGAAAATGACACGTGCAAGAACACCAAAAGACACGTGGCATCCAAGATGTGCAGCGTGGGAGCCGACAAGAAGGGAGCGGAGAGAATCTACCTGCGAGTTCCAGCAAACAAGAACCTCAAGCGAACTTTAACGAAGCTACCACGAGGAAGGACGACGACAACCCACCACAAACAAGAGCCAAACCTACTGAGAAGCAGAGAGAGAGAGAGAGAGAGAGGAGAAAGACACCAGAGTCGGAAAAACCGACTTACCTAGAAGCAAGTGGGTTCTCAAGAATATACAAGTGAAGCTATCAGACGAAGAAATTCTGAAGCAGAACCTTAAGAAGAGAATCTTCACATACGATTCTTGAAGGTGGAGCTGCACCTCACCTACTTCAAGATACCTACAACCTTAGCGATGGTGACGATAGAGGGCAGCGAAATGCCGACCACAGTTTCAACCAACAGAAAATACAACAGCCAGAAAGATTCATCCCAAGAGTCAATCAATGTTCCAGATGCCAGAGGGCCGGCCACAGCAGAGCAATATGCCGCAGTAAGACGAAAATCTGCCTGTACTGCGCCGATCACCACGCCTTCAAGGAGTGTCCGCTGGCCAAGCTGGACACGGACTTCCGAGCACCCAACAACAAAAGAAAGTACGCCAACTGCCTGGACAAGCATGGAGCAAGATACTTGGGCTGTTCGTACCTGCAACGACACAGCGACGTACTAAAGCTCGCCATCAACACAAAGACACCATACAACGAAGCAATGCGGAGGTGCGAGATAGTCACGGGTATATCACAATCTGAAAGAGATCAACTGCAAAAACAGATAGACGAGTTGAAGAAACAAGTCAAGGCACTGCTGACGCCGACTCCGACCTGCGACAATGAGATACTGCTGGCTGAAATAAAGGAGATCCATCAAAACATCAAGCAAGAAGTGGAACATATGGCACTGATAAAGAAGGAGAACGAAGAAATCCTACAAACCATTAAACAAGAGCGAGAACTACAGAAAGCTGAAATGGAACTTTTCCAAAACAAACCAACAGAAGCCATACAAGAAACTACAGAGAAACCGACCGCAAGATGAAAGCCAAGAGACCGAGCCTGAACCACAAGCTAAAGTCGGCAGCCCAACCAAGACATCCAAGGGGAAACCAATATCTCGCCAGACATCCGAAGAAAACCGAGATGAGCACCCTGAGGACTGCATGGAGAGGCCCCGGCTAGATTGGAGGAGTTGCTAGAATCGCCAAGGAAGCAGGTAATTGAAGAGAAACTCCTGAACAAGGAATTCATAATCCGCTGGGAAGACAAAGAAAAGAAAAAGCCCAAGAAACTCAGAGGGCAACCTATACAATACCCAGATAGAATCTATGACCATGAGACAGGATTCAGGTACTATGTAGATGACGGAGAGATCATCCCATGGCTGTCCACGGAGGAAGACTGCGGAAGAAAGCATAAACTCTTTATCGAAATGAAAACAGGCGTAAGGAGGAGGAAAATGAAAACATCGAAAAGCTCCCACGAACAATACACAAAAAAGGAGACAAAAAGACCAAATAAAAAGTCCTTATAAGGACTGCACCCAGCCAATCCAGACGAGCCAGGAGCCAGCACCAACAAAGAAAACCACAAGAGGAGACGGGCACAAAGGATAGCAGCTGCCCAATCTCACCATGTCCCCCCCCCCCCACCTGACGTCACAGACACAAATGCTTACGCAACCGGTCGTAGGGAGGACTACTCGTAAGAGAGCACAAAACAAGAAACAGGGTTGAAAACCCACAAAAAACACGGCTCTCAACAATAACCACCGCTGAGGAAACAAGTTAGACGAGACCGAATTTGGAATTGTTTTTCGAAATTTGGAATTTGGAATTGGAAGCGAGGATAGCTTCTGTGGTTTCCGTAAGAAACTGTGCCGAAACGAAATCCGCCTAACACGCGGAAGGTCCTGGGTTCAAGCCCCAGCGGAAACATAATATTTTTTTTGGGGAGGGGGGGGGGGGTGTTTAATGTCGGAAGGAAATCACGGTTAAACGACAATAAAAAAAGATTCAACTATACTATATACACTAAGGCAAAGGTAGCCGTTTGCAAGATGGAAGACATACTGACGAATAAAAAGATGTCAATTGCAACTATAACAATAGTGAAGTGCTACATGGAGCCTACACTTTTATTTATGGTTGTGAAACGTGGAAAATGAGCAGACAAGCTGAAAACCATATGATGGCAGTGGAAATGTATAATCTGCGGAAAATGTAAAGAACGCCATGGACAAACAGAAAAACCAATACAAAAAAAAAAACAAAAAAAACAAACAAACATGGAAACCATAAACTGATTATAGAAATTAGACGCAGACAGTTACATTATTTTGAGCACTTTATGATAAGATATAAACTAGAGAATTTGGCGACAACTGGCAAGATGGGTGGGCGGGTGGGATGGGGGGGGGGGGAGAGAACAAGGGAAAGGCAGAGAGGTAAACATCTAGATTGCTTGGCCACATGACGTAATCGAGACAAAAACACTGAGCTGATCCACGACTTTGATGATCGAGTGAGATGGGGAACCATGACCGGACACGCTTATCGACAAGGCACATGATGATGATTTTATTTTGTACACGTCATAATGCATTGGCCCATCCTGTCGAACACACCCCCTCCCCCCACCTCCCAAGCGGTCTTGCAATATTCTCTCTGAATTGAGTTCAGTCACGAACCGATAACACCATTCGGGGCACTCTCACACACATTCAGCCCTCGTCTCCAACAGCCAGCGAAGACTCCCAACAGTTGTATTCTATCATAAGGTAGATATTTGTCGCTGTCATCGGTGTAAAAGTTAGTTGCATATCCTTTTACATGATGTCACAGTCATCCCCAGAATTTTTGGTTTTTGACTTTCGTGATTTCTTGGCAAGTTTACGTTCAGTAGTTTGCCATTGCTTTCTGAACGACCGGCATTCATACCATTGTATGAGGAAACTAACGCAAGGCGGTTTGCTTCCAAATCGTCCGCAGCTGTGTTTCGAACGCGGTATGCGGGGTTACGAATTGCATTCTTAATCGTTTCGGCACAGTACATTATTTAAATTACCTGTCACATCCTTCTACGTTGTGGGTATGGGCTTTTCCACCTCCCTGATACACTTTCCTCCTAAATTATCTCTTCTAAACTTCCATGTCCTTCTACATCTCCAAATTGCTTCAGTTTTCTCGTGTTTGTCCTAATCGCAGTCTTATTCGCTGGTAGGTAAACTGGGTACCTAATATTGACCTTTTGGGAGTAGTAGGATGCAGGATAGCTTCTTGGCAGACACACGTAGTCACTTAGTGATGTCGATGTGGGATAAATACGCAGACTTGTCCATGGGACATATTTTTTTGTCCCATTCCATCCCATGGTAATTTATGCCTGTCCCATCCCATCCCATGGGACCTTACAGGCTTTGCCATGGGAATGTTATTACTATGGGACTCCCATGGGAATAACATTCCCATGGCCAAGCCTGTAAATACGATACACGAACGTCTCGAATGTGGATATGCACGACAGGAGAAAGACTTGCCCAGGTGGTCCCGCTCCCTGAGTGTAATAAAGGTAAAGGGACCGAAATATTTGACGAGGGGGAAACAGCTTTTGAAGATCGGAAACCTCATGCCATGCTTGCGCCACGGCAAAGTTTTTATCATTCATTCATTCATTCATTCATTCATTCATTCATTCATTCATTCGGTAGAATGTCCTGTGCAGAACCTCGCTCCCATAACAACTTCCGGGAAACCTCTAGATCATAAGCAAGATGTCCCGTGTCAGATACACCCATTTGGAGACCATTCGTCACATCCTGCACCCATCGTCTCCTGTAGTAGACATAGTGTTAACTGTAGTAGTAGCAGTTGTAAAGTTAAAAAGTGAAGTACCCTGCTTTTCCATTTCTTTAGGCACTGACTATATGGTGAAAGAAAACATCACATTTTTGTAAAACAATTGGCACTCAATGGGTGATGTGGTCAATAGCACACACTTCGCCTTTACTTTCCAGAACATTTCATGGTGCTTAGTTTCGGCTGAGTCAGCCCGGGAGCAATAGTGGGGACTCAATTACATGATCTACGGGCTAACCATTCGCTATCGCGCTCTCGGCGGCCTGTGCACTTGGTAAGCGAAATTTAAGGGGAAACAAATATCTCTTTTTCACGGGAACATAATCAATCAATCAATCAATCATGTGCCATGCCGGAAAGCGTGGGCGGTCATGATTCGCCATTTCACTCGATCACCAGAGTCGTGGATCAGCTCAGTGTTCCTGTCTCGTCCATGCCATGTGGCCAAGCCATCCAGGTATTTTCCTCTCGGCCTTCCTCTTAGTCTGTTCCCTTCGATCTTGCCAGCTGTCACTAAGTTCTCCAGTCCATTTCTTCTCATAACATGTCCAAACAATTTTGACTGTCTACGTCTAATTTCTCTAATCAATCTACGATTTTCATTTGTCTCTTGTAGTACTTGGTCATTGGTTTTTCTATCTGTCCATGGTATTCTTTGCATTTTCCTCAGAAACCACATTTCTGCAGCCATCAGATGTTTTTCTGCTTGACTGCACATTGTCCAAGTTTCACATCCATACAAAAGAACAGGCTCTATGCATCCCCTCAACACTCTTTTTCTCGTTTCAATTGACATCATTTTATTGGTCAGAATGTTTTTCATCTTGCTAAAGGCTACTTTCGCAATGGCGATTCTTGTTCTAATCTCTTCAAGGCATCTGCCATCAGATGTTATGACTGTTCCGAGATAATTGAACCGATTCACTTGTTGAAGAATATTCCCATTTACTTGTATATTACATTGTGGTACTTCGTTCTTCCTAGTGACGACCATAACCTGTGTCTTCCTACAATTTAATTCCAACCCCAGCTGCTCACTGTGGACAACCACAGCGTCTACTAATTGTTGCAGATCCTGTGCATTGTCTGCAATCAATACTGTATCATCTGCATATCTAATGTTATTTATGTTTCGTCCTCCAATGCTGATTCCATTTAGGTCTTCTACATTTCTGAAAATATTTTCACTGTATAGGGAAAAAAGATCTGGAGACATTACACATCCCTGCCTAACACCTCTCTTAATAGGTTGGTATTGTCCTACTTCATTATCAATCCTTATGGCAGCTTGTTGTTTCCAATATATGTTTTTTATAAGTCTAATGTCTTTCCCATCAATTTGTAGATCTGCAAGCATATCCACAATGTTGACATGTCTAACTCTATCAAAAGCCTTTGTGTAGTCAATAAAGCAAAGATGTATATCCTTGTTTACTTCTAAAGCACGTTCAATAACTGTTCGCAGCATATACACAGCATTTACTGTACCCTTTCCTTCTACAAAACCACATTGTTCTGCCCCTATTTCAGGTTGTATTTTCTTCCTCACTCTTTGCATGATAATTCGTAACAAAATCTTTGTGATGTGACTCATTATACTAATTGTTCTATGTTGATTACATTCTAAGGCTCCTGATTTCTTTGGGATTGCAATAAATACAGAATTACATAATTCAGAAGGTATATCTCCAGTATCATATAATGTGTTCAGCAGTCTAGTGACTTGCTCTAGTCCAAATTCTTCTAGAGCTCTAATCATTTCTGTTGTGATGTTATCTGCACAGGGGGCCTTGCCAGCTTTCATATGCTTAAGAACATTTTGAACCTCCATCTTTAAAATTGCTGGTCCTTCATTATTAAATCTAATAGCATACTGTTCCTCTCTGTTATCATTATACAGGTCTTTCACATAATCTGTCCATACATGTAGAATCTGATCTTTTTCTATTATGACTTTGCCATCTTTAGTTTTTAGACAGCCTGTTGATGTACTTGTTCTTTTATTAGTAAGTTCCTGAATTCTTTTGTGCACTAATTTGGTATTTTGACTGTTGTGTTGTTTTTCAATTTCTAAGCACTTTTCCTCAAGCCATGATTCTTTTGCCTTCCTACATAATATTCTGACTTGTCTGTGAATTTCTTCATATTTGGCAGGATTATTTTTGTTGAGTCTTCTTGTTTCCATTAAGTGTAAAATTTCCTCTGTCATCCATTTCTTACGACCCACCTTCTTTAATTTTGGAATAGTTTTTTCTGCAGCCACATTGATTGAATTCTTTAACATTTCCCATTGATCATCCACATCCTGGAATAGGATCTCTAGATCAGACAATATTTCAAATCTGTTCTGTACTTCTATGTTGAATTTGTTTTGTATTTCCTTGTCATTACTCAATGTACACAAATCATATTTAGTGTTCCCTGTTGTATACTTGACTTTCTTCAACTTTATCCTCAATGTTCCTGTGAGTAGTCTGTGGTCACTATAACAATCAGCACTGGGAACTGTTTTTGCTACTGTTAGCGCGTTTCTAAATCTTCTGCTAATGAGAATGTAGTCAATCTGGTTTCTAACCCTGCTATCAGGACTCCTCCAGGTCCATAATCTTCTAGGGTGTTGCTTGAACCAGGTGTTTCCTACAATCATTTCCTATTCTTTTGCCCACTCTACTAGTCTGTATCCTCTTTCATTTCTCTCTCCTAAACCATAGTTTCCTACTGTGTATCTATCCCCTTGATTTCCTACTTTTGCATTGAAGTCCCCTATTATGATGTTTATTTCTGAATTTTTACATTTCTTTAAGGCAGACTCTATGTCATTTTAAAATTCCTCTACACTATCTTCACTGGACTCTCCTGTTGGGGCATATACTTGAATAACATTTATGTTAAAAGGTCTGCCACTCAATTTAACTAGTAGAACGGCCCAATATCCCCGAACAGACGTTGATGTTTTCCGGTCCAAAATTATTGCCACTCCCCTATGTCGATCCTCACCTCCAGAATAAATAATCTTAAAATCTTTATGTAGGGCCTATCTTGATGCCTGCTCCTGTCCATCTCGTTTCGCACATACCTAATATATTAATTTTTTCTCTTTGAATTTCTTTTGTTATGTTCTCTAATTTTCCGTCGTTGTTTAACGTCCTAACGTTCCATGTTCCTAATTTTAATGTCTCTGTCCTTGTCTTGCGATGATCAGTCTTTAAGCGAATCATGATAAACTAGGCAATTTCAAAGAGGTAGTTTGCCGTTGCTTTCCTCTATGGCAGTGACCATACTGGCCGGGTGACCGCAATCATTGTCTCTCGAAAGAGAGAAAGCTTGCCGTCGCGAAACTCGAGACCATAACCAACGAATATCTGTCGGCTGCCCTCATAATTTCATCCACCACCTGCCTTTCGTGGCTTCTTTTGAACACTTCCAATTAACGAACACGAAATAACATCACATAATCCAAAGGAAAAACACTATCCACACGAATTTCACGGGAATTTCCATAGGGAATCCACAGAAAAACACTGAACAGCGTCTCATTCATTTTATTGTTCGCAAGGCACATAACTCGCCAACGTTTTTCTAAAGAAGCAATTAGTTACATTAATTGTTAAATGTTTAAAATAAAGACACCACCTATTCACAGTTAACACAAGAATTTGATATCCTAAAGTTTTAAATACTTTGACTGCTAAATATAATAAATTGTACTTTGTAATGCAATATATACAATGTGTCAATACTGCAAGCTCCTTGCACGATGTTAACGACTGTCCCCCAATGGATGCCCTGACGTTGTTACTCAGGTTTCTCTTCACAACGTATAAATCTTTCTTCTCGCGAGGTTCTCGGTGCACTTCTTTTTGTACTGCGAGCGCTAACAAGTCAAGTCGCATTATTCTGTCAAGAAGCCTGATCAGCAAGAAAATGTCACGTTGTAAATCCAACAACAAGAAACACGCTGTTGCCAAGATGTGCAGCTTGGGAGCCGACAAGAAGAAGAAGAACGTCGAGAGCCCACCTGCTAGCTGCACCAAAGAGCCTGATACTACAGCCATCACTGAAGATACTACGAGGGAGAAGATTGACAGCCCAACACAGTCAAGAACCAAGACAGCAGAGAAGAGGGAGAAAGACACCAGAGTCGGAAACACCGACTCAAAAACAGTCCGATGGGTTGTCAAGCGGATTCCTGTGGAGATGACAGATGAAGAAATCCTGAAGCAGCTAGGTGAAGAGAATCTTCACATCCGATTCTTGAAGGCAGAGCGGCTCCTTACCTACTCCAAGATACCTACAACCTTGGCAGTAGCGACGTCGGAGGGCAGCGAGATGCCGACCACAGTATTATTCAACAAGAGAATGCAGCAACCAGAGAGATTCATACCAAGAATCACACAATGTTCCAGATGTCAGAAGGCCGACCACAGTAGAGCTACGTGTCGCAGTAAGACGGAGATATGCCGATACTGCGCCGATCACCACGCCTTCAAGGAGTGTCCGCTGGCCAATCTGGACACGGACTTCCGAGCACCCAACAACAAAAGAAAGTGCGCCAACTGCCTGGGCAAACATGGAGCAAGATACCTGGGCTGTCCGTACCTGCAGAGACACAGAGACATCTTAAAGATCGCCACCACCACAAAGACACCATTCAAGAAAGCAATGTGGAGGGGCGAGACAGCCACGGGTATAGCACAAGCTGAAAGAGATCAACTGCAAAAGCAGATAGACGAGTTGAAGAAGCAAGTCAAGGCACTGCTGACGACGACTCCGACCAGCGATAATGAGAAGCTGCTGACCGACATGAAAGAAATCCAGCTCAACATCAAACAAGAGATCCAGAGCATGGCTGAGATGAAGAAGGAGAGCGAAGAAATCCTACAAATGATCAAGACCGAAAGAGAACTGCATAGAGCTGAAATGGAACTCTTCCAAAACAAACTAACAGAAGCCACACAAGAACTCAGAGAGAAACCGCAAGAAGAAAACCAAGAGTCCGAGCCTGAACCGCAAACTAAAACCAGCAGCCCAACAACAACGCCCAAGAGGGAACTACTATACCGTCGGATCTCTGAAGGAGGCACAGAATACCCAGTCGACAAGGAGGAACTCAAGCGCGAGGAATTCAGAAGGCGCTGGGAAGAAAAAGAAAAGACGAAGCCTAAAAAACTCCGGGGGAAACCTATGGTATAACCAGTAGTACACTACAACTGTGAGGCCAACTTCGAGTACTATATCGAGGAAGGTATAATCGTCCCATGGCTGACCACGGAGGAAGAAAACGCTAGGCAGCAGATACGCAAACGCAACAGTGAAAACTGATTCCCCAAGGAGGAAAATGAAAACGTCGAAAAGCTCCTACAGAAAATGCACAAAAAAGGAGACAGAATACCAAATAAAAAGTCCTTTTAAGGACTGCAACCAGTCAAGCCTGGAGCCTGCACCAACAACGAAAACAAAAGGAAACATGCACAAAGGACAGCCGCCGACCGATCCCCCAGCTGGGGTGGGATTACGAAAAGTCCTTATAAGGACTGCAGCCAGACGAGCCAGGAGCCTACTCAAACAATGAAAACCACAAGAACAGAAGAGCACAAAGGATAGCCGCCGACCACTGCTGACGTCACAGACACAAACGCTACATCACCAGTCCGAGAAAGGACTCATAAGACAAGAATTAGGGTAAATAAACCCACAAAAACCACGATCCTCAACAATAACCACAGCTGATGAAGCAGGTTAGACGAGGACGAATTTGGAATTTTTGTTTTTGAAATGGAATCGGAATCGGAATCGGTTCACGATGTCTTTCAACACTGAACGGATTATGTTCGTCCCTCTGCTGTATAACAGGAAAAAAATATTCTTATTATTCAAACATTAGTGATTTCAATTTTGTGGAAGTGTTTTCGATTGTTTTCACCACGTATAAATCTGTATTAAAGATTTCCTCTGTCATGGATTATATAAGATGGGAAACCAAATTGTAAAACGTGTCAAAGTCAACACGAGTGAAGGTTTCGATGGAGAAGCGTTCCACCAAGCAAACACACTTGTATTTTCAATATCAGGATCTCATATATTCCGGTTCAACTACTCGCTGATGGCGAGCTTCTTGAGGGGGCCTTGCGGGATCGGTAGTTTGAGGACCCTAAAAGATGGTACGCTACGCTGACACCGGAAGCAAAGGCGGCTCATTATGAACGGCTTCACGGGACGAAGCATGAACTGCAGAATCCTAAAGTAACTATTGTAATTGAAAACATAGAGAAGGAAAAGACCAAGGCTATGATTCACTGGATGCCTGCAACCGCAGAGGTTGAGACAGTGAAGCAAATAGCCGCGGATATTTCGGGATATATAAATGCGGAAGTGCATAAACTTAAAAACAGCACGGACAAGTGGTTACTTCTGTGCAACCCGAAAGAATCTCTGCCAGTTCTGAGGACACTACTTTCTGAACTTAGCAGTCAGCGTAAGATCACCATACAGTGGATACCATCCCACTGTGGAGTCCCCGGAAACGACAGAGCTGATCGATTGGCTAAGGAAGGAGCAAAAGAAGAACAACCTGATATGCCTATTACATACCACCAAAAGAAAAGAATGATCAAATCAGTCAGAAGGCCACCAAACCTTACTCAAGACGACTACCACGTTATGGACAGGCTAGAAAAGGTCATTCTTCTGCGCCTCAGAACAGGACACAATAGATTACGCAACCACATGTATACAAAATTCAAGATTGGTGACTCAGCCATGTGCACATGTGGTTTGGAGTCGCAGACAGCAGAGTACATACTCCAGGATTGCCCAAACTACAACATATCCAGGCGAACCTTCTGGCCTAGAGAGACAACAGTGGAAGAGAAACTCTATGGACCGCTGAATGAACTAAAAAAGACTGTTGGATTCATACAAGAGACAACATTGCAGTTATAAACATATTTCAGGCGAACGAAAGAAGAAGAAGAAGAATTACGTGGACATGGAGGTGGACGGGGTAGAAGACAAGCTACACCGTCTGTTCATCACAGTTCCGGGTCGCCGTACTGCGTGTACAGGCTGTGGGGAAGACTCCCAACTGGAGTAATAAATGTCCGGCCAAAGTACAAACACAGAAGAGACCTAGACTGGCACAAGAAGCCAATTCGAACTCCCAGACAGATCAACACAGTAAGGAGGATGAAGACGGTTTCCAGCTGGTCAGTCGGAAAAGGGGGCACTCAACCAAGAGCCTGTCTGACGGTGAGAGCTCGACGCCTCCAGCCCGCCAAACACCTGTTACCACGCTGCCGCCCCTCAACAACCACGACTACCCTACACCGCCCTAAGCGCACAGGTAAAACAAAAAGAAATGTGTAAGTAATTATACTGAACAGATAACGACCAGCGCCATGACCGGAATAGACAGTGATAATATTAACATACCACCACGACAAAGAAACCTGTCAGATTCTTCCCCACGCCTCGTTATTGACTTAGAGGTTTCAAGCCCGGCGAAGGAATCTACTGACTATCTCCAGGAATGATAACATGAATACAGACAGTTTGAAACAAGAAACATAATTATGCTCAACCGTTTCTTATATTACAACAAAAATGGCAGCGGAAATTAAAATAATGAGTATTAACATTCGAGGTATAAGATCCAAAATTAATCATCTTATACCACTCATACACAAATATAAACCTGATTTTATACGCATACAGGAAACTAACGTTAACACCGATGAACACGCATCATATATCACAACATGCTTAGGTCTAAGACACTCATGTTTTAGTCTTAGTACTCAACATATCGGATTGGGTACACAATAATACAGACATCGGACAGGTGGCAGATTATAGAGAAGTACAGGGACTGCCAAGTTAGGATAGCTATAGTACAGGTGAGAAATAACATAAATAAATACACAATTGTCAATATACACGCACCTCCTGGCTACAGAAATCAGCCGCTCTTCTACCAAACACTGGAAAATTTATTATCACGCTCATATCGGGGTCACAACATCATTTTAGGGGGTGATTTTAATTGCGTACTTTCGGCGCACGACCTTATAAATGGAGATGTGAGAATGCAAATTAGAAACACAACGGGGGAGGAGGAACATCAATTAGACACACTGCAAACAATTTTAGATAATCATGGGCTAACAGGCGCATACAGGCAGATGCATCCCAATGGAACAGATACAACACACACAAACAATGCGCATAACAGGGCAGCGCGATTAGATAGAATTTATGTGCCCATAACACATCATATAACACAAGTCAAGCATTTACAGGAGACACTGAACTTCACAGACCATAAGGCTGTAGTTGCAACAATAAACACAGTACAAGCAACACCACATCTTAGAAGATCTCCCCATTGGAAACTTAACAGCACAATTTTACAAAATCAGGACTATGTAGATTGCATAACAAAACTGATCCTCACATACTCAAGCGATATACCAGAGGGTAATGCGCGAGAACTCTGGGAAACACTTAAACAAACTATACGAGAGAGAACAAAAACACTAGCAGCAGTAATACACAAGCAAAAACTACAAAAAGAAAAAGCATTGGACAATGCAATTAAGCTCTTACTACAGACAGACAAAAATTCACCACACATCACAACATTACAGGAAGAATTAGATCTCCACAGACATCATCGATTTCAGGGGGCTTTACTGCGAACAAAGTTACAAACTATAACACAAGAGATACCGAGTAAACAATACCTAGCTGTAGAATAAAACATACAGCGCAGCAGACAGATAGGCCAGATAATTGACAGGGAAGGAAATATACAAGTCGAGCCACAACCAATAGCCTTAGCCTTTGAAGATTATTACAAGAACCTTTACACACAGGAAAACACACAGGCGCACGCACAAGAAAACTTTATGAAATTCACAAAACAGCTTACAGAGGAACAGAAACTAACACTAGACACTGAATTAACACTAACAGATATAGCACAAGCGGTTCACGGAATTCAGAAGGGCAAATCGCCTGGCCCTGACGGTATTACCGCTGAATTCTATCAGTTTTTCTTTCCTCTTCTAGGTCCCCTTTTACTAGCAGTATTCTCTGGATATTCTTCCACAAACATGAACTCCCATTCAGTTTCAACACGTCTTACATCACTCTTATTCCGAAGGAGAACACCGACAAGACACTTTTAAAGAGTTACAGACCGATCTCGCTTTTAAATGTAGACTACAAGATTTTAACAAAGACTTTGACGAATAAATTGAAACCAGTAATGGCATCTCTCATTCATGAAGACCAGCAATGTAGTGTACAACACCGGAATATCCAGCAACACACACACACACTTCATAAGGGACATCATCAACTACACAAATCTGAAAAACTGTCAGTCCTCAATTCTCTTTTTAGATTTAAAAAAAAAAGGATTCGACAGAATATCTCACTCATACCTCCACAAAACTCTCTCACACTGCAACGTGGGAAATTATTTTCGGATATGGGTCAAAATTTTATATTTGAAACCGGAAAGTCGGATTCTATTAAACCATCAATCAATCAATCATGTGCCATGCCGGAAAGCAATGCCGGAAATGACTCGCCATTTCACTCGATCATCAGTGTCGTGTCAGCTCAGTGTTCCTGTCTCGTCCATGCCATGTGGCCAAGCCATCCAGGTATTTTCCTCTCGGTCTTCCTCTTGGTCTGTTCCCCTCGATCTTGCCAGTTGTCACTAAGTTCTCCAATCCATTTCTTCTCATAACATGTCCAAAAAATGTTGACTGTCTACGTCTAATTTCTCTAATCAGTTTACGATGTTCATTTGTCTCCTGTAGTACTTGGTCATTGGTTTTTCTATCTATGGTATTAAACCATACCCTAACCAATTCTTTCAGGTTGACTAGGTCAGTGAGACAGGGATGTCCCTTGTCTCCATTACTGAACGTTGTCGCTCTAGAGCCACTTCTAGAAAAGATAAGACAGGGCGACAATGTTAGGGGTACGTTCATACCAGGGAAGGGTGAACAAAAGCTGCGTGCTTATGTGGACGATACCATTTTCTTTCCGACAACTGAAAAATCTGTACGGATCATTTTGGAGACGTTCTCGTTTTTCGGCAAAGGGAGTGGGGCAAAATTAAACGTCCAAAAATCTACTATAATGGGCTTAGGCAAATGGAAAAATAAGGCGGATTTTCCATTTGACTTAACATCAAACAATCTTATAAAATTGTACGGAATAGTCTTCCCATGTCAACCAAATCAGACACACAAAGACACTTGGCAAAATCTAGAGAAGAAAATAACAGATATGTCACAGAGGTACAAATGCAAAACAACTACCATATTTGGTGAAAGTACCATTGTTAATACATATATAATTCCAAAAATACTATATCTGTGCACAGTCCTAGATCCTCCACGTCAGACTGTCACAAACATAAACAAAGAGATTAGACGCTTTGTGTTTGGCAGCACCATCTTCAGTATCAAACATACTACACTCATGCTAGACAAAAAAGATGGAGGTATCGCCCTCCAAGACATAACAACCAAAATACAAGCACTTAGGATCAAACACGTAGGTGAAATCCTACAACACCCAGACAAACACTCTTTAGCACACTATTACATTGGAATTAGGCTATCTTATTTAAAACCTATTAGGAATACATCGTCACATTACTTTGGCACTCTCCCAACGTTCTACAAAACATGTATTTCAGCCATTAAAGGTCACGAAAAATTACTACACAAGAAAACACATACAATCTTCAGGCATTTAGTTAAATTACAAGCAACTCCGGTACATCTCAGAATTAAAAGAGGACATAGATATTTCATTAAAGATTATACCGAAATTTTCTCTAATATTCACAACAAGCAGATTACCCCAAAAGCAAAGGAAATTACATATAGGCTTGTTTACAGCATGACCCCAACAACAGAGAGAACAGCAAAAATAACTAAACAAATACTACAGTGTCAGCTTTGTAGACGGAACGTCCAAGAATCAGAAGAGCACATCTATTACGAATGCAACACAATCATGCCACCAAGAAATCTCCTACAAAACATCCTAAACACTCATACGAAACAAAGAACAGATGTTTACAAAGCAATCATGATAAATCCCATTCCTTACTCCACACAAGACATCCACACAAAGCTACTTGTTCTATTGGCAGAGTACAGAAATCTTATATGGACATTAAGAAACAAAGCACTATACAATTACAGAACAATCAACAAAGAAATTGTCCAACAACTTTATCAACAAAAGTCGCAAACATTCTAATCTTAGCCCCACAAGCGCAAATCTCGTAAAAGATTTGGCTGAAGACAGCACATATTACAGAAGAAGCAAATAATTTGTTTTAAACAAAAGGATACTACAACTGTAAATGTGTTTATTGATGGTATTAATAATCTTACAATTATATTGTTATTATTAATAATACTATTATTATTACTGCTACTATTATTATTATTAATTTTCCCATTATTATATTTGATTGTGCAACATGAAATATATTGTGGTTGGGTGTCTGTGCCGTTGGCAGTAACATATGTATGCGTCTGTGTGTGGATGCAGGTGTGCTTACGTGTGTGTGTGTGGTGCATGAAATTTGCACGCGCATGTGTATGAGTGTGTGTGTGTTTGTGTGTGTGTGTGTGTGCGCGCGCGCGCGCGTGCGCGTGCGTGTAGCAGCCTTTAAACCAAGGTGGTATCTCAAGTATTAAAATTATGTTATATGGTAATGATTTGTTTCAAAAGAAAAATATGCACCACCATGTATAAACAAATTGAATGAGCCCTTTAAGTACCCAGTAAGCTAAGGTGGTTTTTAGTGGCCATGTTTTAAGTCCTTCCCATTATATATGAAACCCAGACACTATCACAACTTTGGACCGATTATTTTAATGGAAATGATAGTTTAAAGTTTATTGTCCAAGCGTGGGGCATTTAATGTACTGCGGTCTCCAGAAAGCACGAGATTGTGTGTGTGTGTGTGTGTGTGTGTGTGTGTGTGTGTTTATGTGTGTGTGTGTGTGTGTGTGTGTGAGAGAGAGAGAGAGAGAGAGAGAGAGAGAGAGAGAGAGAGAGGGGGGGGAGAGATGGACAGGTGTGCATTCCGCTTGCCGAAGTGGAAGTGAAGCATATGCAAGGAATGTGTATCTACATACACTATGAGTAGTATGTCAGAGGGTAACTACGTCTTAAATAAGAATTCGGCTCCTTCTGGTGACGTCATTTTTACTATACAAAAAGTCATGATCCTATGCTCTGACGTCACCAAACTGGATCCTCTTCGGACCCCATTTTTTGAAAAATTGGCGGGTATTTTCTAGGGTCACTTCCGGTTGTCGTGATGACTACTTCCGGTCAAGGGGCGGGCGGGCGGGCCGGGCGACCCGAATGTCGTCACGCGAACCGACGCAAACCGAACCGTTCCGGCGCGAACCGACGCGATCCGAAGTGATCCGACCGGGCACCGCAGAGATGGTCACGTGGTGTAATCGAACCTCAGTCATGTAGATATCGACCCCCTTCGATGAGGAGATCGAAATCAATATGACAGAAAAATGATTTATTCCATCTCTCGAGATACCCCGAGTAGGTCAAGTAATTACCGCATGAATAAACTCTTGCACGACTCAGCGTGATAGCTAATTCGGCAGAAGTTCCTACCCATGTATCAACATTAAGCGCTTGGTGAAAATCTGGTTTAAAAATATACTAGACAGCCATAGAATATTATTTAAAAAATTAACCCTAAAAACATAAGAAACGACTAAATTTCTTGTATGTATATTGGAGAATATTATTGTCAATATAAAACTCTAATCCTCAATTAATAACAACGATAACTAACCAAGATATACATGAAAATATGTAATATTATTAAACCCCACAGTTATATCCCTTTAATTATAAAAGCATGCCAAGGGAGGCTATTCGTTTCTCTTGTCTCCTCTTTACGGCTGTCCTTACTAAGCTCCCCTGACCGCCAACTTTTTACCTCCGCGCACCGGCAAAAGATCACATTTCCGCGCCTCGCCTGCCCAGCGACCGTCGTACGAGATTATCCGATACCAGTGAGCCAGAACGCCTAGGGAATTTTCAATTAATGTCGACGGACTTCAATGCTTATCGCAGATAAAAATCAGAAGACGTGGTACAACCACGGCTGTGAAGGGAATATTTGCGCCGAGAAAATATCCTAATCTCAAATATAGCTATACGAAGCCGTTACACAAATGGTTTGAAATATTAAATATAAATAGCTGTGTATGTATGTATGTATTTATTTATATATGTATGTATTTCTATAGCTGCATGTAGGTTGTACCAGTGGGTAAGGTATATACGTAATTGCCTTGATGACTTGGTCACGCGGGATATGTGCCCGCGTCTGTGTGTGTGTATATGTGTGCGTGCGCGCGCGCGTGTGTGGTATCAAATACAGGACGTTGCAGTCAGCCCGAACATTGTTTGGGTGGTCATGTGATATCATGATGTCTCGTGTCATCTCACGACAAAAGCTATCCCTCGTACTATAGCTATGTGTCTGTCTATTACATAAGGTAGTCACGGTGTAAGGCATTGCTTTTACAGGACGTCGAACTCAGCCCCAACATTGTTTGGTTGCTCGTGGGCCATCATGATGTGTCGTGTCACCTCACGACCAAATCTATGCCTCGTACTATAATTACGTGCCTATCTATTACATACCATAGTCAAACTGTAATGCGTTGGATATACAGGACGTCGCAGTCAGTCCCAATATTGTTTGGTTGTTCGTGTGCTATCATGATTTCCGTGTCATTTATCCTTACCATGTGAGCGAATGTGGCGCCATCTTTAGCCGGTTTAGTCACGTGTTTCTATTGTATACCTTAGCTATATGACCGGAATAATCGCCATATTTGAGCGGGTGTGAGCATTATCCAAGTGTCTCGGCTGTATCGTTATGTTGTCAGTCGACTCTGAGTCATCCTCCAGTTTTCCCCCAAAGACATGCCTGAACACGTTCACGTACGTTCACTCCGTTGACATAGCCCCGTGATGAGTCACCCAGTCGGTCACCCTCAGATGATGATGGTGCTGATGCTGAGCTGATGATGATGATGACTTTTATTGGTGGTGCTGGGTGATGATGCTGATGGTAATCCTGATGACAGACACTACAGAAGCTCCTGGTTGCCGGTCGTTCAGAAAGACAACGACAACCTTGCCTAGGAAGCATGAATGCTGGGGTTGACTGCGACGTCCTGTAAATGCAATGCATTACAACTTGACTGCAGTATGTAATAGATAGACACATAGTTATAGTACGAGGCATACCTTTGGTCGTGAGATTACACGCCAAATCATGATAGCACACGAACAACCAAACAATGTTGGGATTGACTGCGATGTCCTGTAATGCAATGCATTACAGCTTGACTGGAGTATGTAATAGATAGACACCTAGTTATAGTACGAGGCATAGCTTTGGTCGTGAAATTACATGGCAAATCATGGTGGCACACGAACAATCAAACAATATTGTCGCTGAGTGCGACGTCCTGTAAATGTAATGCATTACACCTTGACTGGTATATGTAATAGCCATATACATAGCAATAGTATGAGGATACATTTGGTCGTGAGATGACACGGATATCATGATAGCACACGAACAACCAAACAATATTGGGGCTGACTGCGACGTCCTGTATATCCAACGCATTACAGTTTGACTGTGGTATGTAATAGATAGGCACGTAATTATAGTACGAGGCATAGATTTGGTCGTGAGGTGACACGACACATCATGATGGCCCACGAGCAACCAAACAATGTTGGGGCTGAGTTCGACGTCCTGTAAAAGCAATGCCTTACACCGTGACTACCTTATGTAATAGACAGACACATAGCTATAGTACGAGGGATAGCTTTGGTCGTGAGATGACACGAGACATCATGATATCACATGACCACCCAAACAATGTTCGGGCTGACTGCAACGTCCTGTATTTGATACCACACACGCGCGCGCGCACGCACACATATACACACACACAGACACGGGCACATATCCCGCGTGACCAAGTCATCAAGGCAATTACGTATATACCTTACCCACTGGGACAACCTACATGCAGCTATAGAAATACATACATATATAAATAAATACATACATACATACACAGCTATTTATATTTAATATTTCAAACCATTTGTGTAACGGCTTCGTATAGCTATATTTGAGAATAGGATATTTTCTCGGCGCAAATATTCCCTTCACAGCCGTGGTTGTACCACGTCTTCTGATTTTTATCTGCGATAAGCATTGAAGTCCGTCGACATTAATTGAAAATTCCCTAGGCGTTCTGGCTCACTGGTATCGGATAATGTCGTACGACGGTCGCTGGGCAGGCGAGGCGCGGAAATGTGATCTTTTGCCGGTGCGCGGAGGTAAAAAGTTGGCGGTCAGGGGAGCTTAGTAAGGCCAGCCGTAAAGAGGAGACAAGAGAAACGAATAGCCTCCCTTGGCATGTTTTTATAATTAAGGGGATATAACTGTTTGGTTTAATAATATTACATATTTTCATGTATATCTTGGTTAGTTATCGTTGTTATTAATTGAGGATTAGAGTTTTATATTGACAATAATATTCTCCAATATACATACAAGAAATTTAGTCGTTTCTTATGTTTTTAGGGTTAATTTTTTAAATAATATTCTATGGCTGTCTAGTATATTTTTAAACCAGATTTTCACCAAGCGCTTAATGTTGATACATGGGTAGGGACTTCTGCCGAATTAGCTATCACGCTGAGTCGTGCAAGAGTTTATTCATGCGGTAATTACTTGACCTACTCGGGGTATCTCGAGAGATGGAATAAATCATTTTTCTGTCATATTGATTTCGATCTCCTCATCGAAGGGGGTCGATATCTACATGACTGAGGTTCGATTACACCACGTGACAATCTCTGCGGTGCCCGGTCGGATCTTGGAATGTAAATGAACAAATTAAGAAGAAATTAGAAGCAACAGAGATGTGGTTCCTGAGACGAATGTTGCGAATTCCTTGGACTGCCAGAGTAACTAACGACGACTGCCTGAAACAGGCTAATGAAACTAGAACATTATATACAACAATAAGACAGAGACAAACAGCTTTCCTCGGTCATGTGATGAGAAGAGAGGCATTGGAGAACATCGTAACAACTGGAAAGATCGAGGGGAAGAGAGGCAGAGGTAGACCAAGAGAAGTGATGCTGGATGTATTGAGACGGTGGCATGGAGGAATATCAGCAGCAGAGTTGATCCAGAAAACCAAAGACCGAGATCTATGGAGAGCTATGAACGCCTACGCCAGCCGGCACGGCACCTGATGATGATGATGTACATCGGTATTCTCATCCAATGCAAGAGAGTACCACAACAATTGTTTACTTACATCTTGAAGTTTATGCATCACATTGTCACTGATCTTGTCAACACGTCTGACCACAGTTCTCCTTGATAAAATAATGTTGTCAAATCTGTGTTTTTGTTCTGGACACATCATGTTTGCTGCATCTAGCAACCATTCCTAGATGAACTCGCCATCAGAAAATGGCTTGGTCTGTTTTACCATTCTGTGTGACAGCAGAAGACTAGCTTCAGTTGCAGCACGACACAACAAGCAAACTGATTTGCTACCAACTTTTATAAAACAGTACTTAGTTGTCCATTCATCATTAAAAACACGGCATTCATCTTCAATCTTACGTTTGTTATTGACACTCATCATAACGGTACATGAAATTCTGTAAAATTCAACAAAATAACTTTTCACATTGATCATTCACATCCTGGAATAATATCTCAAGATCAGACAATATATCAAATCTGTTCTGTACTTCTATGTTGAATTTGTTTTGTATTTCCTTGTCATTACTCAATGTACACAAATCATATTTAGTGTTTCTTGTTATATATTTGACTTTCTTCAGCTTTATCCTCAATGTTCCTGTAAGTAGTCTGTGGTCACTATAGCAATCAGCACTGGGAACTGTTTTTGCTACTGTTAGTGCGTTTCTAAATCTTCTGCTAATCAGAATGTAGTCAATCTGGTTTCTCATCCAGCTATCAGGACTCCTCCATGTCCATAATCCTCTAGGGTGTTGCTTAAACCAGGTGTTTCCTATAATCATTTCCTTTTCTTTTGCCCACTCTACGAGTCTGTATCCTCTTTCATTTCTCTCTTCTAAACCATAGTTTCCTACAGTGTAGCTATCACCTTGATTTCCTACTTTTGCATTGAAGTCTCCTATTATAATGTTTATTTCTGAATTTTTACATTTCTTTAAGGCAGACTCTATGTCACTATAAAATGCCTCTACACTATCTTCACTGGACTCTCCTGTTGGGGCATATACTTGAATAACATTTACGCTAAACGGTCTGCCACTTAATTTAACTAGTAGAACTCTGTCCGACACGGCCCAATATCCTTGAACAGATTTTGATGTTTTCCGGTCCAAAATAATTGCCACTCCCCTATGACGATCTTCACCTCCAGAATAAATAATCTTGAAATCTTCCTCTATCTTGATGCCTGCTCCTGTCCATCTCGTTTCGCACATACCTAAAATATTAATGTTTTCCCTTTGAATTTCTTGTTTTATGTTCTCTAATTTTTCGTCGTCGTTTAACGTCCTAATGTTCCAAATTGCTAATTTTAACGTCTCTGTCCTTGTCCTGCGATGATCAGTCTTTAAGCAAATCATGATGTACTAGGCACTTTTAAAGAGGTAGTTTGTCGTTGTTTCCTCTATGGCAGTGACCTTACTGGTCGGAGACCGCAGCCATTGACTCAAGAAGAGCTCATCTGCCTGCCGTCGTGAAACTCGAGACCATGACCAACAAATATCTGTCGGCTACCCTCAAAATTTCATCCACCACCTGCCTTCCGTGGCTTCTTTTGAAACTTCCAATCAAAGAACACAAAATAACATCACATAATCCACAGAAAAACACTAGCCTATTCACATCCATAGGAAATCACACGAAATCCAAGGAAAAAACTAAATAGCGTCCCCCCACACAGTAACGCTTCATTTTGTCGCCAGTGCGGTTAAATTCCTGTACACTTTATGTGGCCGTAGGAGGCCAGTAAAAAAATGTTCTCCCTCCATATAGGGGGGAAAATAAACTAGTTAGAGTAGTGATACATTGAAATTATATAAATAAAATTTAAGATATAATATTATAACGCAGAAATTTGTTCTAAAATGTAAGTATCTAAATATTACAAATACGTTCTATAAGAAATATAAATGTAATTTATTTTCATAAACAAGTTTTATTTATACCTTAATAGTTTAATTTATACGGCAAATGGGTAGACATTTAAAGCTGAGTTTTATTATTATCGCTATAATATAATTTTTTTAGCTCAAGTAGTCTCCCTTGGAACAATATTAGATGTTTATGTCCCCTACCTCAAAAAAAAAAACGTAGGGATTGTTTAAAAGTCGACAGGCTCGACTTCATTGCACTGAATTTTTTTTCGCATATGGCTCGGTCTCTTTCCGCAGCGCGGAAAACGTGGCACAAAGCACGATCTCCATAGCCCTGGCGACGACCCACAGGATTCTCTTGAAACATTCACTCGTGACCCGAAGGTTCGCTGTCCGGAATCGAACCCAAAAGCTTCGGAGCCCGAGTCAAATGGCTTGACCACTTCGCCACGAAGTCTCCCGAAATGTACCATACTTTTTGCTTATCTAAGTGTTTTTCTCTTAGATATTTTGTAATTCCTCAGAATGCTTGAACATAATTATCTTCTTCTTCTCCCGTTCGCTTGAAATATGCCTATAACTGCAATGCTGTCTCTTGTATGAATTGAACTGTCTTTTTCAGTTCATACAGTGGTCCAAAGAGTTTATATTCCTCTGTCGTCTCTCTAGGCCAGAAGGTTTGCTAGATATGTTATACTTTGGGCAGTCTTGGAGTATGTGCTCTGCTGTCTGCGAGGCCAATCCACATGTGCACATGGCTGATTCACCAATCTTGAATTTTGTATACATGAGGTTGCGTAATCTATTGTGTCCTGTTCTGAGGCGCAGAATAATGACTTCTGGTCTGTCCATAACGTGGTAGTCATCTTGAGCAGGTTTTGGTGGCTTTCTGACTGATTTGATCATTCTTTTCTTTTGGTGGTATGTAACGGGCACATCTGGCTGTTCTTCTTTGGCTCCTTCCTTATCCAATTGATCAGCTCTGTCGTTTCCGGGTACTCCACAGTAGGATGGTATCCACTGTATGGTGACCTTATGCTGACTGCTAAGTTCAGAAAGTAGTGTCCTTAGTACTAGCAATTTCCCAGACAGGAGCGCCTCGAGTACTGATTTTGCATCTGTCAGTAGCACCACAGGTTGTGTACCATTGCTGGTATTTATTAATTTCTCTGTTGCTATCTTGATTTCCTCAATTTCAGCATCGTAGTTATGGCAGTACTTTCCTGTCGGTACTCTGACTGTGTCCCTAGTATTATTTGGGTATTCTATGTACACTCCCGCTCCTCCATTTCGAACAGCATTTTGTGCCGACTGTGGCATAACCGCTAACCACCATTATTCAGTTGCCAAGAATGCACGCCAAAGAGAGGGGAAAATATAGAACCATTGACTGCAAACTGAAACCAAAACTTAAAAACCGAAAGCCACATCAAAATTGAAACTGAAAGATTGACAGATGACGTCAATTCTTGGAATATTTCATCAGCCCAAACTCAGGAGATCATTGGATAAAATAGACATGTGACAACGCTTCAGCGCGAAACGCCTGTTTAGATATGTTAATCGCGCACTCCTTCTGCAACCCGCCTAGCGAACAGACGCAAAAGCTAGTGTGACCAAATTTTCAAACAGGGACTGCAGAATGTCTAGATCAGAGGTAAGCTTGTTACTCCTTTGATTAAACTGATGACCAGATGTATCAAGTGACAAGTAATGGTATCCTGTGTTTGTAATGTCAATTGAAATGTATTATTATAAATTAAAACCTCTGAAGTGAAAAAATGCTCGACTGTAGATTCTGACGACGCAGAGCCGATTCCCGGGCAAACTGACACTCTAATACTCTTTTCAAATACTGCAATCTCTGATATTCTTAAAGATAGTTATTAACTTTAAGAAGTGCATAATAATGATACATTCTATTCTAGACAACTGTACGAAGTGATGATTCTAGGGCAATCTTGTGCATTTCTTCAGAAACACGGCTTCAAATGCTATCACTATCTACAGTTGATAAGACAGTTCGTGTACTAGAATAATTGCCTCGTTTTAAAACAGACTTATCTATGCCTATTTTCACTCTAGAAAGCTGAAAGAGAAATCAAATCTTTCCTTTCTCCTTCATCTGTTGAATAAATAGGGTTTGATGGAATAAATATTTATATTTATGTCAGATTTTACTTAGATAAGGGCACTCATGAACTGCATTACATCAGAAAAGTTATGCTTCGCGGAACTCCATCACCAGAAGTTGACTTAACCCACTACTCAACATAACTTAAAACACCACACCACACCACCCAACACTCAACACCACCACAACAACAGGTAATGGGAGAGAAGTTATTATACAAAGAAGAAGAAGAAGTTGGTTAATTGGGAAAACACAGAGAACCATTTATACACACTACAAACCCAATTGGGTGATAGAAATGTTATAAATGTATGCCATTTATGCATATGCATTTTGACACCTCCTCACTCTTGTCACTGTCTTACTGTACACGTCTCACTGACCCCAGGTCCAATGAGAACTTACATACAGCAGAAATCAGCTGATACCAGGCGTACACAGTGTGATAAACTCTGACCACCCCAAATTAACCCAACACTAGATCAGAGAAAAGAGAGGAGGTGGGGAGGGGGACTACTTCCTACTTCAGGAATTTAGGTTTCTTCTGACCTACTTCTAGAATATTGCATTGGTAGGATTGTACATATTTATGTGACTCTTACACAGTGAAATCTTGGTGGCAACCAATTGGCAACAAACTGGCCAACCAACCAACCCAGACCAGAAAGAGGGAAGAGAGAGAAAGAGATGAACCACACGTGAGATGGAAGATGACTACGCCATGAGCAGAGTGTGGGAGGCCTTCAGAGAAGCTACACGGGCGGAACTGAAGTGGATCCATCAGACAATGGACCGAGGCTTATCCTAATCTCCTAATCACAAGGTTACATTTTTAAGGAACACACAACACCCATTTCAGGAACAGATACCTAAATGTTGAATTACCATCTCGATATTTATAATGTACAATATTTATATGTATACAATGTTTCCACACTTGTTGACATCTTATGCATTGATGTTTATTTGTTGATTGACTGTAAACTGGGGCCTATATGTCATTTTCTATTTTATCTTGTGTAAACCACAACAGAAAATGTGTAACCGGCCTAAAGACACAGGCCCAGTCAATAAATGATTAACATTAACTGACCTTCTGTTAATTTGTCAGTCAAACCTATCTGTTGATTCTTCATCTTATGTGTGTAAAACATGTGTCAATGTCTACTGGAATTTGTTAAATGTGTAATTGTCAAAAACATCCACTCATGATACATTACTCAATTGGGGAGAGAAGACTCTAGGTCTATCAACTGCTCAACATCCATGCTTTCTTAACATAAATCAGACTGAGAGAATTCTCCAGTCTTTCCTCAGAATGGGAAAAAGGGGGCTCAAGAGCTAAAATAATCCTTGGAGAAGGGGCAGAATCCCAGTTAGTATTTACTATTCTCACCAGGGCCATAATCCATATCACCTAGACATAATTAATAAGACGACGCCTGCAGATAACTCGAGGGTCATATTCTGGGGTTATTGAAGATAGAAGAGGATGTGGCCCAACTTCTTTTGTTAGAAATGGGGCATGCACCGCAGTGATCTCCCACTCCCTTCAAAATATATGACACCGACCCATCTGTGTAGGCTCGGATCCAGAGGTCCTGTGGGTATTCTTCATCAAGGAAGCTGAGAATGGCTGTTCTGCGGTGCACACTGTTCTGTTCTTCCTTGTCAAATATTCCTCTCACTTTTGTCTGGATTTGTAATGATAGTCTGTGCTCATCTTTCCATGAAGTTCGCTCTGGAATAGTTGTTAGGGGGATACCAACTGTGGGCAAATCGGTGGTTTCTCTGCAGATTCGTTTGGCCTGGTGGATAAAACTACTTCTTTTCAACCGCCCCATAGCTAGGTTTTCAAATCTGTTCTTCATAGGGTGGCCTGGCAAGCTGAGGAACTTTTCTGCTTGTATTATTAGCTTTTCCGTATCTCTGCGCTCACTCAGTGCTTGTGTCCTCCCCATCTTCTCCATTTCCACTATAGGGGTTGATCTCATCCCTCCTGTGGTGACTCTAAGTGCTTGATTTTGCACCTTGTTCAGCTCTTGTAGTGTGGTTTTTTATGCTGAACACCACGCAGTTGACCCATATTCCAGGTGTGGTCGTATGCTCTGTTGGTAAACTTTGCTAAGTATTTTCCCACTGGCTCCTCAATTGGTTCCACTTAGCTTTCTCAGGATGGCTATTTTCCTTCTGGCTTTTGCTACTGCTTTGTTGATTTGCTTTCTCCATGTCAGCCTGTCATCAAATGTTACTCCAAGGTATGTTGATTCTTTATCTTCTCGTAGGGGTGTTCCATTTATCTGGATGGTCCCTGCCTTTTGTTTTTAAGAGAGGATAAATAGAGTGGTGCTGCACTAGTCAGAGTTTATGCTGACACATCATCTATTTGCCCATGCAGCAAATGTATCTACAGCTCTTTGTAGGAATCTGGTGGCCACTGATGCATGTTCATTTGTGCTCCATAGAACCAGGTCATCGGCATGCATTGCCGCTTTAATTCCATGCGGTAGATTAGCAACAAGATAATTGATGAAGATCAGAAAAAGTGTGGAGGACAAGACTCCGCCCTGGGGAACACCGTGAAGCAGTAGTACTTTCTTGCTCTTGAGTCCGTCTATCTGTACTCGGGCTCTTCTGTTGTGCAAGTATGCTTTCACCCATTTGTACACTCTTCCATTGACTTTGCAGTTTCTCAGTTTCTTCATCAGATCTTCTTTCCAGCCTTTGCCAAAGGCTTTCTTCAGATCTATCCATGCCGCAAGTATCAGCTTCTTCTCTTGGAATGCATCCTCAATTTATTGAGAGTGGTAGGTTGTCTGATCTTCCGTAGAGTAGCACTGTCTAAAGCCAGCCGGCTGTGGCACAAATATGTTTTTACTCTCAATATACCACTGCAGTCTGTGACTGATGATGCGCTCCAGTGTTTTGCAGAGACAGCTGGTGAGGCTAATTGGTCTGTAGCTAGAGGCAATGGAACCATCTTTCCCTGATTTTGGGAGGGGTATCATGACTGCTTCTCTCCAGGTTTGTGGAACACTGCCTAAGGTCCAACTGTTATTGAAGATCTGCAACAGCTTTGCTTTGGCCTCTGTTCCTAGGTTCCTGATCATTTCATTAGAGGTACCATCAGCTCCTGGTGACTTTCTCATTTTCAGTTTTGATATGGCTAGCTCCAGTTCGATGATTGTGATGGGTGCCTCCAAAACCTCGTGTACTATTTCCTTCTGTCCTGTATGTTGTCGTTTCTATCGAATCTCTTGTTGTTTCTCCGGACTAATTTTGATATTGTTATCTTGTGCGAATGAGTCCGCAAAATGGTCAGCTGCTTGCTTTCTTGTTAAGATGTTTCCATGGTTATGTAGTGCAATTTTTGAGTTTCTCCCTGTGCCCACATCGTTAAGTTGTTTTATTAGCTTCCACAATTTCCTTGTGTCTCTTTCATAGTTCAGAGACTCCGTTTTCTCCTGCCAGCTTTTCTGTCTAGCCTGCAGCTTGGCCCTTTGAAATTTGGCTTTTGCGTGCTGGAATTTATTGTGGTACTCTTGGCTGGGTGTGGCCTCTGCTTGCTTTCTGCAACCTCCACATCGTTATGTAAGTGTTCCAGTTCACTACTCCAGTTGGGTTTATATTGTTTACGGGCTCATCTTGGTACTGTTTTTCGCGCTGTCTGTAGTATGCATTTCCCAAACTCTTCAACTACTTTATTTATGTCTTTCTCAGTGTTCAGGTTCCTAGCCAGTATGCTGGTGCGATGCTTGTACATTGCCCAGTCTGCTTTCTTGTAGTTCCACCTCGAGAGGGTGCTGCTTTCACTTGCAAGCTCATTTTCTACGGTTAGAAAGACTGGTTGATGGTCACTGCCACCAAGTTGTTTCACAACAATACGTGTAATGTTCCACTCCAGGTCTGGTGAATGAAAGCCAAGTCAGGTGTAGTTGTAGTGTGCCATGATCTCGAGTAGAAAGTATGTGGGTCGGACGACTTGTTAATCAAGAAGAATCTATTCTCATCCTGCCAGTCTTCCAGTCTCTCTCCTTTCTGGTCCATGTGATCATAGCCCCAACTCTGCAAGTGGCTGTTGAAATCTCCACACACAATCATTTTTTCTGTTAATGGTAGTGTGTCCAGTGCCTGTGGGCGGTCACTTGGACAGTAGTAATTGATCAGACGTAGGTCTGTTTAGCCTGTCTTAAGTTTAAGTGTCTGATACTCAGCCCCTTCCATGTAGACTTCGATTTGGGAAGCAGTGATGTTATTTTTTACAAGGGTAAGTATCCCACCTTTTCGCCTGTCCTTTCTGTCAGATCGGTAGCACTGGTAACCTCTGATTTTGAAGGCTATATTTTCGTTGAGGTGAGTTTCTTGCAAGCAACATATGCTTACTTTTTCTTGGTCCAAGATGTTTTCTAATTCTATTTTTTTGTTGCCGACTCCCTCCGCATTCCAGTGCATTATTTTAAGTCTTCGTTTAGTATGGCCAGTCGTCCTATTCTCATGTCCCCTGGCTCCACAGGACATCTGAGAAGGACCTCCAGTAGGTGTGGTTGGACCTTTTCGAGACATAAAGCCCTGCACTGCACCTGCCTGGGGGTCCAAAGCAGGGCGAGCACCATAACATTTAGCAGTAGTCGACATATTCCATTTTGCGTGATTGCGTGGCATCCTGATTTCTCTTGGCTGGTTGCCTCAGTCTTCAGCACCTTTCCTTTGCTAGAGCAGACTGTGGTCTCACTCGAGTGTAGATGTGTACGCGCGCACACACGTGTGTGCGCATGCATGTACGTGCATACACATCTAGAGCATACTGGTTATTTTCCGGCGCGAGAAACTCGCCGTCGCCCCTTCTCCTGTTAGTTTAAACAGGCCCGCCACGTGAAGGCCAGGAGTTGGACTTTTGCTGCATAGATTATGTATCCACGAGCCATTGGGGTATTTAAGTAATGTTGGGCGCTCACCCCAACACTGCTCCCCGGCTACATACAGCAACATTTGGAACCAACATAATTATCAATCAAGGCATTACTACCATGTTATTACGATCTTTTTACTGATTAAACTAAGCTCTAAGCAACTAGGGAAATGCATGTACAGTTGAATTGCATGATTTAATATTATATGTTGGAAGATATCACCATTAATGGGAAAGATTTAAGTATAATAAAGAATATTTACTGGAACCAAGTAGCAGCAATTAAAATGGGTAATAAAGAGGGAAGTTACGAATAGATAAAGCTAGGAGTACGACAGGGGCGTGTCTTGTCATCGGATATCTTCTACCTATATATAGCAAAGTAATAATGAGAGAGATCAAGGTCGTGTCGTGTCGTGCGTGTTGCACTGCGAGCGCTAACAAGTCAAGTCGCATTATTCTGTCAAGAAGCCTGATCAGCGAAAAATGTCACGTGGAAAATCCAACAACAAGAGACACGCTGTTGCCAAGATGTGCAGCGTGGGAGCCGACAACAAGAAGAAGAACGTTGAGAGCCCACCTGCTAGCTGCATCAAATAGCCTGATACTACAGCTATATCTGAAGCTACAACGAGGGAGAAGATCGACAGCCCAACACAGTCAAGAACCAAGACAGAAGAGAAGAAAGAGGAGAAAGACACCAGAGTCGGAAACACCGACTCAAAAACAGTCCGATGGGTTGTCAAACGGATTCCTGTGGAGCTGACAGATGAAGAAATCCTGAAGCAGCTACGTGAAGAGAATCTTCACATCCGATTCTTGAAGGCAGAGCGGCTCCTTACCTACTCCAAGATACCTACAACCTTGGCAGTAGCGACGTCGGAGGGCAGCGAGATGCCGACCACAGTAGCACTCAACAAGAGAATGCAGCAACCAGAGAGATTCATACCAATAATCACGCAATGCTCCAGATGTCAGAGGGCCGGCCACAGCAGAGCAACGTGTCGCAGTAAGACGGAAATATGCCGGTACTGTGCCGATCACCACGCCTTCAAGGAGTGTCCGCTGGCCAAGCTGGACACGGACTTCCGAGCTCCTAACAACAGAAGAAAGTGCGCCAACTGTCTGGGCAAACACGGTGCAAGATACCTGGGCTGTCCGTACCTGCAGAGACACAGAGACGTCTTAAAGATCGCCATCATCACAAAGACACCATTCAAGGAAGCAATGCAGAGGGGCGAGACAGCCACGGGTATAGCACAAGCTGAAAGAGATCAACTTCAAAAGCAGATAGACGAGTTGAAGAAGCAAGTCAAGGCACTGCTGACGACGTCTCCGACCAGCGATAATGAGAAGCTGCTGGCCGACATGAAAGAAATCCAGCTCGACATCAAACAAGAGATTCAGCGCATGGCTGAGATGAAGAAGGAGAACGAAGAAATCCTACAAATGATCAAGACCGAAAGAGAATTGCATAGAGCTGAAATGGGACTCTTTCAAAACAAATTAACAGAAGCCACACAAGAACTCACAGAGAAACAGCAAGAAGAAAACCAAGAGACCGAGCCTGAACCGCAAGCTGAAGCCAGCAGCCCAACCACAACGCCCAAGAGGGAACTACTATACGTCGGATCTCTGAAGGAGGCACAGAATACCCAGACGACAAGGAGGAACTCAAGCGCGAGGAATTCAGAAGGCGCTGGGAAGAAAAAGAAAAGAAGAAGCCTAAGAAACTCCGGGGGAAACCGATGGTATACCCAGTAGTACTCTACGACCGTGAGAACGACTTCGAGTACTATATAGATGACGGTAAAATCGTCCCATGGCTGACCACGGAGGAAGAAAACTTTAGGCAGCAGTATCGCAAACGCAACAGTGAAAACAGGCACAAGGAGGAAAATGAAAACGTCGATAAGCTCCTACAGAAAATACACAATAAAGGAGACAAAAAGACCAAATAAAAAGTCCTTTTAAGGACTGCAACCAATAAAGCCAGGAGCCTGCACCACCAAAGAAAACAAGATGAAACATGCACAAAGGACAGCCACGGACCGATCCCCCAGCTGGAGGGGGATTACGAAAAGTCCTTATAAGGACTGCAGCCAGACGAGCCAGGAGCCTACACAAACAAAGAAAACCACAACAACAGAAGAGCACAAAGGATAGCCGCCGACCACTGCTGACGTCACAGACACAAACGATGCATAACCAGTCCGAGAAAGGACTCACAAGACAAGAATTAGTGTAAATAAACCCACAAAAACCACGATCCTCAATTATAACCACAGCTGATGAAGCAGGTTAGACGAGGACGAATTTGGAATTTTTGTTTGGGAGAGTTTATACCGCGATATCTCGGAATAGACAGAGTAGTTTATACCGCGATAGCTCGGAATAGACAGAGTAGTTTATTCCGAGCCGGCGCGGAATAGACAGAGAAGTTTATACCGAGCTGGCGTATGAAGCTGTTTTAATATCAAGAATAATTTTCCAGATTGGTATCCCCAATAAAAATAATTGTGTCCCCATGCAAGAATTCTTAACTTGCGTTTCTGTACTCTTACTGTTTACAGGCATCCATCTTTGTTTACATTACCGACCTACTATTTCCTGATATTTATGTCATCATAATTCCGGTCCAAGCTGACAGTAATATGCGTTGCTTCAGAAAGACGTGATTAGCCAATTCAAACACCAGGCTTCCGACTTACTGGCCTGATGAATTAACAAATAAACAAGGAAATGCTACGCAAATAAAGTGCAGGAAAACCTGGTATATGTGAAGCAGGTTGAAAAGAGAGAGGGGGGAGATAGATAACGAAGATAGTGTGAGAGACAGAGATACGAGAAAGATGTGTTGAAAGACATAACAAAGTGATATAGACAAGTGAGAGAGAGGGAGGGATATATATATATATATATATATATATATATATATATATATATATATATATATAGAGAGAGAGAGAGAGAGAGAGAGAGAGAGAGAGAGAGTGAGAGAGAGAGAGAGAGTGAGAGTGAGAACTCGTGTTCGGTTGGCTAAGCGCCTTTCCCAAGACAACAAAAGTAGAGGACAGATAAGAACAGAAAGACAAGTGTGCAGGTTCTTGTGCAGCCAGATAAAGACCAACACAAAACACAAAAACCCTAGGAAACACTCTTGCTGCCAAAAGCGCGATCATCAGACCTGTACTGGTTGATACCAACAAATTTTTTCTTCATTTACCAGGTATCTGTTATGTGGCAACTTCAATTGGCGAATGGGACAGGTCGGGAGAGAACATACCGGGCACTGCTCTTGCTGAGGCCTCGCTTGATACGGATGTTGTCTGTCTAAATCAGGGGTCACCAAACTTTTTTCACGGCGGGCTGGATAATGACGAGCGCGGGCCGCTTACTCATTCTGTACAATACTTGCGCCGCCCTCCGTGGTGAAGGTTCATAATCCCGTATACCCGCGTTCAAAACACAGCTGAGCGCGATTTGGCAGCTGATATTTGGCTTTCAAGATATCATCAATGTTTGGGTTGGAATTGCTGCATCCAATCAAGAGAATTGCTTTCAAATGTTCATCAGTCAATCTCGTTGGATGTGTTGACTTCATATACTTCATTTTTTTAAAAATGTTTGCTCACAGACATAAGTTGTTCCAAACACTGGTGACATACAAGCGGCAAATTTCTTCAGTTTCGGAAACTCAACATCAGGTAAGTAGCGGTAAAATTCAACAAGTTGTCCTCTAGTTATTGATCCATGCAAGCTGCAAACGGATGCCAACTCTTCCGTTATCTGAAAGTCCAAATTGACGCAACGAATGAACACGAGAAGTTGTGGCGCACTCGAGAGATCAGTAGACTCATTCAGCGCCAGAGAATACAACAAGTTCCTAGTTTGCTGGCGTATCTGTAGCACTGTGTTCTCTCCAAGTTGTTCTGTTCTTCGCACAACTGAGCTTGTCGAAAGGCTGATAGTTCCAAACAAATCGGTTTACTCAGGACACAAGTCATTTGCTGCTTCCATCATACGAACGAGAAGAAGAAGAAGAAGAAGAAGAAGAAGAAGAAGAAGAAGAAGAAGAAGAAGAAGAAGAAGAAGAAGAAGAAGAAGAAGAAGAAGAAGAAGAAGAAGAAGAAGAAGAAGAAGAACGTACCTTTCCAGAAAACTTATAGATGTTTTGTTTCGTAGTGTCGCCGAAGATTGTACTTTTTCAAAACGGCAATACTTTTCGCTGCATATTTCACAACTGGTTTTCTGGTTCTTTGTTTCCACAAAGAAGTACTTTACTCCCCATTTTTCATTGAAAACGCGACACTCGGTGTCCTTGGGGATTATAGAAGCAACCACCTGCCCCGCTCTGTACTGGTACCTAAGCCCAGTACAGTCAGGGCTAATAGACCAAGCCATGTGAGAAAACCCGGGTCAAGGAGGTCTTTCTGGTGACTTTCTGGTAACTTTGACGTTTATGATGGCTTCCAGAGTAGACAGGAAACGATGGCGGCAGCGCTTGATCTCGAGGATGCGTACAATAGAGTTCGCTATGATATTTTGATGACTGCACTTATGGAGAAGGGGGTCAATCCCTGGTTGGTGAACTGGATAGCAGTAGTCCTGCATTCTCGTCAGGTTGCTCTCCGTCTGGGCGCATGGACCTGAGAGTCACATATTTTAACCCCGGGACTGCCACAGGGATCTGCAATCTCACCGGTACTCTTTAACGTGTATACGAGCAAGATTGCATACCTAGAAGCACCAGGGGTTGGAAGGATTATAACATTTGCAGATGATATTCTTGTCAGCTGGTGAAATTAGAGCGCATACAGAATGAAGCTATGCGGGCCATTCTGGGATATGGGATTATTTGTGCATGAATGCTCCAAATAGACAGACAGAAAAACCAATGACCAAAGTGTGTATGCGTTACATACTACATCTGCCTACTGTTGCTGGTAGCCACAAGGTGATGCAAGCGAAGGCATACCTCAGAGTATCTGCAGAGGACAGATTGGCTGGCTCGGCAAAACTTGGTGGAGTATTGATGCATGACAAGGCAGACGTGGTTGCGGCCTTGTGGGAGCACATGTACACCTCGGAGGAGCAAATGGATTACCATGGTCTGGCAAGAATGAAACAGCGAGGAGTGACGAGGTGATCTGGCCGACGCTCAACGCTCAGTTACTAACTAACAGTCAGGGCTATAGGAGACCGCGAAGCATTCAGTTATGATTACTCTTCGCTCTTGATTAAGGATGGTTGAGAGGGAGAAGAGGTATGTGTAATGGTAGGATCTTCCAGTAGGGCATCTGCTGGGTTTCTACCCGTTCCTTTATTCTTTCCTGGTGTTGCCATGTATAAGACCATTGTGATGCGCGTATGACAGAGATCGGATCTCTGTTATAGATCTGAGTGCTGTTATTGGCCTACAATCACCTAATTACGGTCAGGACTGAGTTGCCCTCACCATGATGTTATCTACTCTACAGGTTCCATTTCCAGTTCCCCTTGAGTGTTCCACGTGAGTGTGAGATGATTTATTACGAAGAAGCAGTTCCAAGTTTTATACAATGATGACTCATGGAAAGAAGACAGAGGTTGCTGAGAGGTTTTACACGGGGCTCAGAACCTAGTTGTTCCGCAGAAACCTGGCTTCTGCTGAGTAGAATTGTATGAACAGAAGTGTTGTGTTTAATGAGTGATAAGCTTCATCACCGAAGATTAATAACTCGCATACTAAGGACATATATATATATATATATATATATATATATATATATATATATATATATATATATATATATATATATATATATATATACACATCTACCTAACAAACATTAAAAGGTTGTGTTCTAAAAGAGGGGACATGTTATAATCAGAGACTTATGAACATTAAAACTTTCCCCAAGTGACATTTCAGTTAATTGGAAGATTATCCGTTCAAAAAAAAAAACATTAGGAAACAGAGTAACTTCACCGTGTGGTATTCTCCTCACTCCAGGGACGACACTAAAGTGGTAAAGAAGAACAAGGAACTACTACGACATTCATTCTTTACACACAGAGGAGAACGGAGCACTTAATATAATAATTATGGTTGCACCCGTGTGCCGTGATGTTGATCCATCGACTAAACTAAACTAAACTAAACTAAACTAAACTAAACTAATATCAATCATCTTCAACTTTTGTAAAATAGGAAACTATGATACAATTTACACAACCATAGAAACACCGTATTAGTTTGTTGTGGTTTCCGTAGTGTAGTGGTTATCACATCCGCCTAACACGCGGAAGGTCCTGGGTTCAATCCCCAGCGGAAACAATTTTTATTTTTTTATTTTTGCTCATTCTTGGCAGGAAAGCTGTGACCTGAAAATGCAAAACTCAACTCAACTCATCATTCAATGGCTTGTTGTTTCCAGAACTTTACCCCTTAACGATCTTCCGATATTTCTATCAACACTTACATGATCTGCATCAGTTGCTATCATGTCTAAATTTATCAGATCTTGAATTCATCCACGCTGTAGTTTCCCTCTCCTCCCTATCTACCACGTAACGCCATAGTCACAACCAGCATCTCCATTGTCAGGCTGTTGGACATAATAGACCTACGTTCTTAACACGGCCCACTGGAAAGACTGTCTTTCTTTAGATTTTATCCCCACGTCTGGGACGCAGAGGTGTTTCCAAGGCATCAGGGCCGGGTTATATACTGGCCAAGACCTATTGACGCGTCCTCGTCGAGCGTCCTGGGCAACAGGTCCCTTCGGGGTCCTGGCTAAAGTCAGTAGGATCGCCGATTCCTCCGAAGTCGGAGAGTGTCTGCCTGTACGGCGAGGAACCACCAGTCTGCACACCAATAAGCCAGACATGGGACAACGGATACTCACGCAAACCTCAGGTCCTGTATGACATCACACTGATGTTGGACAACAGGATGCCTTCATCTGACACACAGGACTTCACGTTGGAGCTCAAGCCAACGAACACAAGCAAGCAAGCAAGCAATCCCCACGTCTCTTTCATGTTCAGTTTATTTTGAGTAACGAAGACTCAAACAATAGATTGCACGATTTATTGCCTGGCATATTTCGCTGCATCTAGTCAGGTACATTCTGCAGAATTCACAGAACATAAAGTAAAATAACTAGATAAATGCTTCAAGCTGAAATATACACATGCTCGTACAAGTTATGTCAATTGTCTACCACGGTAATTTTAAACTGACTAACATGTCTTTCTGTTTGCAGAAAACTGGCTTATGTAGATTAATCATTATGGCTTCTGCAAACTTTAACCAGCGACTATTTTGTGTGTTAAACAACACGTGAAAAGCACTGCCTCTCTCAATCACATGGCCGCTTTCCAACATATGCCTCGCAATCGATGAAGCGAGAAGTTTCCGGTGTGTCGGCCAGCCTCCCATCGCCTGTGAACTGTACCTGGCGAGATGCAGCGAAATATGCCAAGCAATAAACTGTGCAATCTATTGTTTGTGTCTTCTTTATTCAAATTCACTACGGGAAAACATTGTTTTGATTTTCAGTTTAACAAATTCAGTGACAAACAGACAATAGGTTTGGACCTCACAAAACTTGATGGCGGAAGGTGGTAAGTAATAGTTATGACTTCAAAGTTGTTAATATGGTAGCAGACATGTAGTATTATATATCAAATTAAAGGGGGTTTGCATAAGAAAACTACTGTATGTAGGCCCGTGGCAAGAAAGGGAAGTGGCCTAAGACAATGAACCATCCCATGACAATTAATTAGTTAATGGTGTCTGTAGTGGTTAGTTTAGTGAGGATCGTCATCATCACACTCCAAACAGGTCCACGGGTGCTTCGATCTCCTTAACATCCCCGCCAGTATATAGCGACTGTTCGCACCCGTTCTGGTTGGTTAATTAAATGTCTTGTGCTCTTTCTTGACACGTTCATATCTGGTAGCTGGCTGCCCATAACACACACCCACATCCCTCACTCTTGGCGGCTGTCCGTTTGCTTCTCTCCTCCCTCACTCTTGGCGGGTGTCTGTTTGCTTCCCTCACCCTTCACTCTTGGTAGTCGTCTGTTTGCTTCCCTCATCCCTCACTCTTGGCGGGTGTCTGTTTGCTTCTCTCCTCCCTCACTCTTGGCGGCTGTCCATTTGCTTCTCACATCCCTCACTCTTGGCGGCTGTCCGTTTGCTTCTCTCCTCCCTCACTCGTGGCGGCTGTCCGTTGCTTCCCTCATCCATCACTCTTGGCAGCTGTCTGTTTGCTTCCCTCATTCCTCACTCTTGGTGGCTGTCCATTTGCATCCCTCATGGTGTTTGGCCCATTCAGTGCTCTTCCCACCTCGATCACCACCATGTTCGCCAACTGACAGACACGCTCGTAGCCCCAGTACATAGATTAACTGATTCTTCTTCTTCTTCTTCTTCTTCGTTCATCCGGAGTTTTTTTCCGGACGTGATTGCGTTGTGCCTGTTTACAGCAGAGCTGCGTTCTTGCGCCGTTAGGCAGACACATCCGACTTCTGCGGGCATTTGTTGACCGGGTTAACCTTCCCGGGGGATTAACTGATTCAGTGACAAACAAAAAGAAAGATAGGACCAGACATAATATACAATGAAATAAACAAGTATTATAGTTTAAATTTCCGTTCACTGAGCATTGAAACAGCGGAATATACCACGAAAGAAAAGAAATAACACGATGACCCTAGTGTGGCGAAATATCGTCCTTCTATTCAAATGAAAGGTCACAGGTAAATATGTATTATCCTTCGGGATTTAACCACAATATAGGAAACTGTGATAACATATATGTTACTACAGGAACGATGCATGTAAGATATGTGGTTTCCGTAGTGTAGTGGTTATCATATCCGCCTAACACGCGGAAGGTCCTGCGTTCAAGCCCCAGCGGAAACATAAGTTTTATTTTATTTTCTCTCTAATTGTTGGAATTAAAACCACAGTGACCCCAACATATGAGAGTTCAGTTTTACTATACAGTGGTACCTCGGATTACGAACTTAATTCCTTCCAGAACTCTGTTCGTAACCTGAAACATTGAAATCAATGAAATAAAGACAATCCGTTTCAAGATGAAAGAATCGTTCTTTTATTTTATTAACATTCGGTCGTTTACCTGACAAAACGCAAAGAATACATGCACTTCGTGTATTAAATAAAGAGAAAGAAAACAACAAAATGAATTAAATGTTTAAAAAAAAAAGGTTTAGTCTATCTTTATTACCAAGAAAACGATCATGGGAAATTTGTCACTTTCTTTATTATTCTGAATCATTAGTTTCAGGAGTATCTTGTCGCTGTTTCTTGGCAGCCGACTGGGAATCTTTCTGCTTCAAGAGACTATCAAGGAAAATGTGTCGCTTCCTTTGCTGGAGAATCTTTCTGAATTGGGACATCGTGTTATCATTCAACAGGTTTACTGCCTTGTTAGCAACAAGTTTGTTTGGATGATGGTTCACAATGAAGTCTTTGATGTCTGCCAACTTGCTGCAAATGTCTTTAATCCTGGCAGTTGAAACGGTCACTGACTCCTCATCATCGGACGACTGCTCCTCATTTAATGTCTTTAGCTGTTCATTCTGAAGATCCACAAACTCATCTGTAGTACTGTTTGTACTGTGCTCGATCGTTTGTCTCCAACGTTACACCTTGCTCCCTCTTTCTCTCTCTCTCTCTCTCTCTCTCTCTCTCTCTCTCTCTCTCTCTCTCTCTCTCTCTCTCTCTCTCTCTCTCTCTCTCTCTCTCTCTCTCTCTCTCTATCGCCTTCGTTCGTAACCCGACCCGAAGCACTGTTCGTTACCCGAGACATACAATTTTCGAAGTTGTTGTTCGTAACCTGAATTGTTCGTGACCTGAGGCGTTCGTAACCGAGGTACCACTGTATTTGCATTGCTGTCTTTATACTAATCCAATGGCCCGTCGTGTACGAAACGTTTTTCCCAAAAGCAGTCTTTCGACTTTTCTCTTTGAATTTAGTTAAGTCAAGAACTCACATCACAACATTTGGAACGCATTTCCGGCTTCAACAACCGGCGAAGACTCCACTATCATAACTGACTAAGTGCAATGGGATGATTAATCGTCTTAGGCGAATCCCCGTATCTGCCATGGGCTTATAAGCAGCGATTTTCCTTATGCAACGCTCTTTAATTTGATATATAAAACAACATGTCTGCTACCATATTAACATCTTTTAGATCATAATTGTGACACACCCTTACTTCCTATAATCCACCATCCATTTTTGTTAGGTCCAAACCTACGTTTTGTTAGGCTCTGAATCTGGTAAGTTAGATGTTTGCTGCCACTTCGTGGCATTTTGGCTAAGATCAAAGTGTAGATTTATCTGCACTCGATCTGGCCAGAGAGCAGAGACGGTCATCCAAACTGCAAATTCGAATCGTCAAATCACTTCCTGTCCATATGGCGGAAAGGCGGTTGAGCTGTTAAGGCTTCTGGAGTGTTTTTGCTTGTGGCTACGGCTTGCTTACGCATTTTCCACACGTTGGACTGGTAGTACACGGTTCCGTTGCCCACAGCTATTGCGTTAAGTGCTTGGAGAGACACAGTGATCTGCGAATTTCGTGTGGAGTGCTTTTATATCTGTCCGCGGTTTTTATTGTGAACTGCATGTTCAGAAAATGGCGGTGGCTGGTTGTTGAACTAGCTAGCTTTGCATTATGCAGTAATATTTGTGAAGATGCTGCTTTTCTAGTGACTGTCGCCTCCATCGACGATGAACTGGAATTTTAGTGGCGGACTGTTGTTTTGGCATTCCAGCCGCGGCTTCATGCATATGCTTGCCTGTGCGTGCTGTTGGTTTATCGGTACTGCTGTGTGAACGTCCAAAGTACGGCAGGTGTGGGGTCAAGAATGTTAATAACAATGTCCAGCAAACAAGATTGTCCCAGGAGACCAAGAGATCTGATGACAAGCGAGTGTCCACATAAATCAGAGGGCAAGCGGTTAGAAGATGTCAATGAGACAGTTAACAAATTGAAATCTAAAATGTAGTGTAGCGAAGAGTCGTAGGAATCCTTAGTTAACTGGTCAAGAGTTAACTGGATTCTCACGGGAGTAACTAACTGTCCCAGTATATACAGGAGGGACAGAATGGTAAGGGCAATGAGTCTCAGGCAAGTTAGGGAAACAGAGCCCGGAGTGAGACGTGGGCACGTGAGGAAATACATGGCCCAGGGTAGATACTCAAGCGAGTTGTTTATTCTCTGATTAATGGAGAGTCTGGCGTAAAAGTTTATTTCGCAGTATTATACAGGCCTTTAGAAGGCAGTGTTATATGCAGGAGTAATGCAAGAAGAAAGATTTAAATTTTTCATCGAAAATTCCTGGAATCATGTTATGTCGTTTCACCGTGTTGATCAAGAAGTAATTACACCTGTTTTCTGTGTGCAATCCGGTGTTCTCCAGTGCCTACTAGTTCATAAGTAGTCCTACATAGTGTTATTACAGACATACCCTAGACACAACCACAGCCAATTCTCACTGTTACAAAGGATTGTGACATGCAGTTTGTTCCAATTTTCACATGGGGTAGTGAAGAGCATTGTGTGTGATATTAACTTTCACAGGAACGGAGCATTATGGGGTGACTCTTTGCTGTGAAGTTGGAACCGCGACTAACTAACCAACCAACCATCCAACCAACCCACCCACCCACCCACTCACTCACTCACTCACCCACTCACTCACTCACTCACTCACATCACAAAATTACTGTCCACGAACGCTGGCAGACCGCCCTTGATGGACCACAATGGGCCAAAAGACACATAATGGGACTAAGAGGGATTAAAAAAACATAGATGTTTGTTGCTGTCATGAGTACATTAATTTACCTGCCGCATATTGAACCCGGCTACATCGTGGGTATGCTCTTCTCCACCACGCTGATACACTTCCCCCCATAATTATCTCTTCTAAAGGAGGTCACCATGGCCGAATAGATAAGAACTTTCACTCCCAAACTTCCGGTGTGCTGATGTCGAGGTAGCGGGTTCAACCCATACATCGGTCAGTTTGTTGACTAAAATGTTGACTTCTCGTCCTTGACTTGGGGACGTAAATTACAATCACCTCATAATTCGGAGTGATGGCGAGGTGTGGCATAATTGCTAACCACCATTATTCAGTTGACAAGAATTCAAGCCAAGAAGAGGAGAAAATATAAAACAATGGACTTTACTAACGCAAACTGAAACCAAACCTTTAAAACTTAATGCAACATCAAAACTGGAACTGGAACAAGTGACAGATGACGTCAATTCTAGGAAACATTTCATCAGCCCAAACTCAGGAGATCATTGGATAAACAGCGACACGTGACAATGCCTCCATTCGGAAACCCGCGTAGAAATATGTTAATCGCCTAATCTTCCTAAAACATGCTTGATGAACAGACGTGAAAGCTAGTGTGACCGATTTTTCAATAGGAAGATGTCTGGATCCCAGGTGAGCTTGTTAGTCCTTAGATTGAACTGATGACCAGATGTATCAAAAGCCCAGGAATGGTATCCAGTGTTTGTAATGTCAATTGAAATATCTTATATATAAATTAGGATGTGCGTCCGTATTTATGTATCTCTGTATGTATGTATGTCCTTTATACGTTCGCGAACGGCCCATCCGATTGAGATGAAATTTTCTACACGCCTCTCCTTTCAGTCCAGAGCTGCAACTGTCATAGTTTTTTTTTTCTTCTTCCTCCTCCTCCCTCCTCCCACCTCCCCCTCCCAAAATACGTACGTCCAGGAAATGGTCTTCTACATAGACACTTCTCTCTGAGGTCCGCGATAACATATTAACCTGGTGGGATGGCAATCAATCATCCTACTACCTCCTCCCTCCTCCTCCCCTTCTCCTCCTCCTCCTCTCCCTCCTCCTCCTACCCTCTTCCTCTTCCCTCCTCCCTCTCCCTCCTCTTCCTCCTCCATCCTCCCTCCTCCCTCTCCTCCTCCTCCCTCTTCCTCCTCACTCCTCCTCCTCACTCTTCTTCCTCCTCCCTCTACCTCCTCCTCTCCTCCTTCTTCCTTCTCCTCCCTCCTCCTCCCTTTTCCTCCCTCCTCATCCTCCTCTACCTCCTCCCTCCTCCTCCTTCCTCCACATCCCTCCTCCTCCTCTCCCCTCCTCCTCCTACCTCTTCCTCTTCCCCTCCCCCTCCTCCCTCTACCTCCTCCTTCT